>OW679199.1:27208071-27234724 GCA_940337035.1 Agriotes lineatus
ATAATAATAATAATAATTAACATGTGCTTCTACTACTAGTAAGTTCAATTTTTTTATTATGTACTTAACTGTTAGCCATATACCTGTGTAGATGGTCATTATGGCCCGAGGATGAAATCAGTTTGGTTTCGAAACATGTCGCCACCTATAACTTTAAAATAAATGTTCGTGGAGAAAACTATTGAGTTTTATTGCTTCCTATCTAGGATACTACTCCCAGATGAAATCTGTAACGATGAATCCAGGTAAGACAAAAACAACAACGGAGAGGGTACTTAAGACAGTACGCACTAAAGGAGTAATAAAACACCATAGAATATCACTATAAATGTAATTGGTTCACTAGATTCAAGTATAAATTGATTTAGTGTTTAAGTAATTAACGATATACTTTACATGCAAATTGTAGCATCTAAAATAAAAAGCAGGTATTATACCCGAACACTATCGCGAGGCACATGGTTGTTGATTTCACGAGTAGTCTAATTTGTTACTCTATGAAAACGTACAATACCAGGTGAGCCGTATTATACAGATCTGTGTAATTGGATACTTACCAGTCAAAGGCTGACGTGGCAAGTGTGACACCTTGAAAACCGTTGAAGTTCACAACCAATGTAACAAATTTTCAAAGATACTAACTATAGTGATCCATGAATCAATTAAATTTACTTTCAATTACGTGTACTGGGAAAGTACAACACTAAGGGCCGGTTGCAGAAAGCAATGTTAAGTCTGGTGTTAGCTAACGTCGCGTCAAAGTGAACAAAAACGAATCAAATCTCAAATGCTTATGGTAACTAATACATTAGTAAACAAAGTTTGATGCGATTTTGTTCACTTTGACGCGATGTTAGCTAACACCAGACTTAACATTGCTTTCTGCAACCGGCCCTAAGCGTCCCTTTTCACAAGTCAAAATTAAGATAGATGCCAAACGAATTTGTTTATCGAAAATCCAAACTGAGAAAATGTTTTCTGGCAATACGACGCAGTTCGCTGCAGAGCAACTCAGTTGAGTGCGAGCGCCGTATAACGGTATCAAGATGAAATGCGAAAGTATACCGGTAAAGAGCTAATCTAAACTGCCTAACTACAAGGCGTTGAAATATGCCTTATTTGGCAATGTAACAAGTTATGGATGGTAGTTCTCCATATTTCTCTATCTAAAACAGTATCGGCACATTCATGCACTGTAGCTAGCTTTGCTTCTTGGTCGACATATCCTGTGGACGAACGTCCTCTCGGTCTTCTTCCCTCTATTTCGCGTTGTATTATTAATTTTTTGCACATTATGTGGCCAAAATATTTTAATCTAGACTTGTAGATGGTAGTACTTAATCTTTCTTTTATATTAAGTTCTGTAAGGATTGATACATTGGTGCACCTCTCAGTCTAAGAGACTCTCAACATCCTACGCCAGTAGAATATTTCAAATGCCTCTGTTTTGTAACGGTCTGTTGCTTTTTTTGTGCAGCATATGTCATCTTGGGAAGACCAAAGTATTTACGAAGCGCTTCGTTGCTGTCTTAGGTATACTCTGATCTACTTTATAATTATGACATATAGGAAAGCATTAAAAATATTAATTAACTGAAACGTTTCATCTACTTAATTATGATCCCGTAGTTCAGGTTCTTTTAGGTTTCTTAAATTTGGTGGCCCCGGCAATAATGGGCGTTTGTTTCTCTCTGGTCTTTTATCGTTTACAAAATAGGGTGTAGAATTTGGAAAAAAATGTAATTGTTTTTTAACTTTTCATGTCAACCCTGTCCCTAGGTCGAATTTATTTTATTAATCATCCTAAATGGACTTTACATAAACACTTTAATGTCATCCAATCTCCATATAATTGGAAATTAGTTTTCAATTAAAGCTTTACTCTAAAGATTCAGTTTTATAATTAGTTTTCCGTCTTTACAACCGCTACCACTGATTGACGTTTACATCTAATTTCCCATTAGAGCGAATTGTAATTTTTGTCACAAAATATAATTTTTAAATTTTGAAATGACCTAGATTCATATCCATTAGCAATATTGTAACATGAATACATATAAACAAATTTTAAATTTATTATGACACTCCTTACATTATAAACTTGTAAGTTTAACTTGGCATTGTAAATATATTGCTATGAACACAATTTCGCCCTCTGTGATTGTTATAGCAATTAATAATATATCAGGAATATGAAATAATATTTTATAAAAATATTCCAGCAATGTGCTAGTTTAATTTTTATAATTAGTATAAAATAGCATTGGTTTTAATACTAATTTTTAAAACAGTATTGAAGGTAGTGCTAGCCTTTATTTAAACAAAATGTAATCAGAGTAGGCTTGAAAACAATGTAGTATCGAAGACAAACATTGGGGGAGGAAACGAAGCTGAAAAGTGTTGTTATTATGGCTTCCCCAATAAATAAGTGTAAAATTGTGGATAAATACCGTTTTCCCAATTAAGCGAGTTTAAAATTGATTAAATGTCTTGTGGGTGTGCTGTAGTTGAGTGCATCCATTAGTAGCACCTCTGCAGAAAGTTGTTTTAACGGTGCGTCGAGTCTGAGCTTGTATTCCGGTAGCGTTTTTGGACATACGAGCAGAGTAATAGGAGGCTCTGGAAGCTGATGTAGGCAGTGACATTCGTAGAGAACGCTGAAGCCCTGGCTGTAAGCAACGGGGACAGCTGGAAACAGTTTTTGGTATCAGACAGGTCCAACTACAGGAATCATTCTGCGTCGGGGTGCAGAGGCTGGACAACCTATAAAGAGGGGGCCAAGCATAGTAGGACTCGCTAGGAGCTTGAGTTGGGCCTTAATTCTGTTCTCAAGACGACAAAGAGGTCAGAAGGCTTCACCCTGAAAGATCGAAATTAACGAATTTCTTATTGGCGTCGCTTTTATAGACACTTCCGGCAGACGCGTCATTTGAGTGTGTTTTGTTTTATGACGTGCATTTACTTACGGCACTTGTTATCACCTAAGCAACACTTTAATTATGTAATCACATATAATTGTCGTGTATAACGAACTTGCTGTTTTGTGATTTGTGACGTTGGAACACCATTTTCCCGTTCAGTTAAAAAATATTCTGTATGGTAGCTATCCGGTAGTTAAATCACCATTATCCAAAAAGTTTACTTTTAAAATTATTAAAAATAATACCACGATAATTAAATTTGATAGCAAATTTATCTCTTAGAATGATACAAATTAAAATTATAGTTGCTCTGATGTAAAGACCCGACCCATATGGGATAAGAGTCATATTAGAGCCCTTTTGAGATAATTAAACTCATATATTTATTATAATATTCTATACATAATCAATTATTAGACCATAACAATATGTACTATTTAAATACAATAAATTTGAATTCTACATTTTTAACAATAAATTATAACGCTAGTACCATTTCAAATTTTCGTATTTTTCCATCCGCTTTTGACTCGTTGTAAATCACCCTTATATTCTTCTCTGGTACGTACACGCAACATTCTTTCATTGCCGGTTTTATTAATGAGATCTTTCAGGATTCATAATTAAAGAAACCACGACAAATATCTATCTATGACAATATTTTTTTTCAGAATCATTTATGTTTACATTTAGCAAGGTTATCTTGTGTTATATACCAGTATATTAAATAACATATGAACAAATGAAAACAAAATCAAGTTTGGCTTAGAAAAAATAAGTCATGTGCTCTATTACTTCTGACGTTTTTAATTTAAGTTTGTTTGTTTGTTTGTTAATGGACAAGGTCTAGGCATGCAGACTACCAGGTACCTTAGACACCGACTGCTTTGGTCATATGGTCAAAGCCCTACTTAGAATTTTGCCGGAGACTAAGGGGTTCCAACCCTAGCAAGGGATCCTTTACATGCTACACATCGTAGGAACATGGGACCCACGGCTTTACATCACTTCCGAATGATGGCATTCTGTAGAGGCTTTCATCTGCATTTTTTTTTTATTTTTAAAAACCTCACCGGGACCGGGAATCGAACTCGCGACCTTTATATCAGTAGTCAGGATGCTTACCACTGAGCTACCGACCCCGGCAATTAATTTAAGTGTGACAGTTATTATAATGGTAGAAGTATCAAGTGCCTATATTACCAAATTTTAAATTACACATACAGTTCTTATACCTTAATACGTAATTATTGATGTAGTAGATGCAACATTGTTTAAGTGTTGGTTTCTATGTTGATTTTCAAATAAACATTTTGCATGACAGTTGGTGACAATTATCTAATGGTTTAGGTTATGTATGTGTATTTCATTCTAAAACATTAAGATAATGTGAATTAATAATCGACACATGTTTAAATTTCCAAAGCCAATATTTTATTTCACCTTTCGTTTGTTTACATGTTATTATTATACGTACTAGAATTAAACATTTCGTGTCTATGAAAGCTATTATTTTACATTTTCGTTGCATTATCACATATCACCATTTTTCGTTAACCAGCAAAACATTTAAGTAGCAAATCTTCTCTGTATTATGTCCAAAGCTTTATAAGTATTAGCCTCAGATTCTGATTTATATCTCTAGCAGTGTGCGTTGATATGAATAGAGCTAAACTAAATATATTAATTTATCTGTTTAAAAAAACTAATAGCTAATATCCTTTATTATATAGCTTGGCGTATGATATAACGGAGCTTAACACAGCGCATTTGTTGATAATCTCTATTGACTATTTTAAGGGCAGAAAAGGTTCTGGGTTGCTCTTGTTTTATTAGGCAAGCCGTTACGCCACTCAGACAGTTAACAAGAAAAGTAACAAAGGCAGCCGACTTCTCCGCCGGAGCTGGTAGTAGGTTAAAGGGGAGACTTATGGGCGCCAAGTAACTACTAACCTAGGGACCTTTCTAAACACATAAAGTATACGTCAAGAAGTGCTACTAAGCCAATTCCTGAAAAGAGGGAGATAGGACGACAAGGGCACAAATAAAATATTCATGCGTCAATAACGGGACAATATAATTATGTCGACCAAAAGTATTCAGTAGTATTTCTACAAAGCACGACAATGCCAGATCAGATATAGCAGGAAATATGGCAATAGAAAGAGAGAGTCGTTTTGATAATCATAAGTATACAAGCCAAAGGCCTGCTGGCCTGTAGTGCTGATTAACGGTTATAAAAATTTAGACTAAATAAATAATACAAAAAGAAAATATACGGTAGAATTAGCAATTCGCATTACCAAAAGGTTGCTCGGTACGTTATAGTGAGGTTACATATTCTGTAATAGTCGGTAAAAGCTCATAATAGCAATAGCCTTACTAAAGGTTAAATTTTGGTTTCGCATTAAATTTGACACAAAACCCACAAATTCAAGAACGTTCTCATGCTATTCATAATTAACAGATAGTTGCTACAGACCCCAAGTGCTTGGTTTAGAGCAGGTCCTTTAACGAAATCCAATAATAAGATTAGTAATTAATTAAAATCATAATCAATTTCAATTTGTCGGGCAAAGAGAATTATGTAACGCAATATCTTGCAAATAGAGGAATAATTACACATAACCGAGCTGATGGGTCACAAAAGTAAGGTGAAAATTCAAACATTGAATTTCAAAAGTAATCGTCGAATTGCCTTACAAAATCACCTTCATGGTACGTTTGACATATCCAAAATCCAACTTAGGTCTAACCTTGAATCTGACAAAATTATCTTAAGTAAATGGTGACTAAAATATATCAAAATAATTTCCCTAAATAAGTTAAATTGTAAGCTATACTATGTTTACCTAAATACGAAGAAAGTCCGGTATTTGACGAATATATTAAAATTAACACGAAACACTAACAAGGTACAAGGAATTCCATACTGCAGGTTATGTCGACGTCCCAAAAAAGCTATACCGTGGCCCAATTCCTTAACGCAATGGGGTAAGTTGGTTAACGATAGACCTGTTCCTGGTCCCTAGGTAGAAAACTGGCGTATCAGAAACTGGCCAGAAGCAAAACCATGTCCACAAACCCCAAGGAAAGCTAGGTCCTTGAGCAAAGTTTAAACGGCTTCTCCACATTACCACATTCAGCAGCAGGTAATGTATAGCTCGGCGATGGGGCGGGCCTCAAGAGTGAACTGACATCGGACCTCTCCAGAAATGAAACGTTCGACAAAAAAATCGTCAAGCGAGAAGGGGCTCTAGGTCACCCGACACAATGTTATTCGGCGCAAATAAGAGGAGCTGAAAATTTGGATGCTTATAAACCAAACAAATAATACGAACGAAAACCAGGGCCTACCGTTGAGGAGTTCTGTTGCGTTTTCCAATAAAGTGATACCATGCCCTGGCCCTGGCTCAGGTTTCTTCCACGTACATAATCGAATTCCAAGAAACGAAGCGGTAACACAATATAGACCTCTCAAACAGGGATGCAATCGAAAATAAATGGATATAACTTCCCAAATGTATTTGTCAAAGCATTCCTTACAGCAGCAGTACAAATTGGCAAATAGCCGAAAAGATAAGCAGCTTGCCATAAATTTTTAAAAAACCTTGAAAATTCAGGTTTGACAAACAATATACCCCGGAGATTGAAATATAGAAAATAGCTTTAAAACTATTTAGGAACAATGCATTGACACAGGAGACTTGACTTACTGTCTAAATTATATTGTAGGTAATATCTTGATTTATTGATGACAGGGCAATTAGTTACGTTGATACTTACAAATGACCTTTAACCCGTAATAAAGTTTATGTACAAAATATGTAGGTTCCTAGATCCTCTCAAGGCATTTAAAGTACACTATTACTTAAGTGGTCCTGTTTTTGTCAGATAATTTAATTCTTAGCATCTCTATTATATAGATAATAAAAATTCCTACCTTTTAATTACCAGTCGGTCAACTAAACACTAGTAGGCACAGCTTCTCTGAAATAAGTCGAATGACTTTGCCATGTCCACTGGTGTTGTGTTGACCTTGCGAAATGAAATTAGAAAAAATGCTTCCTCCTATCCGTACCTCGATAGGATGCTCCAGGAGAATTAAGTCAGCAGTTTCTCCGAATATCTCAAAAACTATCTTTTCAATTTAATAAATTATAATCGTTGCAGTTGATTGATATGCTGAGTATGTTTATATTATTTGCAGGTTATCATTTTCAAGGAGTCTCATCGTTGATCTCCCCTCGAGTTTGTATTTACACTAAGATTTACTTAAGTATGCTTGTTTACTACAGAAAAATACTGCCGATGCGTAGAAGTGGATACCATTCTCGAATTTATAATGCTAGCCAAAAATATTTTGATGGTCGGACCTGTTACTCAGGTAAACAAATAAAACCTTTACTTGTTTTTAACGATTTTAGTTATTTTAGAAGATCAAAATTGCACATCTGGTTTTCCTGGTGCTGCTTGACGTGGCCCAGCTTTTCTTTGTTACAAAACCATATTTTGTTTTAAAATAAATTATTATTAAATTTATTGGGCAGCAACAAATTGCCTGATTTTTATACTTGAATAGGAGTGAAATTTGCTGATAACTTTCTTACATCGAATTCGCCAATAAAATAAGTTACATACTGATTTAGCTTACGTCAAATACAGCATTTTGATATCTCATTCGACGCAATTCCGTTCATATTAGGATAAATTCGTTCATATTTCAAATTCCCTTAACATCAACTAATTTATAAAGAAGGTGCTATTGAGCTCCAGTGATGAAGACTCAGACCAGCTAAACGTATGACAATCATCTGAATCAGAAACTGAAGAGACCGTGACTGCGGACACTAATTTACATTTCAATGACCGTTTCATTGTTAAATTTAGAACTAAAAAAGCAACCAAGTATTTTATTAAAAAAATAGGGAAAATAAGTGAAAAATATATTCTTTTATCCTGAAATTGCCGACAACAGTTCTATCCAACGAGAAGACAGCATTGTAAAATTGCCTTAGTCAAAAATGTCTTCAGGTACGATTCGCACTGCAGGTATTCGAAGTCTTCCTATTCGTTTTGCTAAATATTTTTGAATACTGTGTAGGTTTTTAAATAAAAGTTTTTCGTTTTGAACGTGTTTTTATGTTTGAAAGTTCAAATTTAAAGTGTGATCATTTTTCGTAACCATTTATGATCAAGTATCCTTGCCAGTTGGGGGAGTTGATCATTTTGTTTAATAACACGAAAATGAAGAGTAGTCACTTACCCTTGATGTAGTTTGATTTGATTTCATTAAAATAAGCAACACATACCATATGAGCTCCGAGTAATAACAAAAATAAAAATAAACCAGTATGTATTTTTTACTTGAAAAAAATCAATAAAAATTTAATCTGTTCAAAATAGTCACTTGGGTACTAGTACAATTTTCGCTGGAATTAGGTACTAGTACAATAGCCACTATAATTTATTTTGGTTGGCTGTGAAATGCAAAATGTGACGTTTTTGTTGGCCCACTTTTGATAGATGACAGGTAAACTGAATAGTCAATGCTATCCTATTAGTCCCTCTACCTGACGTGTCGGATTAGGAAGTGAAACAAACCTAACTTTGGTTGCATCATTATGTAAATCCAGGAGCTCGCAATGTGCGATCAGGTTTATATAACAATGTCGTCGCATTACAAACCAGCCGTGAATTTAAATGTCCCAGAAGGAATAATTAACACCGTTGCGTGTGGGTAATTTTGAGTTGCAAAACGCAAGCGGACACGGCAATTTTCCTAAAATCTAGATAGGGAGGGCGCTAATTCTCCAAATCGGTGATTTTCTGGTTTCTTGCACCGAAAATGGGCAAGCTTCGGCCGCAATTCCGCTCTTAAGGAGTGTCGCCACGGTCAGTGCTTGCACTTCTCACTCGTGAAAGTGGAACAAGTGCAGTGTTAGAATTCGAGCCGAACTGGACTGCTAAAATGTAAATATGCGAAATTACTAATTATAAAATTATGTGCGCAATTTTAATGGTGTCACGTTTTTACAGCCGCAATATGTGAAATAACTCTGCTGCTACTGCACCACGCGCTGCAGTGAAAATTTATTGCTGCTAAAGGACTCGTAGGAATTTGATTAAGACATCCACCAAATCAAAATTTTTCACGTGCAACTGAAAACTAATTAACCTTTAGGTTTTTGCACCTGATAGCTCGTTGACGCTCACCTACCCATTTCTTGCTATTGTTTCTATGCAATTCGTCTACGTCATCCTCTCTTGTATTGCCTTCAATGATTATCCCAAATTCGATAAACATACAAAAATGTATTGATAAATAGTTGTTATTGGATCAACACGTGGAACACTTAAATATTTATTATTGTTCATTGATATGTTAAACAGTGTTTAACATGATCGCGTCCTCAAATGTTAAGATACATTTAACATGCATCCACTCGAAGGGACAATTTCCTCCGTGGAGGAGGCGGCAAAGAACTCGTTTTCCGTTTCCATTTTAAGATTTTTATTTTGTATACGACAGGCACAATAGCAACATCACACATATTCATGATAGTCCTATTTCGATTTAGCAGTTTTTAGTAATTATTATTGATTCAAAATTATTGCCTCAATGAACAATAAACTAATGAACGCATTTCGAGGGGTAACCGTCTTAACATTTCTCACATAAATTACCTCTTGGTAAAAATATGCTCGAATTTTAAGACTGGGTTACCCCTCTAAATACGATAATTACTATTAAGCATTAACTATTGTTAATCTCAGTTAAGTAAGCATAAAAGTTTTAGTGGGAGCAGTGCTTTAATCTTCCTAATTACAATTCATTTTAAAAAAAAGTTGACAAGCACACATAGAGCACAATCTTTAAATTTAATGTTTGGGCTGCGTTCTAATTAATATCACATTTTCAAACCACATTTTATGATTTATACAGTACGGAAGATTAAAGAACAAATGATTTGGCTCCTCCATAAAATCTGTATAAAAACTGAGATAGCTAGTAAAAAGTGTGATATCCATTTAGAAGCTACCAGAGATATTGGGGATAAAATAAAAATAACAGTCTGTTCCATGTCAACTTTGATGGGTGTTAATTTTGTTAAAGCAATTATTAGACAACCACAGAACATTTTCCCTTAAAAAGGAAAGTTCCACGTCTCGAAGTACTCGGCTACTGTGGTGATCCAACAACAGGACCAAAACTACATTTGCGGGATGGTTCCGATGGGAAAAATTCACACTTACCGCTCCACTTAGAGAAAGGTCCATAAGGATACGCCAAATCGATGCAGAAGCAAAGCCCAGAAGAATACCGACTTCCACAAAAAGAAACTTGGCGATCGACACGGGCATCTTTTACCTCCAAGTTGCATACTCAGAAATTTTGGAGGCAAAAGCGGATCCATTTAAAATTCAAAGTTTGCTAGAGTAATTAAGCGGTCATAAATGTACGTCGCCATCTCTTTCAGGTCATCACAAGTTTATCTCTAGTTTCTCTCATCTATTGTACCCCATTCGCCTTTTAATATCATATCTATGCCTGATGGTAGGTGGTCCCACACTTTTTCCTTCTATACTCTAGTTCTTCACTCGATCAATGGATTTGTTCACCCTTACAGGAACATGTCCTGCCGAGTTCCATTAAGCGTTATATATAGCATTAATTTGGTCGTTACGTTTTCATGCAGCACAGTGTACCACCCCATTGAGCTGCCAGAACTCAAAACTTTTTAGCAGAAAACGTATCTTTGTCTATTATTGTCAAACGAATGGCGACAAAACTCTCTAAATTCGAACACTTTGGATTCGTCGATAAGAAATGCTCTCCAAGAAGTTTATGAAGAGGGAAGAGAGATATTTGAAAACCTACAATTTCGTGGCAAAATAGAGCAGGTGTGGCAAATTATTTCAGTTAATTTAATTAGTAGATTCAGGTCTGTCAACTTGGCGGGCTAATCTAGCACATTTGTATACAGGGTGTAGAAATGCTTTACGCACCATAGGGATTTCAATGGTAATTTCTTCATATGAAAATATTTGCTTCCCTAATTATTTTAGAGCAAACTTGTGTTGAAGTTTTTTGTAGAGCAAAAATTGTGTATCCATTTAAGCCAGAATTTGTCATTTTACATTTCGGAAAACCGAAAATTTAAAGAAATAAAATACCATTTTTAGACAAATCAGCGGTGCCTTGAAATTACTAAATCATCTCAAAGCATTAACAAATTAGTTTGCTTTTTATTTGGTTGCCGTTACATTTGACAGATGCAAACAAATAAACAGCAAACTAATTTGTTGAGATTAATAACCGTCAAACAGGACACATTTTTTCAGCCACTAGGTGTATAACTAGTAACTTCTATCAGTTGCTCTCCATTCAAAATAATATTGATGCTATTAGGTACATTGGTAACCACTTTCGTTTTACTTACATTGTTAAATTACTGTTTGAGAGTAACTATCTCTTTCGAGTGTGACTTCTTGTGGTTCTTTGGAGCCGTTACTTGTAGATACAATGTCGTCGTCAAATCCAAGGTGGCTGAGGTTTTACCGTCTATGTTCAATGTGGATCAATGCATATTTTTAAAGATGTCCTTCAGGGCCCCTACGATGAGTTGAGGAGAGATCCTGTCGATGCACCTCTCCTTATTGGTATAAGCTAATGTTACCGCTCAGATATATCGCATTGTGCATACCTCAACGATGCATTTTTGATCAGGTTAGTGTATGGCTCTCTATGCTACCTATATATTTTGCTGTGGTGTTACAACTGCGCCGATTTCGATATGCATGCCAAGTAAAATGTTGTATAATATATTCATTGTATTTTTTTGTGAGTAATATGATACTCTGTAAGTGGTTAAATCTTACATACTGCTTGCTTTCGTGGCTGTTAAAAGGAAATTTTCAGAAATCAATCTAATTAATTTTCAGCAATTAGGATTTTTTCAGCTTTGCTGCATGACTGTAAATCTTTCATTTTGTTAACGGTTATAGTATCAACTTTTAGAAACCCTAGCAATGTTATTACAGAATTGCAGAGAACTTTTTGTTTATCCTCTTTTAACACTGATTTTCTTAATCCTAAAAACCGTTTTATACTTGGAGAATTGCTCTTGTGTGTTCTCTATTCAAAAGTAGTAATTCATCTAACGTTACTAACTACAGACCCGCAGCAATCCTATGTAATTTTATTAAGGTATTTGAAATGCTACTTTAAAGCACATTGAAACGGATCATTGGTGTCTCTTCCCTGTATGAGTGATTCTTATGTTTAAAGATATAGCCAATTTGTGTTTCAATGGTTATTGTCTGGATAATTAGATTTAATCGGTTTATTCTCGTATAATACGTACATGACTTTAAATTTGCGTGCACCGATATATGCAACGTCGAAACCTGTTTGAGGGATAGAGCGATTTGATTAAAGCAGATTCCATGTTATGGACAGATGTACATCCAGCTCGGGAGTGCATAATGTGAGATTGTATTAAAACGAAATATTTCGAAGTGGCGTGAAGCTTGCAGTAAATGCTTATAAGTTAAAAATGCTTCAGCGCAGCCTTTGCGTTGGCAGTAAATGCAATTTCACGAATTTGACCCATAGTCAAAGATGCATTCTGTGACGGTATAAACAGCCCTACACTCTACTATTACTTTATATTGTCCTGGGTCGCTAACTTATTCAGTCGGTGAGGTATGAGACTACTACTATCGTCAGTGCAGCTAAGGGACACCTAATATTGTTTGGGGTTGCTTGCTGTCACCTGGAACGTTGTACTTACACATTCAAACACTATCAGCTAGAAAAACTCAACAGTTTACATAAACACATATATAATATGTAAGAAAACACAAACACAAGAAAATACATATAAAAATACACAATAAAACAGTGGTGCGCTACAACGATCAAAATGCCCTATATAGATCGCTAAAGTTCAGCCATGAACGCAAAGTCAAGTACCACGAAAGGTAATGGAGTTCCGCCCACAAATAAACTAGGCGAAGTTGTACATTCTATAAATGCGCTGATGCTGGGAGCGCTATACTATAGACACCGAGTCAGCAAATGACGCGATAACTGCGTACTGGTTACAGGCGCTTCCCCGTTATCTGGGCCACAAAGACACGGCCCACGATTTCGCAATTATTCATTAAAACAATCACCAAAAATATTGTAACCGTTTCTTTATTCCGTATCATGGTTTCAAGTAGGAACTAACCTTGTTCTAAGATTTCCGTCAAATAGCCGGGAAAAGCGCTGTTCCACGCTGGTGAACTGTGCCTCGACTGGAGATGCAATGGCGTCGGCTGCTTGCCAACGCAAACCTCCACAGACTCTTGAAAATGTCCTTTTTAAATCAGGCTTCGGGTCCCTGGAATTTTTAGGACACGACCTGTCAGCAGCTAGCGGGTCGTTTTTCGATTGACTATCTGCTCTTAATTCCACACTCTCGCGTCGTTCTAATTTTAAATTTGCTGCCTTGCAATTCTTCTGCACTCTGCAAACTCGCGTATACTCATAATGCGTGACCGCGTAATACAGCGCCACTTCTTATACTACGTGCTACTTAGTTAAGACATAATGGCGTACACGGTTAAGCTTTATTACTAATAGTGTATATAAGAAAAAGGTATGAACTATATGAATACAGGTGGCACGAATTGGCCCGTTACAGTTCGCTACGAAGACGTAACCTCAGCTGACCTTCCCACGCCTTCGAGTATGACAATTCTCCATGCATCACTCATTCCAAGATCGGATGATGCAATCAAAGGTCAAAGGGTAACGCAGTATCTTGCACACCTCCAGGGAATCACCGATAACTTGATCTACAGGAAATGTAAGCAGTTACTCTATAAGTTTAACGTCCAGCTGCGCTGGATAGCGCTTTAAGGATGCGTTGATGTGTGTAAATCGCATCTGTTTTTAATTATGCAAAGATGAACATGATCAGATTTAAACAATAACGGCCTCAGACATTTTTGACATTTGCGCTTTTGAAGACAATTTTAGACTTTTAAATGTTTGTAGCCCAAATTATATCGCATGTAGGTTTTTCTTGGGTGTAATCCTATTTTCTTTAAGTTCTTTTGTTTTTGCAAGTGTTTTAAAGTTAATATGTATGTTTAAGCAAATTCACTTTGCTTCTGCATTAATTTAAGTCAGCTTCAACTCAAGAAAACGACAGAGGGGAGCCGGCTTCTTGTTTTTTCGGCAAATAGTAATCGTTTACAAGTATGCCTGGGGTAATTTGAGAGTTTCATCTTCAATGAGCTAGCAAGGTAAACGCAAAGAGCATATAATTGTTCAAATATTGTTCGTTCGGGACGTCTTGTTTGGTAGTTTGCGACCGTGGAATTCGAATCGCAGCAGGGCCATAAGTAATACTACAAAATTTACCACAATGTTAAAAGTTACATTTTTCCTTACCAACGCGAATTGGTTCAAATTCGTTCAACTGTCGCAAACTTATGTTGTTTTTCACTTTGTCCCGGTTGAGAATTTCTGGACTACCATGGCCAATTTGTGATATATACTGATTTGTCGATAGCCTTCGATAAAATTGCCCATAATATCTTAGTTAAACCCTTATGATTTCGGATTCAATCTATCTTATGTTTTTTATTCAGTTCATATTTAGAAAATATACCTCAGTTGTCACTATATTACACCGCAACCAACGTCTGGAGTTCCTCCAGGCTAAAATTTTGGGTCGTTACCCTTCAAGCTGTTTACTAACGTTCTGAGTCTGGTTACACAAAGTCAAACGTTTATGCTTGCTGATGATGTTAAAAATTATTCTTCTGTTACTGAGGATTGTGTGAAGTCTGACCTTGACTGTATGATTAAATGCGTGATTAAATGAGTGACTCTCACACGCAAGAGCGCTCCAGTCATGTTTGATTATTTGATTTCCTCTGAAATGTTAGCAAGATCCATTTGTACCAATGATTTGAAAGTAGTATTTGTATTTTTTTCCTTTGTTACACATATTAATAAACATGTTGTCTACGTGTAAGGGTTTGAATTTACTACGTAGTAGCAAACCTATTAGTAATATTCTTGCTCTGTAAATGGTATATTTATCTTTCATTCGTTCGAAGATGAAATATAGTTGTCTTCTTTGGTTTCAGTACTATGATTGCCACGAAAACGCAATTCATTATCTCTATCCACCACAAGACCGTGATCAAAAAAAAAATTATTAAATACATTGAAATGTGGGTAGCTTGCTTAATACCAGTTTCGATCTGTTGTTTAAGAAAATCGATTGGCCATATTTACATTAAAAAACTATATTTTCAATTACCACGAAGCAAGTTTTGACGTTTTATCTTTCCTTTTATCTCCCGAGTGCTTTATAAAAACATATTCCGTGCACTTATTTTCGTTGTATCTGGATAAACACCTTTTTATTTTTTGTAAAAGGTAAACAGCGATGACTTGTTCAGAGGTCATCGACACGACTCCATTCAAGGTTGAGTTCCTGAAGATAAATGGAGGAGCACTGGCGATCCCCTACCCACTACAAAAATCCAATTGCGTCAAGTCTAGTACGCCATCTATGCATTGCAATTTTTCAGTTTTAGAAGCGATAAATATTAAAGATTAAAAGCGGACATTTAAATAGGAATGTAGTCAGCTAAGTGAGTTTGTTAGTCAACCGAAGGCACTTATTAATGTCCAGTAATCCGCAGCCTGGGAGTTAAATTTTAATCTGGACTTGCACAATAGCGACCTACAGACTCTCTCTGCATGTGTGGCTGACCGGGTATGTGATACATTTTCCGAGTTACGTAACCATTTTTCTGCTTGTTATGCTTCGATAAACCCGTATCATTTGCAGTCTGTCTAAAAATTTCCTCCTCGTTTCGCAATGTGGACTGCTGCTCCCTCAACACTTCCTCATTCGCAGCCATTTCACCCTGCATTTCTATGGGATTTAAGTTTCTGTTGCATTTAAAATACAACGTCAGGGACGTAGCCAGAGGACAACAGGCAAAGATAAGCCTCACCTCGAAAATATGAAGTTGCCCCTAACTCTACTAAATAATTGTATTGAAAAAGTAATAACATTTTTGAACTTAACTAGGTGACTGGTTTTTATCGTTACGCCATGTTTGATTCACAAGGAGCAAGACGATAACGACCAATATCATCTCAAGGGATGACTTACACCAGTATGGGGTGCCATATTCAATATAATCAAAAGCGATTTACTCTAGAATTTTGTATACTTATACATAAATGTATCTGAATATACGAGGAAAAATTATCTACCCACCTATGACAGAAACAACTCATGTAAATCAGCTAATAATGTCAATAGTACCAAGTTAAAAGTAGCATAGATTGTCTTCATTCGTTACTATTTATCTTCAGAAGTGTTTTGTGTCTGAAAATGGGGCTTGTAAAATTGAAACATAGAAGTGTAATCAAGTTTCCCACAAGAGAAGGCAATAATCCTAAAATAACCCAAAAGCGAATGATTCCAGTGTTAGGAGATGATGTTTAGTCTTATTTTATAATTGAATTTTGGTCGAACAATTTCCAGTGAAGGCAGAAGACCTGTAGAAGCAATAAATGTTGAAATACGTAAAAAAATAAAAGCCATGGTTCATGAGGATCATAGTACGAAAGTCTCGACAACCGGCACAGAATTTAAATTATCCGCCACTGAAAAATAATAAATAAAATGAGAGAAAAGAGCGCATGCGGAATTAAATAACTTCCTGACAACAGAAATACGAAATACGAAAATAACAGAAGGAATAATATAAATCAAGAAAAACCTAGAAGTCTTACGAGTTTAGATGTTTCTTACACCCACGTTAACAAACACATTAAACACATACCTAGTGGTTATCAACACTAATTTAATAAAATATAATTAACTTTCAACCTGTACAACGCAATGAACAAAAAAATTACACAAAAATATACTGCGAGATGTGAAAAAAATCGTCTGAATTATTGCTCCGATGGTGTGTATATATTTTACTAATGCCTCTTGGCGTACGCAAAAGGATTTGCCAAGGGGCATTGCGTTTTCGCCAGAGGATTAATGTTAGCCCGTCCGACTTTGCGGGGCGAATTCCATACAGTTGTGACTTGATACTCCTGCAAGTAGCTAAGGCATGTTAATTGCCAGTACTTGAATTAGTTACGCAATTTTGAACATTGGGTCATCAGACGATCCTTGCCGACTGCAAGCGAACCTTCTGCTGACATATGGCGGTCAGGTTTTGGGCGGATGTTTCTCACCCATGTGGATACGCTCATCTTCCTCTAGCCCTTTTTGCCTGGTTAATTATGGCAGCTATGAAAGGTATTTTCTGCACGTTACACAATCTAAACCAAGTACTAGAGGATCAAAATTAATAAAGTTAAAGATAGGTAATACAGAAAAAGGAAAAACGCAGTTGAGAAGTTTTACACCGACCTATATCAGTCGCAATGCTCAACTAGTAGTACGAAACCAATAAAACAGAAACGGTCAAACAACAAAATTAGAAATTATGAATGTGGTTTCCTAAGATTTGCCAGATAGGTATCACCAAACAAGGAACACAAAATGCCGTACACCAAATGACAGATTGAAAAGTTCCATACACAATAAGCTGTTATTTATCATTAAAGTATGATAACGAAACATATAGTTAAAACGATTAATGAATAAATATTTTGTAGTAGAAGATATACAGATGCTTGGAAAACCGAACGATACTACTTATCCATATAAAGAGACCAAAAAATGTCATCGAAAGTTGAAGCCTACTACCCCATCTTTTATCAGTTGTTTATAAATATAATAGCAAATTATATGAGACATGTTGTTACATTCGTACTTGCCGATAGTAAATCGGAACATGCACTCGCATTAGCTCAGAGGAAGGGCGTTGATGACTTACCTTCAAAACTAAACGGTTGAAACTATAGGGGCGCCAAATGGTTTTTTCATGCCCATTTTCCTTGGTTTATTTGAGAAAACAAACTAATATATTGATCAAGGTAACAATACAACATAAACAATGAAAACCCACAGTTCGATAAATCGTATAATGTTTGAAATAGATAAGGATCATTAACAGGGGGCATAAACTCGATTTGTAATTACTGGTATTAAACGTACAATCACAAGGCTATCACATAAATATATCACATAGGTAAATATCACAATTAATCAATCACAATTTGAACAGGGTGCATTCGAAAACGCAGCCTATGCTGAGGGCGTGTAAAGCTAATTTCCAAATTGATTCATTTTAAACTGTAAGTGGGCCAAAACATATACTTTAGTAAGCAACCCGAATACTGAGTAAACGACACAGCTGTACTGCGTTCCACCTATAATGTATTAAATTGATATCTAGCGTGTACTCGCACTCACAGATGCATGTCGTAGTGGTATCTCAAATAATCTGCTGGCTGTTGCTCCAGCGAACTTAATTACTAAATAGTGATGGAACAAACGTACCTAGATTTACCATTCGCTGAGCTAATTTACTAGCATGTAGAGCTACGTTAATGATAAGTGAACTAACTCAGCTTAAAACTGACGGTTCGTTTAACACACCTGATTTACAAGTAATTATAACAGCGGTGAAGCCGCTAACTTTAAAGTTTAAGCCGTATATGAATTACCCAATGAAATAACGAACGGCAAGGCCGTTAAGAATTCGATAGCATTAATAAATCACAAAACAAAATAACCGTTAAGTTCAAACTAAATCCAGCACAACGGTGAAGGTGATGCAGCTCTCAGCGGATTACTGCAAATACAGGGAGCCTTCTTGGGGCTGCTCGAACGATACCGGGGCCAATGAAAACCACATGCGGGAATGCACGTCACTCGGCGATGCTGTAAGCCTCTGCTTTGGGCAGTTCTAGCCCGTAACTTGAAGGCAGAAAATAATCTGCCTATCGTACACGAAAAATGTGCTAACAGAACAACTTATTTTTCCATGGTTGTGGGTGGAAAAAGTGGCTAAATCGCCTATGCTACATATTCCTAACTAACGCAACAGTTAATTTCTGCAATCCATTAACCTAATTCTGCCATGTCCACAGGGCCCGATGATTCGCGATTTTTCGTACCAGCAAATCGAAGTGTTTTCACCTTTGCACATATTTTCGAAAGCCGAAGCGACGCTAAACTGTATCACCATCTAGCGACAATTAATGTCCATTGGCGGAAAGAATTGCAGATGATATAGAAAACTGTATTTAAGCAGAACTCTGCCGCTCAGCTAAATTCGACATGTGTGTTGCCTACACGCTAGGCGCTTTCGCCCATGAAATTACAAAATGACAATAAATTGGTCTCAATGTGTTTAACTAGTACTAACTTACATCCTTAAATATATTTAATCAGGGTAATCAATCACTTAGAATAATCAACAAAATAGCAATAGCCCAAGGAGCTACGAAATGGCAAATTTGGGTGTAAATCTCCATGAAAAAACGAGGAAAGAATGGATTCGTAGTGAAGCAGGAGTGAAGCATGCAGTAGAGAAACTGACTCAGTGTAAACCTGGGCAGGACATATAGACAAAGAGCTGTTGCCGGATGGAAAATTACGCTGCTATAGTGGAGATTAAGAGCTAGTAACATACCCTTTCAGAAAACGCAGCTATTTGAAAGATCATTATGATACAGCATTAGTAAAATTTACAACTCTCTGCCACAGATTTTAAATATTTGGTTTAATACCAAATTTAAATATCGGCTTCGCCACTTTCTGATTGGCAGGTAGTAATGCTTGTCTATTAAGTATGTTGTCTTATATGTTAACGCACTCCGCAAAAGATAATGATGTCAAAATATTTTTGTTATTATTTAGTTCTTCTTTGTTTTATTTGTTCGAGTGTTAAGTGGGAGAACAGGATGCTAACATACAAATCTTAGCTTCGCCCTTCTGAGAATCGTTATTATTTATTGTTAGGGATTATTTATATCATATACTCGTTGTTTAATAAACGACGTTTGTTATTATTACTATTATTCGAAACATAGGAAGACCTTTGGCTAAGTAATCGGATTATATAAAACAGTCGAAGGACGCCAGTAGTTCAGGAAACACATTGGGGAGAACTATGTTCAATGTTAGAACAAAAATGTCTAACGATGAGAGAGTGAAAAAGATGAGACTTAATTAATTAGTTTAATTTAGCAAACCCTACTGGAGCCAGCTTAATTTTCCTTCTGCTTTCTGGTTTTCCTTTCCCGCCATCAACTGTTGTCCTGTTAATTAATCTGCTCTTTCTTCGTAATTTAAAGTAATATGTGTCTCTCCTCTTTTTCACTTGAGTTAGAAATAACTAGATCATCAGTAATATCCCAAGTGCATTTAAATAGCCGATTAAATTTTGACGTTTTCTGTCAAAATGAGTTGCTAAGAAATTTGTCAAGTAAATTTGCCGCTCAACTAGAATGCCGAGTGCGTACCACGAGGGATTTCGGGGCGGAAAATTTACGAGATATATTTCTTGAACAAAACATTCTGACAGAAAATCTCCAAAATTTATTCAAGCTGGTTTACATGCACGCGGGATATTCGGCGGGATACATCCTGAATAAATAGATAAAATTCAATTGGTGGGGCACCTTTAATAATCATGTTAAAATTATTCACAAGCGATTAAATTTTGACACATTTTTAACCGCTTGACGTTTGAATTTTTGTCATTATTAAACTGACAGAAACCATGGTGATTACGCATTATTATGGATATGTAGAAAATAAGCCCGTGTATCAACTTTGCCTTTATTGATTTCGTAATCTAATATCTCTTCATATCACCCGGATCATTAGTATACAGATTGTCCGAAATCTGTTTTGAACATAGGAAATTAATAAGTGCGACAAGAAAGATATACACATAATGCAGAACAAAGATAGAATGTAATCGCGGCTAGGTAAATTTTTAAACTAAAATTAAGTCAATGAAACAAACACTTCTGTCAAATATTTTATCTGTCATTAAGGGTAAATCGCCCTTTTTATGTATTATCAGCTCTTTTAAAAAAATTTGAGACATAAATACTCTTATCCAGGTGGAATCACGTATTCAGTTAGGGCTTCATGAATTAATTTAATGAATATTTTTTCTATCCTCTCTTGTCTGCCGGTAAAGTATATTTGGTGAGAGACAGTAATGAAATCTTATAGTGGAGTTAACCATCAGTGTTACTCAAAGAAACAGCACCTTGTGAACAAAATATCTGAACTTTTAATGAAAATATTTTTTGTTTATTTTCCAATATGACTCCTTAGCTTATTAGAACAGCTTGATACCATATTTTGACGCGTCGGCTAATTCTCTCAAACCCAAGTGCCAACATGGATATAATTGCCGGCCGCAGTACCTCAGTGGAGACGGTTGCAGTTCTTTAAGTACTAAAGGTTAATTAAAAGCTAAAAAACGGACGCCAGCGAATCTTTTACCTGACAAGCGTATCAAGGTGTCACAAAGAATTCGTAAACTCAAAAGTAGCACAATATCCTGAAAGAAAGCACACGAATCCGGGTAGCAGTAACAATCAACAAGACAAATGTACTCATATTACAGTATATCATATTACCTTGCGCATACAGGCCAGTAATGATGAATATTCACAAATAAGGACATAAATATATGAAAAAATAAGTTGAACCTCTAAACACTTAAACTCGACTTGCGAGTAAGTTATCAGTTACATCAGTTTAAAATGCACACATATAAACTACATTACGTACAACTAGCAACAATTTAAGGATGTAACGAAGACTGAATTTGGCTCCTAGGATGAAAATCGTTAAATGCTCTAATTTACTCGTTCCTATAGACCCTGAGGTATACCCATGGAGTTCATTAAACGAACTCTAAATGACGGCGAAAGCTCAAAGTAAAACCCGCGGGATTCTGAAGGGATGCAGGTTAGAACTGCAGCAAAATAGATATCACTCTAAACAACATTTCGGTAGTGTTAAAAACGAAAGGGAAACGAATACATAATACATAACGTCCTTTCGTGGAGCGCCCCAAGCCTCAGGCCCACTCGAATGCTTACGTTGGGCCGGAACAGAACATTGGATGTTAAGCCCAATAGCACACAGAAGGCGGGATTCAGGAATATGCATTGACGGCAGCGACAGGATCAACGTCATTGGCCTTATTTCAAACTGCAATCCTTCCGCGAACAGTAAAGGAAGTTATATTGCGCTTTGAATCTGTGGCTATAAGGAATGCCCAAAATAGAATCAAGAACGTATCCAACGCGGTACGATAGAAGCTTCAGTCGACTTCACCCAATCAATTTGGGCGACGTGCAAATGGGTCCACCAGTACGCAACCAGGTTCCGCCAAACGTCGTACTGAAAAGAAACGTTCTCAAGAAACTGCCACAGCTGCATAAACTGCTAACATCGGCGAGAACGAATTCCATCAAACGACGCCAACATCCCCTCAGAAACTCTGCAAAATCCAAAGAAAGCTAACTGCTTGCCACCACTGCACAAAAGGAAAAGAACGCCAAATACAAGAGTATCGTAGTACAATTGCTACTAATTTGCATTATTGATTCTTGCATATTTAGCAATTTAATTTGAATCTTTCACATCTTTTAGGAAATACACTACTTTTAGTACAGATTTGGCAAATTTCTAGGCGATGAACCTAGTTACAGACATGTCTAATAGCAAGCTCCATTCTTGAACGAAATGTGATGTAGTTAATTATTTTCGATACGATTACAAATTACCAAGGCACTGAAGTTTAATTTTCTATCACGAATGTGGATTTAGTTGCCGAGGCCCGCAGGGCCAAAGCAAATAAACCGCATGAGGTATAAAAATGAACTTCAGTGCCGAGAGCTACATTATGTTTTTTTTAAATCGAAAAATCGTGAAATTACAACATTTCAACCAACTTTTGTAGGTTATATTGACGTCGGTTGACGTTTACCTATCGTCCCGCAGCCTACAAAAAGTCGTAAAACAATGGATCACTTTACTGGCGATTTCTAGTATGTTAATTAAGATTTCGGCGTTTTTCCTTGCCGATTTCGAATAAAATATGTTTTTACATAGTTTAAACTCTACTTTTCCTACTTTTGATATGCCTTGATCTCTTCTTATTACATTTTTGTAGATGACTAGGACCACAAATCCCAGATGTACATATTCTCTCTTGTTTTTAAATAGGTTAACTATGCAATTTTAATATACACTCTTCTTACTTGCAATAAATCTTTAAGTTAACAAAATTTACCAAATGTCAAATTAAATATATTTCTTGATAGCACTCCTTTTTTAATTTTCTTGTTTCATGCTGCTACATTGCATAATTGGCTAGATTAGCTTCCTCCAAGTGCTTATTAAATTCTTTTTTTATAAAATTATATTTAACAAATTGCCATAACCTCACTTTTACTTATCGTAAGACTTATAAACTTTCTTGTTTTTACAGGTGATACAGCTAATATTATTCAAGACCTTGCAGTTTTGTCAAGCTGGCCACCGATACTACGAGAACGAACAGAAAATAAGGTAGCTAAATCGTTGAAGATGAAGATAATTGAAATTATGTATAAAACGAGTCCCACTCAGAATTAAGACTCCCGGTGTTAGGTCTCTGTATTAAATTTTACCAGGCCTGCACTTTCTTAAAATATCCAGGGTAAACTGAAAATTGACGAATTTCGTAATGTGGAATAATTCAATAATTACTGCCACTAGAAGAAATTATTTTTTAGAATTCAATAGAATTAACATATTTATTAGAGATCTATTTGAGAACGGTGCCACTATTTTTCGTGCACCAAGGGGGGAGGGGTCGGTAATTCGTATCGTCCAACTTCTTGTCGCGCCAAGATTTCAGAGGAGTAGATCAGTATCGGACCAGCAATTATCGACCGAAGAACTTTTGCATATGCGACCGCTATCGTTCCGTGTATGTAATTACACGGGAAAGCCTTGTTGCTCTAATTTTGGTAAATTACGATTTGTTCCGGATATTCTCATCAGTTTTCCATTCCGAAATTTCGATCCCGTCTCCCATGAGCTCTCTGAAATTTCATATCCATCCCCGATCGAATGTATTTAGAGCAACCCTCGTATCGTCTCGTCGACGCCCCATATAGCAATGCCTTCTATCAGACCTCTGTATATGGACGCCCTCTAACCCAACGACATTTTTACTGACCCTATACAAATTCAGAGTGTCGACAATCCGAAACTATCCGACGACAGCATCCACCGATCCTCTACCAAATTGGCGAGCGATGCTGGATCGGTATAGGTTCGGGAGTATAGCATTCCCTTATATGCAACAATTTGTTAAAATGATACTTGGATGAAACCAACAAGTTTTACGCAAGAAAAACTCAGATCCAGTTTCGTGTGTTTAATTAAAAATATTTCATATTTTAGAAACCGATAATATACATGTTTGATGGCAATGTCAACTTCTGAGAATGAATTTTAGAAGTTAGATTAAGACGGCCACTGCCCGGAGTACCCGTCTTCTAGCTTATTAACCTGAAAACCTGACCTGAAGTTAGATTGAGACGGAGACTGCTCGCAGTGCCCGACTCCTAACTTGCTTTCCGATAACTTAAAAAACCTGCATAACAATTTTCCACTATAATAGTCCCAAAACTATTTAACAACATGGTTTCTAGGAATCCAAATTACACGTTTCGCTTAATGTACATCGAACCGTTTTTGAAATAGACCACGGGGAAATTTTTCGCGAGCCGCCGGGTGGTAATACCCGCGGCCCGCTAAAATTTCAGTAAGAAATTCAGGCCGAATTTCACATCGCGGTCACACCTACGGATACGCTACGAACTCCTAAGACACCTACAGGGCCCGCAGGAACTCCTATCTTGACACTGAGGTGCAGGTATCACTTACATCAGCGTGATTTTGCGTTTAATTCCAGCACCGTAAACACCAACAATACTGTGATTTGGAGGTTACTCGGCCGGGACATTCGCTCTACCGATAATCGTTCCAATGCGTTCCCAAATTACCTGTGAAGCTTGCTAAATTACCCGTCGTACCCGCCTGCCGTACAGCTCCGTTAGGAGGGTTGAAGCTCACCAGGAAGTAACGAAACACGACCCCCCAGACGAAATTGGATTTGAGCTAACCGAGGTAGAAATTTAGAACGTTCTCAGTAAGGTGTGAAACTTTACAGCTTTACCCACCGTACTTATTGCCATACCTCTATCATGCGTTATTCGGCGATTATGGCGAAGACTGGGTATTGAAAACGGCCGATAATATTATTAGTTCGTTGAATCGAAACACTGCGTTTAGAAGGCCCTTTGGACGACGGTATCTGCAAGTCGGCTTTAATTTGTAGTCGCAGAGCATTTACTCAGACTGACTGGTTTGACGGAGCATGGCGCAGTAAGTTATTGAACCTGGCGTCCTTATCTATTAGGTTATTATTGCTGAGAACTAGCCGGTGGATATACAGGGTGTCCCATAAAGTTCTCTACATATGGAAAACTTTTTTAATTATCTATTTATCCAAAAAAAGTATCATTAAAAAATTTTACATTACCCAAAAACCAAAATGCGCTCATAAAATTTCAAAATTATCTGATATTATACACGATGGCTAAAAAATTCGGCTAAAGAGTAACGTACCTACCCTTATTCTGAATATAATAAAAAATGTTACTTAGGAAAGTCATTATAGTTTCTGTATTAAACAGTTTAGGTAATTTTCCAACGACCTGTTGCTTCTTTAAATGTAAATTGATTCTCTAAATTGAATTTGTGACACATTATCTTGAAAAAGAAATTAATTACAGGAGGCAGCTTTTTTATAATTTTGCATAATTTTTTATTCTGAATAACACCTCTAACTAACATTTTCTGTTATCTTTAAAAGTAAGGGTACTTTAGCCAAATTATTATTTTTTATCCACCCTGTATAATGTCAGATAATTTTGGAATTTTATGAGCGCATTTTGGTTTTTGGGTAATGTAACTTTTTATAAAAACTATTTTGTTTTATAAACAGATAATTATAAAGCGTTTCGTATGTACAGAATCTTATGGGACACGCAGATAGAAAAGATAGAAAAACCAGAACGTAAGTGAAAAACAAAGATAATAATACAAATACCAAATCTGACTAAAAGTATAAAAAATTAAATGAACCACACTGCTAACTGAACAATTATAAAATTGATGAAACAAATTACTAATAAATTAAAGACGAGCAAAGTTACCAGTGTTTAAAGCGAAAGGTTTACGAAACAATTTAACGAAAACGAAACATTAAATTAAGCTGTATGTAAACATACAGTATTATATATTTGAAATTGAATTTAATACAAAATTGGCTAATTATAATTTAATTAAATCTATAAATATTTAAATATACAGATATTTATAATCAATAAATGTCGATTGCCTCATATCTAAAGTGTTACGTGTCTTATTTGTGTATGTCTTAATTAAATTCTGCAGTAACCCAACGAGACTGCGAGTCGAACAATTGATTTTGTTACAAATACGTGCTAGCTGTGGACCAAGAAAGATAAGATATAATATAACGTGATAAAGCCTGAGATTAAATAATTCATATTAATTAAATTAAATTAAAATCATAAAGTACTGTAGCATTATTGAAATTTTAATAAAATAGGGTATTCTTTCAAATCAAACAAACATTTGCATTACTTGTTTTCTGAATGTCATTTTTTGGCA
>OW679199.1:27234824-27291921 GCA_940337035.1 Agriotes lineatus
TCAGAGGTCCAGAGAACAATCAACACCATTCTGAAAACTAAAGAACAGAAAGAAACGATAAGGTCAATAGCAATAAGAGAGGCTTAATAAAAAAAGTAGTATAAGAAAAAGTGTAAACAGAAACAAAGACATAGAGGAGCAGGTACACGAGGGATAGCGTGCGATGAAGAAATGCCTTGAAGGCGGTGCCTTCGTGGCAGTGGAACACAGTAGGGGGGTTTTAGCAGGTAGGCACTTTTGGAAGAAATCTCTAGGGTCTTTGGAAGGTTTCCCCGCCTGCGCCGCAAAAAAGGTACATGGAAGCAACGAGAGATCACATACAAAACCGAATTCAGCAAAGTTATAAGACGCTGTACCCAAAAAAAAGAACACTGAAAGACAAGGAGCTAAGCCTACCAAAAGAACAAGAGGAACAGTTGAGAATTTTCAAAAGATAAATCAACGGAACAATCATGGGACCAAGGAAAGAATAAGAAGATGAGATAAGACTACTAATGAATCACGGAATTAACAAAATACTAAACAGCAAAGACATAGTAAGTGTACATAAGGCACCAAGAATTAGATGGTACGCACACATATACAGGGTGTTCGATAAATAATGTGCCAAACTTCAGATATAGTTAATTTGGACAAAAATAAGCTGATTTAACACAACTTACCTTAGTCCAAAAGTTAGTACAAACGGAGCTACAGAGTGTCAAAGTTGAAAAAATAAATCATTTTTTTATTCGATCACTTCCAGCTAATTGCACGAAACATAATAATAACAATAATAATGTGTTTTTGTTTCCCCAGAATTAAAGTACATTAGAACTGAAAATTATTATGCAAAAAAAAACTAATAATATAATAATAGGGAAACCACAAGGTATAAGTTCAAGGGCATTGCTTGGCCTTCCACCTAACCTTGAAAAGTTAATAACAACGATATCAATCCCAAAATGCCTAGAACTACTTTAAAATTAAAATTAAAATTAAAAAAATCAAAAATTAAAAATTCTGCAATTAGCATGGCATAGCTCACAGCACTAAACCTCATAAAAAACAAATAAAAAGAACTAAGTAAATAGTTATACTGGTATAAAGGTAACTAGGTAACTCGCTATTTAGGTTGCAGAGTTTTGCTGATGTACAAGAACAAGATAAAGGCGTTTTTTAAACCAATTAATTGAAAAACTTTTGATATTTGATACCGAAAACTTCGTTCGAAGAAAGCTGTTTTGTGACAAGATGACGTGATGGTGTGTTTGAATCTAATATTGATATTGTGAACGTCTTCTATAAAAGAAACTTTTTTGCATAAATGAATTTTAATCTTGTCAATAATAATTTTATGAAATAATGTTGCCCTTAATAACCTTCTTCTGTTTGCCATAGAGAGCCAACCGAGTTCATGCCGCTGATGTGATATGTGATCATATTATTTTCGAATGCCGAAGATAAGCCTCAAGCAAGAATTCTGAATTAGCTAAATCCATAAATTTCTGAACAATATGAAAAATGTGAAAGAACAGTACTTTCACAATGTGTAGTTTTAATTTTGTTGCATAATAAATATTGCCTGGGAGGATAGATTAATTTAAGGTTCATGTAGGATTTTTTAATGTAATTAGTTGTTTGAGAATGAAATCGAAAGTTGTTGTCAATAATTAAACCCTAATTACGAGCCTCATTGACTACTGGGGTAGTGACACCACTCACTAATAAATTAACATTATCTTTTAAAAGATCTACATATTTTTTATTTCAAAATAACAAAATAACCGACTAATAATGCGCGTTGACTATCACTGATACTGAAGGAATGATACATTTAGGTATCATCGGCACACATTTGAATACTACAAGTTTTAACATATTTCCAGAAGGTGAATGTATAAATAATAAATAAAAGTGGCCGGAGGATCGAACCTTGCGGAACGCCTCCAGTAGTCTCTCTGGAATGAGAATAACGATTACGCAATTTCACCCTTTGTATTCGATTACTTAAATAGTTAGAAAGCAACATGATAGAATTATTCGAGAGCCCAATGTATCGAAGAATGGAAACTAGTACAGTGTGATTGATAGCATCGAAAGCCTTACTAAAGTCAAGTAAAATCAAAATAGATACGTCGTGGCAGTCTCTGGCTGCAATTAAATCATCAATAACATTGAAAAGTGCAGTTGTGCAACTAGGACCTGGACGAAAACCAGATTGAGATAAAGAAATATTAGTGCCATTTACACGCACGGTTTTTCGTACAGGTTTGGAGCGGACGCGCCAAACCCGAGTGCAAAGAGCGCGCATGTAAATGCACCAAAACTGTACAGGCAAAGAATGTGTTGTAACAGGCACGCCAATACCGCACTCCAGACTCTTGCAATATAAAAATTCTTTCTGCAAAATGGTGAGGCTTGGAGTGCGCACTTGATTGGTGTTAATATAATAATACTACCGGGTGACCATAAATGGTTGTGATTTTTTTTCTTAGATTGACACTGTTAATGTTGGTTACCCTGCTGTCAATTTTAAATCTGTGTCAAATTCGAGGTTAGCAGGTTAGGTTTTCCGTCAGTTTTGACACAAAATGACACAAAACTTAACCTGCTAACGTCGAATTTGACATAGACTTAAAATTGACAGCAGGGTAACCAACATTAACAGTGTCAGCCTAAGAAAAACCGCCACAATCATTTATGGTCACCCGGTACGTATATTTAATAAAATCCTTTCAAAATGACCATGTCCGACTCACGGTATTAAGCAAAAGATTTATAGTTTATAGAAATGTATAAATCTTTCCCATGTCTATAATCATACCGATCATTTTCAAGCAACTCTCGTATAGGGCATTCAGGAACCACAAAAACATAAAATTTTTTTTTGACGTTGGCATGTGTATATAATTTTTCTGCTAGGGATTCTGTATTTTGTTTTGCAAAGGTTTGCACGCCTGCATACTGGCAGATTTGAATTTAAAAATGACATTTAATATTTCTCACTGTCAGTGTCAAAGTAGATATTTTTCTAGAAATTCTAACCTGAAGTTTCATAAAATGTAATAAAGATACCCATTAGTAAACGCTACGTCAATAGTATCCAACACAGTATTTGTATAATATCCTTAAAAGTAGTTAATTACAACATTTATGACAGATGGGTAGTAAATGTCACACCCTTAACCCAATGGTTTTAGGAACTTTTTGTAAATACATTCCTAGACAAAGGTGAATTTTGCATGTACACTGATGAAATTTTGGATATCAAAGGCCACTTTGTGTTTTTATGTTTAGTGAACAGACTATACATACAAGTGTCATATGTCATATGCTCATATAAATTTTGTGTTTTCCTTCCATTTCTTTACCCATACTGATCGCGGTGATTTCTATTTTAGTGTTTCCAAATAAATATATAAACCTGTGCATGCAACTGCACACACTTTATCTTTTTTTCTTGGACATTTTTATTATTCTGCAACTGATCAACCAAGCGCTAACCCAAAACTTTTAGAATTTCTAAAATTCCACACGCCACATCAATACTTGACGAAATCACATTTACACTAAAAGTTTTGGATTGTACGCTCTAAAACTGCAGTCCAGTGTGCACGCCTGGAGTGTTACGATTTAGGTAACAACGCGATTGGCGCGTGCATTATTGGCCCGCGCTCCGGCGCGCACGTTTGGAGTTCGCTCCAAACCTTCGCGATAGGAGTGTACGTGTAAATGGCACTAATGTTAAAGGTAATTAAACGTTCTTTAAGCTGAATATCTATTATCTTTTTCATAACCTTCGACATTGCCGGAAGAATACTAATTGGGCGTAAGTCTTTAAAGTCAGTAGGATTCGGTACCTTTGGAAGAGGTGTGATAATAGCATTCTTTCAACTCGAAGGAAATGTATTAGTAAGAAAACAATTTTTAATAATGTACGCAATGTAAGGCAATGTAAGTGGGCAGCTGAAATTGATTATTTGTAGATTAATGTAATTTGATCCTGGCGATCGATAATCAAGCTTAAAGCTAAAATCTGAATATCTGATATTCTTTCATTCAACCTCTGAGCTGTGAGTTCCTACTGTTATTATTTACGCTAGGAATGTCATCCAAGAAAAAAATGTTAATTTCATCAGGATCTATAAAATTACTGGGCAGTGAATTATTTTTAGACTCTGTTACATTTAGCGACCTGAACTCATTCCATTGTGCCTTCAAACTGCTATTACAGAATTTAAATTGAATATAAACTTCTTTTTTTTTCATCTTTAATTTATAGAGTAGTAAAATTACGCAACAGCTTATAATAATCCCAGTGTGATGGCCTTTTGGTTTTCTTAAACTTAGCATACGCTTTACCATATCAGTAATTTAAGAATCCAGGGTGTATTCTTTTCAGTAAATTTTGCTGTTTTTATAAGAGCGTGTTTATTTATTGCACCTAGCAGGTTAAAATTTTAAAAAAATGTATCATCCACCTTCTCCATATGAAATAATCTCTGAAACGGTATGAACGTCAGCTCTCTATTATAGCGTTCTTGGTCAAAATTCTTAAAACGGCGATATGTTGTAACGATTGGCTGGGAAACTGGTTTTTGTATGGACGAAGTGCAGAAAACCATTTTATGATAACATAAGTGCCATCCGTGGACCCCTGAATCAACAATACAGTCAACCTTGGAAGTTAAAACTACATCTAAAAGTGCAGCTGAATTTCGGGTCACACGGGTAGTTTCAGAAATAATTTGCTGAACATTTACTGAATCAATGATATTCCTAAAATAAATGCAGTCATAGTTAGCCGGAGTTAATAAATCGATATTTACATCCCCAAGACAATTCTCAGAGACAGACCTACAGAACACAAGGGATTGCTCTAACTGATCACAAAATAATTTATGATTAACATTAGACGGCCTGTAAACTACACCTACAGCTATTGTGGTATTGGAAAACCTTCAACTGTTCCAAAGTTGTTCAATAAAAGCATTAGTTTCAATAATTTAAAATTTAAAGCATGAGCGTAAATAAATGCAAACACCATCACACGCGCACCTTAAATTTCGTATCCGGGGGTTTTTTGGCATGAGAAATTCAAATTTATCAACGATTTAGTTGTACCCTCTAGAGGGCGTCACAAGCGACCATTAGGAGACTGTTAAACCGCTGTAACGTTTTTGTGCCACGATGTATGTAATTTTCGACTGGAAACATATTTTCCCTAACTTTTAAAAAGGTATACCTTACTGAACTTGCTAGAAGCAACGCTTTCCCATAAAAACGCATCTAAAGCTGATCATGCATGTACATTATCTTAGAGTAAAGTCAGATTGTTGAGTAAATAATGGGCTATACCGCAACAGCGTAATAGTTAGACCATAATAAGTTGATTTACTTCAGCTTACCCTAGTACCAAAGTCGATAATAACAAAGCTACAGGATCTCAAAGTTGAAAAAATTTATTACATTTTCTTTTACATGGGTTTTTTTGGGTTGAGAAATTCAAATTTATCGATGATTTAGTTGTCTCTTCTAGAGGGTGCCACAAGTAATACACATAAAACAAGAAAAAAGATTATACTTGATACTTTATACTTTTTTTTTAATCTAGTAGGTAGCACCTCAACACAAAATATGACAACATAAATGATAGACATCATTTAACAATAGCAAACTGGGAATAAATAACAATTTAAATCTAAGAGCAATAACAAAAACAAAAACTTTATTTGAAATTTGATTTTCAAAATGTCCGCCACTTGCTTCAATTCATTTGCTACATCTTTTCAAGAAATTTCTGTGAAGAATGAACGGTTATGTCGAATAGCATTTGCCGCTCCCATTATTTTTTGCCACAATTCATTTCTGTTATTAACAGTAGGGCCAGTATAAACTAGAATCTTAATATATTCCTAGAAATAAAAATCCAGGGGGTTCAAATGTGGACTCCGCAGAGGCCATAGGTGTTCACTTTCTCGTCCGATCCACCGATGGGGGAATACGTTATTTAAATGATTTCGTACTTCTATGGAATAATGGGAAGGAGCGCCATCTTGTAAATACCACATACGAGCCCTAATATTTTAAGGAACATTATCTAGCAGATCGAATGAATTATACTGCAAAATGTAAATAATCACGTCCGTTACTGAAAGCTCAAAAGGTCCTACAAGGTTATCTTCGACTATACCAAACCAAACGTGTAATTCGAATTCATGCTGCAAGTGCCGCACCATCGTACTGTTTGGATTTTCTTCAGCCCATGTGTGACCATTTTTATAGTTCAAAATTCCTCTTCTTGTAAATGTTGCGTCATCAGTGAAGAGAAGGTAACAGTTTACAGTAGCTTCAAATGCTAAAAACCGATTTTTTTGGAATCCCTAGAAAAAAGCGATGCAGAACAAAAGGTAAGTACGTAGAAGTCCACGGAAAGGCGTTTTTAAAGACAAAACTTTAAAAAATCCATCAGAAATTCCGAAAAACACGAAATTCACCGTCGAAATGACATAAAGACGTCATTTTATTTGGGTGCGCATGCAACGCAGACTGCAGCTCGAATATGTTACTAAAGCTCGAAAAACACCAGAGACGACACCTATTGATTTAAAATAAATAGAGTGAGGGAAAGCTGCAGTATAGTAGCCCACAATCTTTTAGTGGGTACTATGTACACATAAATCTTAAACTGCAGCTAACCTAAAATGATATATTGATGAATTTTTTTTAGAGAAAAAATATGACCGGACCGTATACTGAATTTTTACCATAATAGCTCTTGGGCATGAGACAGAAGTGGTCTACGATGCTGCATTTCAGCCGAATTATTTACTAGAGGTGTCTATACTTTTATACTCCTTTGGGCTGCGCCACACCGTTTAGGGTATATTAACGACAGTTGGCAACGTACCTAGCACTTGAAGTGTCAATTGTGATAGTTCAGGTGCATTTCAATTTGGTATTTACTTGGTAAAAATATACATTTTTATGCCTCTTCCGACAATAGATTCGAGTTCAACAGGCCGTAAACCATAGGAAAATTGCGTTTAAAGGTTGCAATTTAAGGGTTTTAGGCTAAAGTAAATAATTGTCGAAGAAAATTTTACTTACAAAAAGTGGATCTTCTCAATTTTCATTTAAGACAAATTGACAGAAATTTGTTCTCGTTAAAAGATCACCTGGCAGTAGGTTTTGGACAGGAGTAAATGGTACGGATATAATTGTTGTTCATGTAAAACGTTAAATACAGTATCCAGACTTAATCCAACATTGGCAGATATACGGCGGATACTTATTGTTGGGTCATCTTCAATAAAATTTAATACATTTTCATCCTGCTGAACACCTCATAGGTCGTCCATAGGCTCTGTTTGAGCGAAAACTTCCGGTTTTCCTTAATCTGCTAAACAGGCATGAAAACAATTTTCAGTTAGGCTGTCTACGATTCGGATAAATATCTGCGCGTGCATTAAAATGTTGGTGGGCGTAAACTGATATCATATGGGTCATTTCACTATTTGAGAATAAGTTATGTCGCGGAATTGTAAAAAAATCTTGTGTGATACACGCACACAACTTCTTTTTACAGTGATCTTATAATTAGACAAAAATTTGATTTTTAATTTTTAAGCATTTGTCAAAATTTTTCAAAAATTACAAATTCTACAGCAACCATACAAAATAGAGCGTTAGTTCAACAGAAAAATTTTCACATATAATCTCATAAGAGCATTAATTCTTTCCGGAAATTTTTTTGAGTGCGTTCCAGCAACGTCGTATTAATTTGCCCGAGCGGGACGCGAGGGCAAATTAGGACGTTGTTGAATACACGAAAAATAATTTCCGGATATGAATTAATGCTCGAATGCAGATTCGGTAAGAAAATCGTAACAATACAAGCCCTCAAAGTTAGGCTGATCTACCTACAAAAAATTTCCAAGTAATTTTTTTGTTGTCTTGGATACGGCTCGTGAACTAATTTTTCTATTGGTCATTGATGAGTATCGTACGATTTTCTCTAAAATTTTAAGCGGAATTCAAAAATGTAATAATATACCGCGTGTTCTATTTAAAATAGGAGTAAATAAAAAAATTGGAAAAATCAAAAGAAACCCATTTAGAGGTATTCAACTGCAAAATCACATATCTCACATTAATACACATTAACAATGTAATAAAAATGTAAAGTTTGAAAAAACTCGTTAGAGACGTTTTTGAAAAAATCGTTAAAACTGAAAAATCACAGGAGTAAACACCATACTTCCGGTTATGCGATTTTCTTCAAAAGCTTGCTGTCGCATCTAGCTAGTACACAAAACTTATATATGAAGTTTCAACGTCATACCTGTTTTCGTTATTGAGATATTCTGTTCACAGACATACAGACAGACATGCAGACGCACAGACAGACAGGCAGACCAATGAACAAAAACCGGTTTTTTTATTCAGGGGACTCTGAAACGTGAAGATCTGTTGAAAACTCAATTTCGAATTTTTGGGGTGAATCCAATACTTTCTTTATCGTAAAAGGAAGTAAAAATTGCGAATTTTTGATAATTATCAATAATATCACATAAATCTGATGCTGACAGTGCGAATATACTGTTTTTGTAAGTAAAAGTCTATTTACTGATTAGGCAACATTTACGAGCACAGGAATTGGCTAAACTTCAATATAGCGTTCCCAGTCTTCGCGCAAGCGCAATGGTTCTGCAAGTAAGCGACTCGCAACCCCTTGTTTCAACGGATCAGAACTGGCAAAAATCACGCTTAATGAAATCGATGCCGTCGAATAGAAGTTTTTTAAATATATATATACGCCATCGTGTATAAACACACATATATACGTGAATTTTTTGGTCTGAAAGCTATATATATATAGCTGCAGTTTAAGATTTGTGGGTACGTAGTGCACAATGTTCTATTATTTGTTTGGAAACCACTGATTTTCGGGGGCAAACGTCAAACCCAGTGGGGACGCTATACTGAAGTTTTCCCGAGGAATTTTCAACTACATAAATGGTCACACATGGGCTGAAGAAAAATCAAACAGTACTATAGCCAGATATGTCATTTTGGCGCTTTTGGATAATTTATATGAATGATCAGCTTTAGATGCGTTTTTCTGGGAACCCGTTGCTTCTATCGAATTCAATAAAATATACCTTTTTTAAACAGAAAAGATAGGGAACAAGATTTTTCCAGTCGAAAATGTGAAAAAGTTGCAACGGTTTAACAGTGTGCTAATGGTCGCTTGTGGCATCCTCTAAAAGATACAACTAAATCGTTGATACATTTTAATTTTTCATACGAAATTTCCTAAAAGTAGCTGTACATGATCGAAATATATTGAAAAAATTATTTTTGCAACTTTGACACCCTGTAGCTCCGTTAGTACTAACTTTTGGACTAAGGTAAGTTGGGTTAAATCAGATTATTTTTGTCCAAATTAACTATATCTGAAGTTTGGCCCATTCTTTACCGAACACCCTGTATAGAAAGGTAGGAACAAAGAATAATCACAGAATGGACACCACAGACAAGACCGAAAGGAAGACTCAAATTAAGATGGAACGAACAAGTAGAAGAAAAAATCAAGAAAATTAAAATAAAGAACTGGAAAGCAATAATAAAAACAGGTAAAAAGGAGAAAAGTGGCATTAAAAGCAAAGACGCACCATCACTAACAAGAATATGAAACAGTGAAAGCGATGTGGTTTACTCCTCCACGATAATAGGATCCAAGAGTGCGCACGAACAGCTTTTATTTCTTTGGAAATGTACAGCTTATATATGTATATAAGCAAAATACTAGGTCAAGCTACACATTATTATAGTTATAATTATAAACAGTTTCATAAAACATTAGCTTAGACTGACTAGCTCCATCTGCGAAATTGTTGCTCAACTCCTTCTTGACTTTTTTCAATAAATTCAAGCTAAAGCATTTAAACTGGTTTAAAAGCTAGATATAATTCAAGTAAACTGTATTTACTGACACTTTTGATTAAATCCATATTGCGAACTTATTATCTTCTCAGTAAAATATTTCCTTTCTGTATTCCTCTTGTTTGGATGTTTGTTTCAGTCTTAAAATATTTTATTTTATTTTAATAACCACATTAAATGTCAGTGTGCATTGACCTCCAGTTTCAACAGTTTGCTGCTGTTTGTGTTGCCTGACTTTAGGCTTATGTTGGTGCTGTTAAGGACAATAAAATAATACTTTATCAAAGATAGTTTCTTGTAGTTACACAAATGCACTGTATTCAAATTCTTCCAAGTTAAATGAAGCGTTTGGTTTAAATTTTAAAGATCATATAAATTTAGTTACGCGCACTCAAGACCTACTACCACCGAAAGTGCAGTAAGAATTGATCACGATAATGTAACGTCGTTATGCAAACTAATATTCGGTTGGAATATAACAGAGCTTATTAGATTCCCATCAATTCGAGTCACGTCTGGTTACATAAATCTGCGTGCCACTACTGCCCTGAAATTCACACCGCAAGAAGAGTAAGTAGTGAGGACGATTTTTTTAGTATATAAGTCCCCAATTAAATTTAAATCGGCAGATTAGTTCAATCAGTCAAAGTTGAAGTCACCTCTTCAAGTCACCACCAACCACCAACATGTACAAAATCGTAAGTTCACCCAGATGGTTTATTCTTCTGTATTTTATAAATTCTGTTTCAACGCTTTTCTCTTATATGATTTTCCAAAAGTGGCAAAAAGTTATTGTTAACAATAAATAATAACATAAGGAATCTAGCCAAATATGTGTATTAATTTCTGTCTTATTTAGGCCATTGCTTTCGCCGTCCTCGCCATCTTCGGCGCCTCTGCAACCCCAAAAGCCAAACCCTCAGGAGTTCTCGCTGGCTATGCCGCCGCCCCGGTGTTGGCCCCAGCAGTCGCCCCTGCGGTTGTGACAGCCCAAAGTTCACAAGTGGTGGCTCGTAACTACAACGCTCTCGCCGCAGCACCAGTGGTAGCAGCCGCCCCCTTGGTTGCCGCACCTGCAGTGGCAGCGGCAGTGCGTGGGGCCCCTGTAGTTGCAGCTCCTTACGCATCCCCATACGCTGCCCCATACGTCGCTGCCCCATACGCTGCACCCTTCGCAGCTCCATATGCTGCCTCCTTGGCTGCACCATACGCCGCTGCCCCCTTGGCTGCACCCTACGCCGCTGCCCCCTTGGCTGCACCCTACGCTGCTGCCTTAGCTGCACCATATGCCGCCCCCTATGCTGCTCCATACGCTGCCCCTTACGTCGCCGCTTCACCGTACGTGGGGGCTCCGGTCGTAGCCCGATCTCCACTCGTGGCTGCCCCGGGAGCAGTTGTTGTTTAGTTTTCGATATGTCTAATGTGATTTCTTTGACGGAGTGTTTGCGTTAAATGGTTTTTACTGATGTAAAATATTATCTTGCTTGATTAATAAAGCAAAGTTTCAAAGCATAATTTTGAATGTTTATTTGAAAACTAGGGTTATTAAAAGGAAATGGTAAATTTCGAATAAGGCGAGGAGTCTACCCTCTAGAAATAACAGACACCCAGATATCCACAATCTCGTAGTGATACTACAACCTACCTCGTGGGTTCTGGGGGAGGTATAAATTCCATTGAATATAACAGAAAGAGAAGGTTTCAGATCGCAGCATGTACTATAAGAACAATGGAGTTGGAGGAACACTTACAAATTGTTTAAAACTGGGTTAAAGCATCAACTGCAACGAAACGATACAAAATGAAGACACCACCATAGTTCTAAAATCTAGACAACTGCACTTTCATAGGCATTCTAAAACAAATCACCGTATCATAAAGTAAAACATCTTAACAAGGGTGAAGTCTTCTCAGACAGGATAGTCTAAATCAGGGCTGTCCAACTTCAAGGGACTCAAGGGCCACTGTAAACAATTTGAAGGTTATGAGGGCCGCATCATAAAATGTGTCGTATGCGACTTTGTGAGTGATTTGTAATAAATATAAAACGTGTATATTTCAATACTAATTTTTATTTATTCAAGAAGCTTAGGTTACATTACAAAAAGCGTTGAAACATAAAAGATATATACAGGGTGTTTCCTGAGGTAACCGAAAAGCTTACACCATATGTTCACTTTAGGTTAATTCCTTTCCGTTCTTGAGATACCGACAAAAGAAAAAAATTACATCATTTAATGTAAATTTACGTATAGAGATGTGACGTTTCATCCCCTTACTAAGGGCGTCAAAGATTTACCCCTTGGGTTAAGCTCAAATCGGGGAAATACGTTCACTCAAATATATATTCGATTAGGTAAAACACCAGATAATTACCAAAACAAATATAATGTTTTTAGCTAGTTACAATGATTAATTAAAAATAACTCTGGGTTGTACATTATTTAAAATGAACATGTTCTTCTGGAACGGTATCTGGTTTCGTGAGTCGAGCTGCAACCCAATGCACCGGCGAGTGTTACTGGTCCCTATTGGTAGTCCGCCGGTACACACGCCGATTCTTCGGGAAATGGGCTGAGTAGGTCTTTTGTTCCTGCAAACTGGACCTTCCACTCAGCAGAGATTTTAAGCTGTAATTTTCCGGTGAATTTAGCGATTTTAAGAGTTACCTGGAGGGGGGGGGGCGTTAGTGCCTAAAGCCAACCAGAGGTTGCTGATACCTTACGACAGATAGGCGTCGTTCTTCGAGCGAACGCGGTGTCAAATCCTGCAGATGGAATTTATTCTCCTTGAGCCGGGAAATAATGTTGACATTCCCCCGACAGGGAATTTGCGGGCTGCGGAATCGAACGTCGAAGTCCATGAATTCCCCTTCTAATGACCAAAAAGGTGAGTTTATGAAGGGCGGCTACAGGACTCTAGCCGTTCACAAGCGGGGTAGAGGCTGCGATTCCTAGATTCCTACAGGTGACAGGTTTAATTATTAGTAAAATGAGGTTATGAGGAGTATTTCACCTCTCGGGGCGCCGGGATTTGCGTTTAAAAATTAGGCGGTGAAAAATGGCTTTTAAGCAGTTAGCCCTGCAAGAAAGTACAACGTATTAAGACAAGGTTAAAGCCTCAGGGATTCGATTTCTCAAGAAAGTTTAACAATCAAGGTAAAATCGAATTCTAGCGGTCTTGCTCTTGCGGAAAATGAACTTCTCGGGCTGACAGTACAACACATCATCTCCCTTGAAGCCTGGTCTCGTAAGGGTTGGAGGCCTATTCCGTTAGATAGTTCAGCGTGTCAGAGGGCCCAAGTAAAAAAGGAGAGGACACGATCAGAACTGGTGGACTCAAGGGAAAATTTTCTCAAGTTATTGGAACTAGCAGTGCAATCTTCTTTTATACCTTTTCTGCCGCGTTATCGGGGTACGTGCACTAGCTTCCACTGGAGAGGGAACGACGCGATCATTCATACTTCGCGGCTAGGATTTCTTATCGCCAGTTCACGCGTAGAATTGATGCAGCGCTTGATTAGGCGGTGTATCAAATTTAAATACGTTTTATGTATAATAAAAATTTTATACAGGAGCAAGCGTTACAGAGATAAGTAAGTAAGATTAAATGACATTTGTTGATAAGTAAAAACTGTCAAAGTAATCATTAGTTAACAACAATTAACAACGAGAAGAACTAAACACTACTAAACAACAATCAAAAACAGGTGTCTGATCGCTACAGCACCATTCGCGTGGCAACTGCCAGACTGAGACAACGGACAAGACCAGCCTTACATCGGTAGTGGGCTGGACTGTTTAGTGTTTCCTAACACAATGTTAAATGATAAAGTGAAAATTCGTTTACTAATGATATATTTTTGTACATATTTTAAATTGTTTTCAATTATTTATAATGTATATTCTAGATTCATGTTTCCTGAAAGTATAGTATCTATCGATCCGCGGGCCGCAAAAATATCTTGGAGGGCCGCATGCTGCCCGCGGGCCACATGTTGGACAGCCCTGGTCTAAATCATAATTAAACTGTCTTCTGATTTTAGCTTCCACAACAAGCTCAACAGGGAAGAAAATTGAGCATTTCCAGGAAAACCAGCTAAAAACATAGAGAATATGAATTTTACAAGGGAGACTTCAGCTCCAAGACTGGTGGGTAGGAAGCGACAAACCTTTAAAACATTGAAAAATTTTACCCAGCAACAACAAGGCTAGAGCCTGGTAAATATATAGGCGCAGATATTTCGGTTCAAAACCACTTCGACCCCAAAAATTGATACTCGCTCCAATTCGAGAGGAAGAACTTGGTCGATAAATGAATCTGATAAACCGCCCAGGAGTTATAAAGCAACGGGTACGAATACAACTCGCTCATCGACTGGCAGCTTAACCTTTCAAAAGGATTGAAAGAACTACATCTCAATAGACTCTCATACAAGACCACTAGCACCATCTACCTAAGTAGCTGTCAAAAAAATGTGTACCGTCAACAGAAGAAACCCAAAACTCAGCCCAGCTACAGTGCAACTACAGGAACGGTGCAAGAAGATTGTCCACAAAGTTTTTAGATACAATTCATCCAAAAAGTTCTGGAGCAGTGCCGGTTTATGGTACTTTAGCGCCCGGTGCTACTTGTGACCGCCGGCGCCGCCCCTACCTATATTGTTGTAAATTAGTCATTTAAACGATCTGAAATTGCATTTTTATATTATATTTCAAAAAAGGCTTCCGAAATCCGATATTATTTATTATAGATAACTTTACAGAACACATCAGTAAAAAATCTGGTGTGATGCACGCACACAACTTCCTTTTACAATGATTTTATAATTGGCCAAAAATTTGGTTTTTTATTTTTTTGTGAAAATTTTTCAAAAATTATAAATTTTACAAAAACGGTACAAAATAGAGCGTTAGTTTAAGAGACAAATTTTCTCAAAAATTTTAAGCTGAATTCAAAAATGGAATAATATACCGGGTGTTCTATTTAAAATAGGAGTTAATAAAAAAAAATAGAAAAAACAAATCAAACCCATTTTAGAAGTATTCAACTGGAAAATCACCTATCTCACATCAATACACATTAAAAATGTAATAAAAATGTGAAGTTTGAAAAAAATCATTAGAGCCGTTTTTTAAAAAATCGAAAAAAAAACTGAAAAATCAATAAGAGTAAACACCTATTTCCGGTCATGAAATTTTCATCAAACGCTTGCTGTCTCATCTACATAGTACACAAAACTTATACCGTGTGTCCACAGGAGTACGCACCATAGAGGTAAGATAATGCTAATAGAATATAAATATCAACCAGTGCTGTGACCACCGTCCCTTTTCTTGTACCATTTATAACAATATTGTTTCATACAGTGGCAAGTCAGAAGCCAGAAAACAACGTTTTAGCGTGCCGGTGATCACAGCATTAGCCGATCTTTCTATTCTATTAGGTTATCCCTATGGTGCGTCCTTTTGTGGACACACGGTATATGAAGTTTCAACGCCATACCTCTTTTCGTTTTTGAGATATTCTGTTCAGAGGCAGTCAGACACACAAATACACAGACCAATGAGCAAAAACATGTTTTTATCGTAAAAGGAAGTAAAAATAAAATAATAAAATAAACTAATAAGAAAATACACACACAAACCAAAAAGCTAATATTTGGTTTTCAATTACAAGAATAGGGTAAGAAAAATGAAATAAAAGCAAAATAACATTCTTAAACTTTGTGTTGCCATTCGTGTTTTTCTACAATATCTTAATATCACTAATATACTAGGAATTGAGTAAGAGTAAAATATAAATAAAACAAAAATAAATATTTTATGTTGAAAATTAATAAAAAACACAAACGCAACAAAATTCTTCCCCTAATTAACTTTGTTTTTTAAAATCAACTAAAAGGTCAAAAAAAAATAAATAACAGAAAAAAACCAACATGGCCAATGTCCAATATTGCAATATATTGACATGTTTGACTACTAATATATTAGGATCTATATTTGGAAGAGACTTTGGAAATTAACACATAATCACATGCAAGTACAATCACATTCGTAATAAAATACAGAAGAGGAGTTTTACTCAGTTTTACAAAAGTCGCTTTCTTGCTTTTAAATTTGAAAAGGTTTGTATTAGCTGGTTAGTGTCTACGGTTTTTAAAATGTATTAATAATATGGCTAAATAATTAAATTTTTCTTGGACAATTGAATTTCCAAGATAGTTTTTAACCCGTTTCATCATGGAAAATGAACGCTCCCCACTAGCATTGGTAACCATTATCGAAAAAAAAATTATAATATGAAGGCATACATTTATATTTGGGATTGAGCAATGAGCATGTTAATTTATTTTCATGTAACAATTTCACTAAATCTTTGGGAGATTCAACTTTAACTTAGTTTGTTTAAGAACTTTTTAAGTGAATAGATTCTTCAGGAAGACATTCGTTTAAGTCGTTTATATATGTATCTTTTAATTTTTGTAAATGCAATACTCTACCTCCATCATTTAACTTTTTAGATTAAACAAAAATTCGAACAAATCTGAACATGTTTTGTACACTTTGGATCTACGATTAATTTCAGACTGAAGATCATCAAGAATGAAGGTAACTCTGTTCTCATTTTCTCTTACACTTAAAATAACTTCTGTATTTGATTCCCCTAAATGCCTATTTCCTTTAGTGCTTTGTCGTTCCAAGCAGTTTTCGTTGCCTGTTAAAACTATTCATTTGACTTAATATTGACCAAACTAATTTCGTCAATATTGAAAGTACCTACTGGGCTAATGAAGATAAAAGGTTGGATGTGGTACTTATATCTATATTCTCTTGTCAGCCTTATTTACATTATTAGTTCGGTGTAAAATGTCCAATCAAAATATTAAAACAATGCCATTTTCAAGATCTAATTTCTCGGCAAAAGAAGCCGCTTCAATCCTTACAACACTTGTTTCTTCTCTATCTTGAGATATTTGTTCTAAACATCTTTTGTTGATGCGTAGCTGTGTTTCAAGGCTTCAGTGGCATCAAATCGTGATGACCACCGCACCGCGTCTTGTTAACTCTTTTAGGTAGAAGAGACTCATTTTCCAAATCTTTTATATACTTAGATAACAACTTCCATTTGTATGAATATACAGTAAATTCCTTGTTCCATCATAAAAAAACGCTGTAGATTCCAAACAGAAGACAGCTGCATTTTTCACAACTAAATTTAGCGAATGCGCAACACAGAGTATATAAGGTGCTAATTTTTTTCGTGGCATAATACGTGTCTCTAACCAAGAGTACTTTCCGCTAATTTCTCGCATTATTATACGATTGGCTTCTGCCAGTCTTTTACAGTTATTTTCACTAATTTCAAAATATCAGTATCTCCAAGTTCTTTCGCACCATGCAGTGGCGGTGCAAGAGCACCTTGGGCCCCTAAGCAAATATAAAAATGCCTCCCCCCCTTGTAAAAAGATTTATATTCTTAATGAATGGTATATTTATAATTATCGTATATAAAGTAAACGTTTTAAATAACGCCCTGTTATAACCAACAGAAATAGAGTAGTAAATGCCTACCATTTAACACATTTTATAAGTAACATATCTAACAAAATATCAATTAAAAATATAAAACTAAATAACATCTTCAAGTTGGTATAGGCACAAATACAAAGAAAACTGATGGATAAATATCTACCTAGGTAACACTAGTAAAATAGAATAATATTCAGGTAAAATGCTAAGAACCCACGTCAATATAGGTAACAAATACTTAGTATTTATTTGTATGATTACTACCTGTAATACGCCGTAAAAATATATTGATCAGAAATAAAAATGTATCCTTCTGGCCTTTTTGACAGCAAATTGTTCCACAAGATTTTTATGTCCATCGTAGACGATGCTTTTGCCCAATTAACAAAACCGAAGGGTCATGTAGCCTATCTTGGCTGGTAGAATTTCGTAAATAATGTTTTATTTTTTTCAACTTGCTAAATGATCTTTCTATTGTGGCTAATGTTACAGGTAGAGTCAAGAATAACACCAATGCAGTAATAATCTCGCCAAAATTGCTTTCGAGAATACTATATTTCTGTAGAAATAAACTTGTCAAATCTGGAACACTCTTTTAGTAAGGAGATAGCGTTCACAAACTTTTATTATTGAGTACATCAGAATAATTTTTCTGAAGCAAATCACATCGAACCTGTTCAGCTTCTTGCATTCTTAAAACGTTTTTCGGTTCTAAAAATTCAAAAATGTTTGTTAGTTTTTCAACGCTCTCAAATCAAGGCTGATCACTGATGACGTGATGACTGATAACTGAGAGTGGAGACTGAGGTTGCAGTGCTATCAATCTACACCCAAATAAAGTAGAAGATATCAAAATATTTAATAAGCGAATACAGAACTTACCGGGCCCCCCAAAGGGCCCTCTAAGGGCCCGGGCCTATAAGCAACGCTTATTCCCGCTTATGCATATCACCGCCACTGGCACCATGTCTTCCCACGTTTTCCTGAAACCCCACAAACTATGGCAATATAGTAATTGTAAGCTGGTCATGATGAGTAATATCTGGCGTAGAATCTACGCTTACTGAATAATGTGTATTGGCTTTAATTTGTTTCACTACTTACTTCATTTAATAAGATTCCTATAAACTCATTGCAAATATTTTTGGATAAATAAATATCTTTGGATAAATAAGAAACAGTGGACTTTCCACGATTTGCAAGTTTACTTATATGGTTTTCTAAAAAGGGTTATATTCTGACAAAAGTTCTATCCCACCCAAATAATTGCCATTATTGTTATGTTTAATACAAGAGCTTTATTATGTCTTCTTGTACACATATACTTGTTCGTTTATAACTGATCTAACTCTATGGTAACATGAACAACCTACTGGATCTATATGTTACATGTTCCCTTATTTTATACATTAAACGTAATCCCCAAACTGATCTCTTAAACTAAATTTTGTATTTACAAGATAGTCTTTAAATCTAATCGGCAATTGAATATTTCTTCTGGGCCGCGTACACTTACAAATAGCATCATATTTTTCTATAACAGTTTCTAAACTTTTTACTGTACCTTCAGCAAAATGAAAAGTATTATAGATTTCCAATCCTTCCTCTCCAATCAAATTTAAGAATATTGCAATCTTTAAATTCTCTGCTTTAATCTTTTTCTCCGATGCCACCATGAAAACGTCAAATTTTTGTTTCCATTTCTGCCGCCCAAGACAAATTTACCGCCCGGTTCTACAGCACCCAATAGCACCCATGTAAAACCGGCACTGTTCTGGAGGGTAATATGAGCATGAAGTCCTGTTGATATAGAATAACCATAGAAAAACTCGCCGTCTACAAAACGAAGAACGAGTTAGGTGAAGTTGTGTCAGATAAAAAAGAAATTACTACAGTCTGGATTCTGGATTCTGGATGATATGTGGAGGGTGAGTTACCTCACACGCACTTAGGCCGCATTAAGTGGGCCTATTGTGCTACCTCCAAGCAGCTCTCCAAGTTGGGTAACACTCAAGCCATCACATTCTTTGAATGTACTTAAGGACGACCGCAACTGGAATGTTGCTGATTCTGACCATATCTGGTCAGAAGTCCCCCAACATGGATCCTCTGACTCTTGCGAGAGCTGGACAGTGGCACGGAACGTGTTTTGCTGTCTTGTTATCCTTTTCGCGGTCCTCTTATCTGCCTATAATGGTTTAGATTGCAGTATCGAGATAGGATACCCACGACTAGTAAAGGGTTCCTTCGGGACAGTTACAAGCGATATTTGGCTGTCTTCGGTAAGGGCGCTTGGCGACAGCTTTGTATGTTAACCCATCTTCGTGTGATGCTGTTTAAAGTTTTTTCGGCCTCCTCATTGCCGTAGTTGCCGTCAGGTCTTTTCATCCATACAAGGGAGACAACATTATTTTTTGAGATATCATCGAAAGCTTCACGGCACTGCAGTACCACACCTGAAGTCATTTTGCAGCTGCCCAGGGCTTGTAAAGCGGCTCTACTGTCACTGAAGATACCAATACATTGATTCTCGATTCTTCTTTCACAAATGGCTTTTGCACAATGCATGATTCCAATTATCTCCGTTTGGAAGGCAGTAGCCATTTTGCCTAGTGGTATGCTTTGGCGGAAGATCAGATCATCCATGCTTTGTTTTAGATTTGCGAGCAAAGATGGATATATCTATATGCTGGAAAGTTGCTACAGTCACACAGAATCTCTACCAGCAGATTTACAGCTAGACAGTACCAAAGACAAGCTCTTCCGAAGCTGAGACATGACTAAATATGGAATAGGCCAATACAGGGTTTTCCGATTGCTTTTCACCAAGTATATTGTGTTTCACTGTTCGTCAAATGTAATTCCCATTTGTCAATATTGATAAGTGTTGACAAAAGGAAAACGCATTTGAGATAAGTGAGATTTATTGTAAACGGAAGTGAAAAAGACGACAGCACGAACATCGAGAATTATAGTGCCATCAGTCTTCTTTCAATTTTCTACACGCTGCTCGCAAATATCATTACCAAAAGTCTGAGGTAGAAGTTCGACTTTTATCAACCGGTAGAACAAACGTCCAGCAATTTAGGAAGCTTTTCCCGCATTCTAAAAATTGCATTCCATAATTGATTTCTTAATTGTTAAAGATTCTTCTTGTCTGTGCACTTTGCCAGTGATTGATTAATAATTTCCAGAAAAAGCTTATGTTAACGAAATTTATAGAGAATATCGACAGTTAATAACTAGATCTTTTTTAAATAAAACTAAAAAATATCTAAAATAAGATGAGACGGTGCAAGTTTCTTATCGACACTTCTGTGCACTATTGGTTGTAATGCAGCATACTGTATGAATGATGAATTTAATTTAAAAATAATATCCAGATATCCAATGGGTATCATGTGATAACAGTTGTATGTTTTTAACTGGTGGGGTTGTAATAGGCAACCAGAGCGTTGTTTATATGAAGTAAAAAAATATCTTGAATATATAAACGACGAAAAATGATCACGTTAAAGGTTTAGATTTTAAATAATTGTGAAGAGTAATAATATGATATTTGATACGTAGTAGCAATATAGTATTCTTTACGATCAAATTTGACTGAGGGTCACAACTATTATTGTTTGAAGCAATTTGAAGTGGCATTTTTACTTCGAAACCAGTAAAAACGTGTCAGTGAGTGTTTGTGGTATGCTGTAGAACTGTCTATCCACATCTTAAGGGGCCAAAGAGCTGCAACGAGTTTAATTTGGTCGTGAACAACTCAAAGAAGATGTTTGCAGACTAGCGTCCAGTTAGGAGCTGATATAATACACACTCAGGTCCAAGAGATACTTTCAGAAGGTTAGTGCCTATATCTTCTGTAACATTAAGAAATACATAGCAAGTTTGGTACGAGACATTACTGAAAATAATTGTAATTTTATAATTAGAACTTACATTTAGAATACTTAATTTTCGAAATTTGAATAGTAATTCGAGTACTCGGCGTATTTCGGTCATTATAATTTGAAATTTATACATTTTGTAGTGGGATATTTATAAACGTAATTTCAAATCAAGTCTGGATCATTTAAACATTTGATTAAATATTTTCACAACATCTATCTGATTTTTTGTAATGTCAGACCAAGCTTTCAAGTGATACTAACTAACTGAGGAATAAGTTCAATTTTGTGTACTAAAGAGTGTATTTGACCAACGAAGTCAATTTATTAATATTTTATAGCAATTCAGTCTTCAACTATAATAAGAAGTTATTAGTTGAACATTAACTTATCCAGCTGGGAACAAGGAGTCTCAATGCGTATTAACTGTCTCGCCGAGGTATTAAAAAACTAGAATCACATGATATAATTCAAAATGTCATATTTGAGTTGTGAGATACGTCATTTTTGACTTATTTCAGTAAGATGTAAGGTAAGTAGTTAAGGAACTATACCTGATACTATTTCTTGTTATTAAGTAAAACGATATATTTAATTTAACATTATTTGTGATAACCACTCAAGAAAGGGGGGTATATCACATGGTATGGAGCGGTCTTTGTCATACTCTCTTTGGGACACCCGCCCCATAATACACATTTTGTCTTAGTAATCTGTTGAAGCGATGTGGCATGGCCGTTGTAATATTATGTTACTTAAAGGATGACATCTCAACCTCAGCTATTTGCAAAGCCGATAGAAATTAAGCTAATCGAAATGATTTATTGGATTTATACGATATGAAAAGGCTAAATATTAGAGACTTATTCTAACTAATTCTAATAAAATGCAATTCAATACATTGCTTTGAATACGCCCGATGTAATAAATTGTGTAATGCACTCTGGCACGTTTGAGCAGGAATATCAGCAACGGCTTGTCCAGTATTGTTTTTTAATGCACACCAAACAAAATCTGTGATGTAGGGATACCAAATGACGTGTCATCTACATATATTTGAGATTCCGTTATATCATAGCAACTAGCGAAAACCGGCTAACTTTATAAATAACCCTGTACATGCCTAAAGAGAATTAGCAAAGGAGATGGAAACTACTTATTGTGAAACTTAGATGGAGGAAATCTGTGTAAAATTGACTCGGTGAGTTACCAATACCGTTAGCGGAGAGCGTAGATAATGTTGCATTTCAGATTTAAATGTGAGAAGGGATATAAATTTGCATCCACAACCTTTTATAACTTAGGTTTGGTCGTCACGAGTATGCCACTACATTAAGCACTGGTAATTTATTTATTTTATTTATTTACAATTTTCGAGTTGCACACAGGACGTACCCAGTTAAGCAACTTCAATTAGCAAATGAAAACAGGAAAAAAGATTTAACAACCCAAGAGAAAGAAAATTATATGATGGGATCAAAAGTTTAACAAAAAAAAAACATAACAATCATAGTTCAGTAGTTTGTAAAAAATAAGTATAACAGGTGTTCCGCCCCGATCACCCAACCTCAAGTCAAGAATAGTCAACTGACCATGTCTTAGTTAAAAATATGACTTACATTTAACTTGCGATCGGGCCCTCGCAGCTGCACGGGACCGAAAGAATACCAATCATCTGCTAGTGCACCTTATATGTTTCTTAATTGTAATGCATTAAATACATGGTTTTGACTTGCTTCTTAATGGCTGGTAGTTCGTCTTTAAAAACATCTATCTCATCATTGAGCAAATTCAATGTACTAGACATTCTGTTAAGTGGTGAATTTAAGCTGAAATTTGTTCTTGAATAACACTGCTGAAAAAGTGAGTTGTTTCTTAAATTACGACTTGGAATATTTACATTTACCAGATTTAACAAAGGGGAATCTATTTGTGATTTTAAAATCTTACAAAAAATTATAACATCAGATAACGATCTTCTGTCTTTTAGAGTAAGAAGATTAAAATATTTACAGGAAGACAAATAAGTAGTACACGTATTGGGGCTCTTTCTTGTTAAATAGGTTATAAAATGCATTTGAATTTTTTCGAGTCTATTAATATATATTGCACAATGCGGGTTCCAGATAGAACTACAATAGCTCAGATTTGAGTGAACATACGCATTGTACAGCATAACAATAGCTTTGAAATTGGTAAAAAATGTAGTTGTTCTGATTATAAAACCAAGTAATTTATTAGCTTTTCTGCAAATAACATCGATATGTGTGTCAAACAACATTTTTGTATCTAAAGTCATTCCTAAGTCTTTCACAGATTCTGTTTTTGAGAGTATATTGAGTCCGATAGTATAGGGAAAAGAAACACGATTTATGTTTCTAGTAAAGGATATCTGACAACATTTAGAATAATTTAAAGTTAATTTATTAGTAATGCAATAGCTGTCAAGTCTTTGAAGATCTGAATTAAGCTTTTCGCAGTCAGCTTGATTTTTTATCTGAAGAAATATCTTTAAATCGTCGGCGTATAATAAAATTTCGCTGTATTTAAAACAAAGATTAATATCATTAATATATAATATAAATAGCAATGGTCCGAGATGCGAACCTTGTGGAACGCCAGAAGAAGTTTGAAAAAATTTTGAAAGATAGCCATTAACTGAGACTGCCTGCGAACGATTCCTAATATAGGAGCATAACCACCTCAGAAGAACACCATGTATACCGACCCCACACAGTTTTTTAATCAAAATATTATGATTTATTTTATCAAACGCTTTACTGAAGTCGGTATACACGGAATCCACCTGACAGCGGGCCTCCATAGATTTCAGAATGTAGTTGGAATATAGTAATAGATTTGACTCAGCTGATCTATTCTTAAAAAATCCGTGTTGCTGATGGATAATTATGTTACATAAAAGAGAATAAAGGTGGTCGTATATTATTGTTTCAAAAAGTTTCGGTATGGCAGAAAGCTTAGAAATTGGCCTATAATTGGCAACTAATGACGGGTCACCAGATTTAAATACTGGAACAACAATTGCTTTTTTCCAATATGTCGGGAATACACCTGTAGCAAGCGACTTTTTAAATAAAATAGAAAGCGGGTATGTTATACCCCTACAGCAACGTTTTAGAAGGAGTGGAGGAATATTATCAATTCCAGCTCCCTTTTTACTTCCTTTTACAATAAAGGAAGTATTGGATTCACCCCAAAAATTCGAAATTGAGTTTTCAACAGATCTTCACGTTTCAGAGTCCCCTGATCCCAAATAACATATTTTTTTTCATTGGTCTGTGTGTCTGTCTGTCTGTCTGTCTGTGTGTCTGTGTGTCTGTGAACAGAATATCTCAAAAACGAAAAGAGGTATGGCGTTGAAACTTTATATATAAGTTTTGTGTACTATGTAGATGAGACAGCAAGCTTTTGAAGAAAATCGCATAACCGGAAGTAGGTGTTTACTCTTGTGATTTTTCAGTTTTTTTCGATTTTTTCAAAAACGGCTCTAACGATTTTTTTCAAACTCCTCATTTTTATTACATTTTTAATGTGTATTGATGTGAGATAGGTGATTTTCCAGTTGAATACTTCTAAACTGGGTTTCTTTTGTTTTCTTTTCTATTTTTTTATTAACTCCTATTTTAAATAGAACACCCGGTATATTATTACATTTTTGAATTCAGCTTGGAATTATAAAGAAAATTTGTCTCTTCACCTAACGCTCTATTTTGCACCGTTTTTGTAGAATTTATAATTTTTTAAAAATTTTGACAAATGCTTAAAAATTTAAAATCAAATTTTTGCCCAATTATAAGATCACTGTAAAAGGAAGTTGTGTGCGTGTATCACACCAGATTTTTTACATTTATAGCTCGAAGCCGATTATAAAGACCACAAGAATTAATCAGACTATCAGCAAAGTTGTAATCTTGTATGGAAGGTATAGGGCTATCATTCGCATTATTTCCTCCAGGTTGCGGGTCCACTTCATACACAGATTTAAAAAATGACGAAAACAACTCTGTTATGAGTGGACCATCAGAAGCAATCGATTGATTGTAAGACAGAGTACTAGGAAAGTTGGATTTATGAGTTTTTCTGGATTTAGAAAATTGCCAAAAGAGTTTTGGGTTTAGGGTAATGTTTTGCTCGGTTTGGTTAATATATCTTTTGTAGTCTTTATTTATAAGAAATTTACTTCGGCCTCGAAGTAAACTAAAAGTTAAATAATCTAGTGGGTTATTATAACGTTTCCAACGTTTGTGATACTTCTTTTTTTCATTGATAACCTTAATTGTAGAATGACAGTACCAATGTGGGAATTTATTATTATTTTTTCTTTTTATGCGGGGTACACGTGATTCAAGAATGTCGTTTAATTTAGAGTGAAATGCTTGTACTGCAGAATTTACATCCGAATCACTTAAAATAGAGTCCCAATCCGTTGACGTAAGATCATTATCGATTTGTATGAAATTTGCCTTAGAGAAATTAAAGTTACTAGAGCTACGTGTTTTTTTCAGTGTATTATCAATTTTAAATTCCAACGTAAACTCTATTGGGGGGTGGTGTAAGTCCTCTGGTACTAAAGAAAACTGACTTCTCAGCACTGTTATTTTGTTATTTATGTTAGTAAGAATCAAGTCAAGTACCCTATTATTGTGATTTAAATAAGAATTATATTGAGCGAGTCCAGAAAACGTAATCACATCAACAAAATTTACAGATCTCGGATCTGTATAATTTGCTGGCGTTAAAAATTGAACATTAGCATTTTGTACCCAAGTAATACTTGGTAAATTAAAATCACCACATATTAGCACCGATACATCCGGATTTTCGCTCAATATTTCATTTAATTTATCCATAAATGTACAAAAAGCTCGATTATCGCCAGGCGGAAGATACACAACACAAATATACATTTTACATGATCCCTGGCCAACTGTTACCCAAATATCCTCAGCGGAAGAGTTCCAGCTGGAATGACGCTGGGATGGAAAATTTTCACTTATCGCAACTATGACACCTCCCCCTCCGTCTTTCAAAGATGCGCTAGTTTCCCTATCTCTCCTGTAAACACTGTAGTTTTCAGGAAATAACTCACTGTCAGCGATACCTGAGTTAAGTCCACTTTCAGTTACACAGATAACATCATAATCACAATTTAAGACGTTGTTAAAAAACTTATGTGTTTTAGTTCGCAAACCACGAACATTTTGATAAAAGATATTAAGAGCCATGATTACACTGAAAATTTACCTATATAAAGTTTGCAGTATCTCAACAAAGAAAAAGTCACATCTTGGAAACGTCCGCTTCGTATCTTATAATTTTCACAGGAGAAGTTTCATTTTTACGTACGTGAATTACGCAGTTCCTCACCCAAACGAATTTAAAATTCCGGTCTTTTGCAGCTTCGAATACAAATAGACAAAAACATAAAACAATTGACCAATTTTTCCCGAAAGCTTTCCAGTTTTTTGCATTAATATTCCACACAAACTGAAGCAGAAATCACCCTGATTATGTTCTTCCCGACTTATTATGTTTACATCCAACCGAGGTGACGTAATCCATATTTATTTGTTTTTCGAGTTTCCGTTAATGCCAAAGTGGTTGGTGTCTTCAGAAAAGGTCCTGTAGTTTCATGGGGTTACTGTTTTCTTTTCCATAATTCAAGCTACCAAGGTGCATTAAGTCTAAATTTAGCAAAACCTGGAAGTTTGATACATTTTAATGTGATTGTTTACGCTCTTTCCAATGGTAAAGTATATTTTCCACTGCCATGAACAATAAACGAAATTCTGTGTTAGAAAACTCCAGTAAGTTCAACTCAGCTTAGAAAAAAAATAGAAAAAAATTAAATTATGTCCACTTCATCATCTTTGGTGTTGTTATGATATCGAAATAAGAATATTCCATAGTATATCAGTACTAAAGAGCCGATTGTTGCGAGCCACAAAAGATTATGCCCACTTGGAACTTTTTGGTTGTGGAGTCCAGCTTGTAATAACGAAATAAGGCTATGCCAGTTAGGTACTGGATAACACTTACTGAATTTTATTGTTAAACCTTAAATTTACGTTTTCTTATTTACTTCAATCATACTTATTACCAAAATCAACCAAAAGAAATCAATATCAAGTTAGAGAGCCAAAAAGTATGAAGTATTTTTTTTCACAAATTAGCCTTTTTCTAAATATTATTCTATTTTCAAATGTCATAAATGTGACAACTTATGTGACTTGACAAAGTAAATGCGCTACTTTTATGCCTAGATAAAAAAATCAGAATGTAATGGGAGAAATGTGCATGTGTATTCTGTAATACAAAGTAACTCTAAAGTGTTGTCTTTTAAATGGAGATTTTCAATCTAGAAAAAGTGTTGGATTATTCAAATGTAACTAGAAAACATATTATACACAAACCCATACGTCGCCGCGTAAAACTATTACTACAGAAATACTGCAATCCTTAAGGCACGACTGGAAAACTGGTTTTTGGTATTTCTTACTCCTAAAATAAAGTTTAGAGTATATCCCAGCTTCAACACATTTAATAGTAGTGTCATAGTGTAATTCTAGAGAGCATTGCTACTACACAAACTACAACGATACGCAGGATTATTAAACTCGATTTATAATTCACGTAGCAGTAAAATAGAGCGTACAATGCTCTTATTTAAATTTCGGAAAGAAAGGAAACAAAACGTAAACTTGTTCCTATCTTTGAGCACAACTGCACAGAGCGGAAGCTACCTCGAGGGAATACTTCTTACATATTAGATTTGGAAGTAACAGCAGGGTTCCGGGAAAGATAAAAGCCACATTAACACGTTTCACACTCGGAGCAAGTTTTGAATAACAAGAAAACGAACATCAGGTAGAACTGGAGTCTAGATACATGTTCTGCTATTAGTAAACTACTTATAATTTTATTAAATGATGCAAAATTTCAAGAATGGCTACCAGAGCTTCAAATACATTAATATTGAAAACGAATTCAAATAACTTCAATCTAAATTAATGCTTTTCCATGCGGTTCGAGCCAAATATAATATTTTTAATGTAATTATTAAAACCAGCCTCTGCGTTGGGCCCTGTTTTGTTTAAGCAAGAAACGCATCGTTTTACTTAACAATAGTAAATGGAGAAACTCACTCAAAATAATATTATCTAAGAGGTAAATTTCATTTTATTGTTTAAAGTTGTCTAAATTCATGAAATAAATTCGTTATTGAACAACCGTTTTACCGGCTCATTGCATTTTGTGTTGTTCTCCTGTTGGTAAAAGGCTCTATTTAAACGAATAAAATTACCTCAAGTCTCTATTTTGTCTAGGGATTTTGGGTTATTATAAAATAATTTACGATTTTACTCAAATAATAGTTATTTACTATACAAGTAGGATAAGAGCATCATTAATATAGGTCTGTGTAAGTTACAAACGAGTGCGTAGCACACAAGTATATTAATGATGCACTATCACACATGTACTGCACAAAATTTTATCTAAAACTGCCCAAAATTGAAAAAAGGCATTATGAGAAATGTGAAATCTGTCATATTAAAAAATATGTTAGTAGGCAAATGTCATTATGTCATTCATTTGACACTATTTCAGTTAGATAATAAAGCCATTACACCACCCAGTTAGGTAATGAAGCCATTACGTAACTGAGTGGTGTTACGAGCTTCATTACCTAACGGAAATAGTGTGAAATGAGTGACGTAATAAGTTACTTATCCCACTGGAGTAGATAAGATTACATACACCACCCGACGAACTTGCATGTCATTACAAAAGTTGCTTCCACTGTATTCTAACAATTTGTCATAGGTTTTCTGCTTGGGACAGAGATGCTTATTGGTTTAAACTCTATTTTACTTTACAACACTTATTTCAATATTAACATGAATAATAATTGTTGCAATTACCAAAACTAATTTTGAACTGTCAAACTAGGAAGCAATAAACATTTTTTGTTTCATGGCAACTTTGATGTCCAGGATGCAATTGATCTATTAGTTTGCAGAAATTATTATGGGTACTATCCTCGTATGAATTAGTTTTAATGGTTTGTACTAAATAGTAACCAAAATAAGTTATGGTTTTTAAGATAAATGAAATGGGTAGATAATATTCTATTTTATGGGTTTGTAACGCATATATAAAATGCAACTTTAATCGTTAAAACTTCTGACTTCACTGTATCGGACAATATAACTATATACAGGGTTTCCGATTATGCCTTTAACTTTTTCCGATAGAAAGTTTGATTAGCGCGATCCTAATGGGGTTGAAAGGGGCACATTTTAAAATTATTTGTACATATACAGGGTGTCCCAAAAAAGTTTGGCTAAAAAATTTTTATTTTTAAAATGAAATACCCTGTATTTCTCTACGGCTATTCAAGTCCCTACAGCTTCTACGTGCAACTCTAACTTTTCTTTTAATATGCATGCAGTGGTGCCAACTTATGACCGTTTCTAGGATTGTTTTGTCAACATTAAGCTTTTATTTAAAACATCATATTTTACCCATTTTTGAATATTTCTTCTCTGAAAATTGAGGAAGTCGTCATCTAGTATACAAAAATACTAAAGTTTCATAAAAACCAAATACTTTGATACCGGGTGATTAAAATATCAATTCAAATTTCAATATCTTTAATCTTTATTTTCTTAATATTTTTAAATACAACAACCTATATTTTGTTACAGGAATTAATAGAGCTTTAAATTTCCTTTATTTTGACCCCAATGTGTTGTACTTTAATCTAAAGAGTCTTTAAGAAATTAAGCCTTTAATAAAAAATTGTGATGAATGGGTACTATTTGGGGCATGGTTTACAATAGTGCTAGTAAAAAACCGATTTGACGGTTAATTGGCTTTCGGTTAACTGCGGTTTTTCCATAAATTGAATATCGGTAAACTAGTTAACCAATAATCTGTTTTTAAATCGATTAATGACACGGTTTGTAAATCTGTTTAAGAACCGGTTTATAAACCAGTTTAAGAAACGGTTTTTAAACCGGTTAACGAAGCGGTTTGTTTATAAAATGGTTTAAAACCAATTTATAAGCTGGTTTAAAAACCGATTTATTAATTAATTATATAAGTTTGTTTTTAATAATAGAAATGCTGATGTAGAGATTCCACATTTTATAAGTACTATAACCAATTTACGTTTGGTAGAGCAGTTTATAGATCGATTTTAATTCGGTTTATAAAGAGGTTTTTAAACGGGATCGTAAACCGATTTAGAAGCCGATTTTTAAACAGGTTTAAAAAATTGTTTATGAACCGGTTATATCCAGGTTTTCAGTTAACCGGTTTACCGGTTTTTGATTTCTGAAAACACCGTGGTTAACCGACAGCCAGTTATCCTTCACATCGGTTTTTTACCACCACTATTAAAAATCGTAATTTTTTATTAAATGCTTAATTTCTCAAACGCTCTTTAATTAAAGTACAACATGCTGGAGTTAAAATAAAGGAAATTTAAGGATCTATTTATTGCTGTTATAAAATATAGGATACAAAAATTTAAATATGGATTGAGTATATTGAAATTTAAACCGACGTTTTGAACACCCTGTGTTAAAATATGCTGTGTCTATGAATAGACGACCGCCGTAATTATCAGGGAATAAATATTCAAAAGTGGGGAAAATGTGACGTTTTAAATGAAAGCTTGATGTTGACAGAAATTACTAAAAATGTTCATAAGTTGAAAGCAATTTAAAAGAAAAGTTAGAATTGAACATAGAACTTACAATTACCATTTAAAAAAGTAATAATTTTTTGAACCAAATGTTTTGGCACACCCTGTATATGTCAAAATAATTTTAAAATGTGCTCCTTTCAATCCCATTAGGGAAACATTAATCAAATTTTTTATCGGAAAATAACTGAAAGCGTAATAAAAGACCGGTGCACTAAATGGACACACTGTATATACGATTAATCAATGATAAGCGTTTGCTAGACCTCATTTTCAATAGTAAAGCAAGTTTTTCACCCTCGGGCAATAAAATGTTTTTTGCACTTCCGGGACTAAAGTTGATACTTTAGTCCCCGTAAACAGGGACTAAAGTAGCTCATTTAATCCCTAGGGACTAAAGTAAAAATGATACCGTAACTATGGTAAATTTATGTACACACGAGGTTAGTAGGTTAGGTTTCGTTTGTCATTTGACCCACACTGACGCAAAACTGCAAATCTCGAATTTGACATATACTGACAATACACTTCAGTACTGCCAACTGATTCAGGCTATCCAGGACCTGCTGCAATTCAGTTTGTAATAAATTATAATTGTCAGTTTCCAAATTAACAGATTTCAAACTTTGTAAATGTTTGATGATAATGTTCCCAAAAGTGCAAAAAATAGCGTATATACCTCGGGACTAAAGTGCCTAAATCCCTTGAGTGGTTGTTGCCCTCGGGCTTCACCCTCGTGGCAACAAACTCCACTCGCGGGATTAAATTATGCACTTTAGTCCCTCATGATATAATATACTATTTTCACCGCTAACGTCATTCTAGTTTGCTATTATATTTATAAACCCGTATTTATAAATATCCGTAGTTACAATAGTACTATTCAGCTAAAACAACTTTACTTTTATTGTAAGCAATATTGTATAATGCGGATTTCTTTTTTAAATTAAATTTCGATCTTACATAAAGTTTTGTATACACTTCAGGCCTAACTAGTGTATTTGGCCATTGTCGGGTTATAGCACCAGGTTGTTTCCCCCGAGGTGTATCTACTATAATTTTTCTACGAGTAGTTAACCACAAATGTTCCATAAACTTTATCAGAACTTTTAAGAAGCAAAAAGTGAACAGTTGGGCAATATTATTGTTTCTGAATATAATAATTCATTGTGAAATTATGAAAATTTTTATGAAACAGGTGCTCCACTGTTTTCTAATATTTTAGTAAGAGCCGAAGCTGAAGGTTCTGGTTTTTCACTATAATTTGCGATGTTCTTCTTAGTGTGTAAAGTTCTGTTAAATATGGGCTTTTTGTCTGTTGGTGTTAATAATGAAGCTTCAATGTCAATTTTATTATCCATGGATTAGAAAACTTTATTCGATGTGAAAGTGTTGGTGCTTCAAAAATTTACAACATATGATTCTGCAGTAGTGCCTTTTTAGTGCCATCACATCACAACCTGCATCTACAAGTATTTTGGCTGATGTTCTTTTAAAACAATGCCTAGTATATGCAGATAGGTCTTGTAATTCTGTATTCTTAGCTACTTGCTTAGGTATATATTCCAATTAGTTGATGCTGGCTAATTGTTTCGTACATTTCCATTTATTAATTCAGAAAAAAAGTTGACTAATTCTACGATCATTTTGGCACAGAAGTTTGAAATTATTGCCAAAACGAAGATGATAGTAATGGAAGAACTGCTGTTAAAACAGCAGTACAAATAATCCAACTTGCTAATGGAATATCAGCAGCTGTTCCAACTTCTGCTATCTGTAAGGGTAGGTTAAATAAAACGTGAAACAAAACTCTGTTTTTTTAAAAATTATATTGTGTAACAAACGACACTTAATACGAATTTTGACGAGTATTAAAAATCACCTTTTGAGATTTCTTCCGATTTTCACGTGTCAAGGTCCCTAGATGACAAAAATCAGAATTTCTCATTACTGTTTATTTGTGTGACTGTCTGTCTGTTGCCGGAATAACTAAAAAAGTATCATTTATTAAACGACGATGATATTTTGCATGCGGATTATATGCTGTCCTGACAAGAAACCGAGACAATTTCTATAAAATATATAGAAGGTACCTTCAAAGAAATTCTGACCATTTTTGCTTTAACTCCAGAACTATTACTGAAAGTAATATTTAGCACATTGCTTATGATTTACCCTTACCGTAAATTGGAATCAACAGATACAAGATAAATGTTACAAAAATATCTCACAGATCGGAGATGTTCTCGGTTGGCAAGGCAGGGAACTTACTTTACTTCGGGCTACCTTGCCGATCATTGAAATAGAATTCGCAGGAGCTGAAGTTCGAATCCCATCACCGATAGTGTTTTTTTATTTGAAAACTGATATAATTGACATTACCAAGTGTTTCCTTTTATTTCTTCAGTATTATTACTAACCTGAAGATATTTTACGCTTATTTTCCTTAGAGTTTTTAAAATTCGTTAGTGTCACAACACCCACTTGCGAAGGAAGTTTAGAGTAGAGCCCTTTACAGATTTTTTTTAAATTTATGTTGGCAATGATGGGTAAAGGTATACAATTTTGACAGTCACGTAAACTTTTACAGAATGCTTAATATTGAACACAAAGTAGTGATGTGTATAGAAAATTTATAAAATCAACATAAATGTTTTTATTCGATAAAATCACAATACTAATAGAACTATCAAGTCTAAAATACGTGAAATCACCTTTACTGTCAACATAATTTCAAAATAAACAGTTCGATAGCCTTTCAGAGAATAAACGTTTTCGTTCATATGGTATCTCTAAAACACTTTAGAATTTCAAAACCATAGAAATGTTTATAGTATTGTGATTGCTTCAATTTAAATAGATTGCTGTAACTAAAAATTTCTTACCGCACAGACAGCACCATTATATTGGGATCATGTTTATTTTGCAGTTTTTTATCAGATATAAATCCAAATTTATTTGTACTACGAATATCTGCTGTTTTAGCACCTCAACAATTCGCCTTTGAAGAGCGTGGATGGCAAAGTAACTGCTTCAATGTATTATTTCCTTTGCTAATTCTCGAAGTTAACCATAGATACTACTTAATAATTTTGATATTGAGGTAGTGTCTTAACAGTTGACATCTGCAGTTTAATACATAATTATTATGTGCAAATATAGAATAACTAGAGAATGATGTTCGAATTTCGTTTTCTCAAAAAATAACGCCGATGCTTCACAAAAAAAAATGGTTCGTCAATGCTTCACATTCACATAACTTCAAAATTCACATACTACTACTAGTGATCAAAAACAAATATTAAGTACAAACCGTCATCGTGTCCAGAAACCAGGTTCAGTATAAATTATTCTGGTTAAGATAATCTCTGAAACTTCTTTGTGGCGTGAATCTATAATTCATATTCTTATTTGGGTATTTCGCCACTCGGCAAAATTATTATTATTAAATAACGAACTTTTCGAGGGACAATCTGCTCTCGTTATCAACGAATAAAAAAGGAAACAAGAAACATAGCTCTTTTCACGGAGATTGAAAAACCACTAACAATTCATTGAGGTTGTTCTAATTTGAAATTAAAGACTCACGTCTATATGGATATATCTACGGGGAAACGAAAAAAAATTTTGTCGTTCTCTATTTTGTGTGCTTTTATATATTAGTACCCATCATTATGTACGTCAATTTGGTAAATTTCTTTTCGATTCGTAGGAAATTTTGATTTTATAAAAGAATTGGCAGAAAGTGTTGTAATAGTTTTGTAACGTTTTGCTCCTATTTTAAATGTGAAATAATTATAATACAATATTATGGGCATTTAAAACTTCGCTTTTCAACTACAAAACCTTCAGCCCGCGCGAAACTGTAATATACTCTGTTATGCGCGATCGCAACGAGGAAGCGTTTGTTGCGAACTTCCACTTTCGCCTTGATGCCATAGAGGGGAACAACCACGAATATAAGATCAAATTGTCCGTGAGACTCGAGGAGAATTATTCCTGGAAAGCAAACTTTGCTTCTTCGACCCGACCCACGGTTTTCAGCTGGCTAGGAGCTCGGCTCCTGCCGCAGCTGGGACACCAGAATTATACCAGAATTATTTGAGGAGATCTGGACCCAGATTCCAGAAGAAAAAACCAACGCATACCTGAGTATCATATCGGGGCCCGTCGTGTCCTAGCCAATTGATAGTCACAAAACCTCCCTAATTTCTTAGTTTAAAATAACGTATACCTGAGAATCAAGGCACGTGGTGTTCTAGCTAATTAGCTCCAAAATTCCCAATAATTTCCTAGTTTAAATCAACAGATAACTGGGACTCACGCCAGTTGTGTATTGGTAAATTATTATTCCCGTAACCACTATAATCCCACCACTGTCACCAGAATAGCATTAAAACTTTCCCGAAGTCCACCTGCGTTCCGCAGTAAATTATTTTCTCTAAACGTGCAGATCCCGCTGCAAATTAAAAGCACGGCCGCCTCAAATTATTTTGGCCGAGTGCGGTCTGCACTTCTTGGCATAATAGGTGATTTTCTCGAGCCTAAAATAACATATCTTATGTAGAAATGTTCGCCCTTGGGGCGCACAGTCTCCCGATATCAACAAGAAGATAACCTCTCGCTGCCCTCTACTATCAACAAGCCGAATTCCACAGCTGCACACGTGGGGTCATTTCGTCTTCAAAAGAAAGTAATCCAAGGTGGTATATAAACATGTACTTGCTTTCGTTAAATAAAGTAACTCAATAACACCATTTATTCACTGAACTTGTTTTGACATTTGAAATAACCATCTTTTAAATTCGCAGTTCTACCCGCCAATTACCCAGTGCCCGTCAACCAGTGGACAACCGAACCTGCGCCTGCCATTTGGGTGACCTAGCCGCAAGTGAATTATAATAAAAATTTATTTTTTCGACGACTGACATCGAAAGTAGATTTTTCTCACTGCCATTTGACAACAGAAAGTTAACATTTGCCGCTGAGGGTGCGTTTTCATCTTTTTGCCGCTCGCCGAGCGTTTTGGGTTTCCGCGTGAACAAAATAGGTAGCCACGTCCTAATGTTTCCTTGACAACGCCCGTCATTTGTGGAAATAATCGCGTCACATGTCATATAGACTGCGCGAGTAATGTTAACTTGATTGTCAATTAATTTTTGCGATAAAACGAAATTTGATATTTTACTTTAATAATATGCTCAGTCGTCGAAAAAATAGTATGTATATTTCGAGCTAAAAGTGCGCTTGCCGCTTTTGCATGATTGCTGGTTTCGACTTCGTCTCAACCAGCAATATTCATGCGCAAGCGGCAAGAATGTACTTTCAGCTCTTAACATACAATATACTATTGTATATATGATTACAGAGAATTTATATTCTTATTGAGTTTTATCTTTAATACGTGAACTGTACATAGTGGTGAATAAATGTAATTTCTGTTACTTGGTATTTCTTAAATCAATCAAAGTGAAATTAAGTCGAACTTGGACCCAATTTTAGAGCTACAAATTATTCTGGCAATATTAATCAATGCTGCTAATGAATAAATACACCGGGGAGCATTACAGCTTCTGGAAATAGAACATGAATTGAGCATCGGGAAATCACTAAATTCATGACTAAGAATAGTATTTATTTTTCACAAATAGCCAAAAGTTTAAAACAATTTTCAAAAAAACAGAAAACAAATTCTCATGTTTCGGCTGTTTGTCGATGAGAAAATAAGTTTAAGCGTGACACAGAGTCTAGAAGACGGTGTAAGGAATACAAAATCTGCTATTGCACACGTTTCAAGTTGTAGCCGAACTGAAGAGGATAACAATGGAAGATGGGAGAATTACTGTTAAAACAGAATCTCGTAAACGTTTATCATGAGTTTTTGGCCCTTGCCGGAGCAGATTCTGAAACGTTTTTTGAAAAACGTAGAATTTTCTTTATTGTTTTCCGTAAAAAGCAACTTAAGTGTTAATTATAAACACGATACTCTTTCCTAGTATGAAATGAGAATGCATTATACATATAGGTACTATTTAAAAAAAATCCAGATACTAAATATAACAAATTTCTAAAATACTCGTTTAGTCTCTTTTCTAAGTGATAGTAGTAATAGTCCCATTGTGGCATGACCAGCGCCTCAATCAAATGTTCACTTCTGGTTGCACGAGTAGATATCGTATTTTAGTGTGTTTATATTACGTAATCTTATAAAACTGTTAATTGAGCTAGGATAGGGACCGACGCATTTGAATTATATAAACTTCGGTTTCGCCATTGCAGAAGTTTTACCTAAAGCGTACCCCTGCAGAAGGTTTAATACTTCTTTAAATAACTGCTGACGAGGGGCATTGAATAAAAAAAATTATTTGCAAATGTGACCCATATCTTTATTTACTCAAAGCAGGTCTATTGTGATAAACTGTAACTGGAGGTAAATAAACAGAATAAAGTTCACATCCTGAGGGAAATGCGTGGGTACGTTGCGACCCGTCACTGAACTTTAAATGCGAAACCGAATTGTTTGTTCTCAAACAGAGTGGTAAATATGGGATAATAACGCGCTGACAGTAATAGTTGCCGTTGAACCCCGGCAGTGTTTTTGCTCTACGACCTTCCCGAGCCGCAAGGTTTCTTGTTTTTCATTTTTACCCTTAATCGCTGCTTTTACTAGAAATGTTGCAATTTGTACACAAAGGCTTTGCCGTAATCATCCACTGTTTAGGGGGCAAATGTTCGAGAGTCGTTTGGGATGAACGTCTCCTTACAATAGGCCTAGTTTGTGGAAAAAAATCTTGTTTGTGCGCTGTAGAAAAACAACAGAACATCGTAGTAGTTACAAATTACGAAAGCAAACAAGTACTGCAAAATAATAGCGGCAACAAAAATAAAGTAGTTTATAATTAAACTCACCCCAAAATTTTTATATAGACCTCAACAATAATGATTGTTGAGAAATTAAAAATTTTATTTCAGAAAAATCAGATATCTCCTAAACAGCTGCATAACCATTTTCTTTCCTAATTCGAAGTATGTGTGGTCTACAGAAAAAAAGATATATACGAAGAGAGTTCATAGACCTTTCCTTTAATATGTAAGTTAGTTATAACAAACAAATCTTATTTTTCTAACATATTTTTAGGAGAGCTAATAGGCGTATATCGAGTCTGACAGTGTGCCAGAATAATTAGTTAATTTTTCTGTTACACAAACAGTAATAATCAAGTTTCTTGCCAATAGTAACATTATGACTGTTCAATTCTTGTCGGAAAGATTTTTTATGAGCAGCAATTACATTCTAGCAATCAATGCGAATACAAGGGATATTCGGTTGGAGATTTAAACGAATACATTATAGAGAAACGCTAAGTTATAGCTCAAATATTACATTTGTCAAAATGATGAACAATGACGTAGCAGTAAGAAAAGTACCGTGCTTTATAACTTGTAATTATTTATATTTATATTTATATTTATATTTATATTTATATTTATATTTATATTTATATTTATATTTATATTTATAAATATATTTATATTTATATTTATATTTATATTTATATTTATATTTATATTTATATTTATATTTATATTTATATTTATATTTATATTTATATTTATATTTATATTTATATTTATATTTATATTTATATTTATATTTATATTTATATTTATATTTATATTTATATTTATATTTATATTTATATTTATATTTATATTTATATTTATATTTATATTTATATTTATATTTATATTTATATTTATATTTATATTTATATTTATATTTATATTTATATTTATATTTATATTTATATTTATATTTATATTTATATTTATATTTATATTTATATTTATATTTATATTTATATTTATATCGCACTCAGCCAACAGCCGTTAGGCCAATTATATGCGTCGCTGTGCATTTATGGGGACTCCCAACCCCACTAACGACTGTCATGATGTTGTTATGACCGCCGGGACCAACTATTTCCGTGACAGCCGTACCACGAGGCGCCGAGAGATGCAGCCGTGGAACTCCCACCCAAGTTCTGACCAGAGAGAGCGTTGCTTAACTCTGCTGATCGAACGTGGACGCTTGTTCAAGCTACACCACCCGGGACCTTAAATTAGTGCAGGTCATCTCATTCGGAAAATATGATTGGTCTACATTCTACAATATAAGAGTATGAAAACCTAAACTAGATATAAAATTTAATATAGTTAGACTTGAGGCACAGTTTAGAAACGAATCCTTGTCAAACAGAGAAATAAGAGTACGGTAAATAATACCGACAAGCAGTTGCACTACTTTTAAATCTGTGGAATTAGTTAAAACCGTGAGCTAAGTTGTAGAATCCTAAGTGAATTCTCCTTTTTTTATTTTCGTCTCCTATAGTTTTAGTTATGACGACAGATGGAGTTGTAATATTCTGGATTTTGTCATTTTTTTTGATATTTTGTCAACTTACAATATTCAATTATTTGCCCATATCGGTAGCTACAGGCGCTCGAGAGTTTACTTAAATATTCGAGAAACACAGGAAATCCAACTGCGAAACAAAATACGTCTATTTTCTATATTTCTAAAGTAAGAGAAAATGATACAGTTATATGTATAACATAATGAATTAATTCATTTGGGGGCATGGGTAAGTCACTAATCGGGCAGTTGTGTTGATACCGTTGGTGTAGTAGCTTCTGGAACTAGATTACCCATTCTTCTCAGGTCTGAGACGCGGAGCGGGGAAGGCTGGAACTGTGGTCAGTTTTTGACAACTTCAGTGCTTTAATGAAGATTTCAATAGTTAATATGACCTTCAGGGAGGTTTCTCCCGTTAAGCGAGGTTGTGTTAGTGACTGAAACTCGTAGGGATATGTTGTTTTGGAAATTATAAATATTATAAATACCTTTGCTCCCTAGTACACGTGCTAAAAGTAAACAACTGATTCTACTTTTAGCAGGCTGATTTATAATTTGTCATTTTTGGTTCGACAAGCGATTGATAAAAACCCTACTCTTAGTAGGTGTAGTAGAAAAAAATATTTAGTTCGCTAAATACACAAAATGTTTGCCATGATATCGCAGTTTTAAACTATAGTGAGCGTTCCAAAGATCTTCGCTTCATCAAAGCCGATCACCTTATACGTTTTCTTGAATATCGCAAGTACATGTGTCTGTTTCGAAGCATTTGGAAAATTTATAGTGGATAATGAGGCGAAAAAAAAACATAATCTTGAATATTTACGCATATTTGAATGTGTTGAAAGAAAATGTTGATTGTCATTTCCTTACAACGAAATATCAGCAGAAAAACTAGATTGAGAATTCGTTTCAAGAATCTATGAGCATTAGGATATCAACTGCCGACGAAGAACTCATCGATAAGTCAGACGACACAATTAAAACCGAATTTTAACCTAGAACTACTGCTCAAAATATTTTTAACATATTCCCTGCAGAAGAGTCTCAGGAACTCATTCCTTTTTTAAATATTTTAAAGTCAGTAGAGATGTGAAAAATTGTTCTATTGTTTATTATACATTAAACACAATTTTATTCTTTGAAACACTTTGGGCATAGTATTAATGCACAACCATTACAAATTGGCATTTTACAGGTGCAGCAATTATGTTATGATTTCTTACAAGGATCGAACGACTTAAAAGTTGATAGGTTATGTACCAAGTTAAATTACAAAAAGGGTGATCAAGAATAAATGCTTACTCCTTAATGATCTTACAGCATTACAGGTATTTTAACAGGTAAATCATCTGAAACAAGCAATTACATCACTCATATGATCAGAATCGCTCTTAATATTGTTTTCACTTACTCAAAAGTAGTACGACGAAAGGAACTGTCCATTTAGATGTGTTGTGTTCTAAATAAAGCATTACCAAGGTTGCAAAGTACTCAGCACCGAATTTATTGAAAAGGCAAGTCGAATAGCCCTGCAATGCCCCTATCGTAGGCGACAGAACTAGCTGCACCCTAAAACATTCGTTTAAAGCTATATTATAGAAGTTAATGCATTGACATAAGTTCACTTACTCGAATTATAGGTGTAGCTGGCATTTAAAACCGCTAGTGGTTCTCCAGGATGTGTTTTTCTTGAAATAATAGTTCTAACTCAAAATATAAAAAAAGTGACGTTTAACCTGATAAAATGTTGATAAAATAGATCACGCAATACTTAGAATTTGGTGGTTGCCATGACAATCTTTAGTAAAGTGTTTGTTTATAAACAGAAACAATTTCTCTCTCTGCAAACGATTGTGGAAAAAGTGCGTCGGTTAAAATTCAACTCCGTCATCGCGGAACATTAGTGCCACAAGTGCAAATTTATAAATTGAAAAAGTCTCTGAGCGTCCAAGGCTGTGCAGCGCATCATCAACTTTTGCGAGCCCACAATAAAGCAAAACCAAAATCGAGCAACGAGCAACAACTAAATTTAGCTGCCGTACCAGTGCAGTGCCGCATTCAGCGAATTTGTAAGCAGAGCAGGAGCAAGAAAATTTCACCCGTATAGAGGGCAGTACAACTGCAAGCCAGCTAATGGCCTCTGAGAAGCTGCTTGGACGCACAAGGTTTATGTGAATGCGAAAATTTGCAACACTGTACAGAATACAACGAAAATGTAAAAGTCGAAGTGAAAACGACTATAATTGAGTAAGAAAGATTTGGAAAATAGTAGTTTGATAATTTGAAAGTAGTAATTATGCGTTTAAAATCATTTATTTATGTTTTGATTTGTAAGCCATAAGTAGGTACCCATGGTAACAGAGGTATATCTTAGGAGTAGTTAAACAAATAACTTGATTATAGTTCGGAAAAAGCGATTTGATTTCATTAAGCCTTAATTGATTCAGATTTAATTTTAGGAACCCACTTGTGAAGATAAGGTAACATTCATTTTATTTGTCTATTAAACTGAAATTACAATTGTATCTATTTTTGCCACAATTTGTGCATGTAATTTTTTGGAATTGAATTCTAACATTTAAGTGTTGTTCTAAAAGTAATTTGTCTGACAACTATCCTAGTGAGACGGTCAGATTAACATTGTTAATCTGTTTTCATGCTAATAATATTATGCTACAGGTAAGTGATTGAGCATGTTATTTGATAAGAACCCTGAGATTAATCATTTATAAGCAAGGCCACGATCCGCCAAAGAAATCTCAGCAATATATTAATCTCTTTGTCTTTGCTATAAGTACATACGAAACACATTTCGCGCTTAGCTTTAAGAATTTTCATGATCTCTACAGCAATTTTACAATCACTTCCTGATTCGCTCTTCTTTTACCCAAAAAAGTTTCGAGTAACTGGAGTGTAAGTCACTCAATGTATTGAAATCCCCGAATTTCTTCTGAATTTGAAAAAGATTGGCCCCGCCTAAGCCAGAACCAAGCCCAATTGAGAAAGTGGTGAGTGGGACTTCTACTGTTGGCACCTAGTAATTGACCCTGTGTAGGGTTGAAAACAGGTCAATGGCTAAGGGAGCAGAAAATGAAAGCTTGAACCAAAGATCAAAGAGGCAGAAGAACCAACAAATAGGATGGATGAGGCTCTATAACTATTGACAGCTATCAGTCTAGGGGAAGGACACTCCGAAATAAAAATCTCTGGTCCTCCAGCTTGAGGAAGGACCAGTGCATCAGCTCTTTTTAAAAATATAGATTCATAAAAATTCCGAGAAGCATCAGCCGGATGGGTCAAACAGACCGGGAACACCGAGAGGAAAAAGGATGATAAACTTTGAGACACGGAATGTATAAGGAATCAGTGGGAAGTCATAGCAGAGCTAAAGCAAATGAAGATAGATGTAATGGTGCTCACAGAGACAAAAAGGAAAGCCAAGGAATAGAAGAGGTGGGACCGTAGATACATATGTGCATCAGAGTAAAGGAATGCAAAAGAACGAAACGAGGAGTGTCCATAGTACTGAAAAAGAACTTAGGGAACGAATTTCAAGTTGGAAACCGGTGGATGAGATAATTATAAAAATAAATATGTAGTGAAAAGGACATAGACTGATAATCCTTGGCGTATACGCGCCAAACGAAAGCAAATCAGAAAATTGTAGAGACGGATTTTATTATAAAATAGATAAGGTAATAAACGACCGTGGAAAAAAAACTGAAGTTAAAATGATGAGAAATCAGAACGCAAGAGTGGGCCAAAAATAGAACAATATCATAGTGGGGCCATATATAGAGAAATGACAAGATATAATGTTAGAGAGACACTATGCGAACAAGAAAAACTTAGAATAGGAAATGGCATACCGATCTACCATAAAATAAATAACAATTGCCTCATATAGAAGTTTGTATGAGTTTTCATTTGTGTATGTTCTAATTAAAACTCTGCAGTAACTCAAAGAGAAAGAGGGATAATAAAATGTAAAAATTAGAATATCGAGTAATAGAACCCTGAGATTAAAAATTAAAAATAAAATAAAGCCATAAGAACCATAGCAATATATTAATGACAAAAATAATTTTGGTGCTCTACCAATCAGTTACGTTCTTCTCCTTCATGTGCCATCTTTTATCTTTAGAGGTTGGCTATCATTATGGCTATTCTTGTCTTCAATGCTGCATTTCTGAAGAGGTGGGTGCATCCAAACCACTCCTTCAAATTCTTTAACCATGACATACTTCTTCTGCTCAGTTATCTTCTTTCCACGATCTTCCCTTCCATTATCAGCAAGGTACATAATAAAGAAAGTTACACTAGAAACTTTTCTCTAGAACAGGGAATCTAATGGTTATGGAACGATAAATTCAAAAGCTTTTTCTAGAGTACAAGTAAATAGTTTTGAATGATATCCAACATCTAATTTTGAAAGTTGTTCAAGTACCCTTAAAAAACGTATGATTAAATGAAAAAAAAAGAAACGTATAGAAGCTTACATAAATTTCATATAGTCATATGCATCACTTTGTCTGATAATACACCACGTCAACAATTATTTGTTAAATGTAAGGTTGTTCAAGCCGATCGATGTCAATTACTACACTAAAATGTCCACAGATGATCTTCGTCGTCGTTGCTGGTTAGTTTAAAATGTGATATTCTGAAGCTCAAACGCTGTCTACGCCGTCTCACATTCTTCGAAAATCGGGGTGACCGACAAACCGTTTAGTCAAAATATACTTGTACACGAAGACTAAAACTACTGTTTTGAGACTAATAAGAACACTTAAGTATAAATAATTGCATTTATTTTCTGCCGTTTACAGAACAGCTTAAGTCTTATAAGGTTACTTATTAACTACTACATTCTCAGTTCAGTTTGACCAAGAAAACTCAGTAAGCGTTCTCAAACTTTCGAATAAGTCTATCAGCGTAGCTCTTACTTTCGGATTTCTAAGTAACGTACTTAAACGCGACAATTCATAACAGCTCTATACTGCTATGTATTCTTCAAATTTGTAGGTTTCACACTCCAAAATCTGTCAAGCCATCGACACTTCGCAAATGATCTCTACTAAAGTTTACAACTCTACTAAAGGAATTTTATCCAACCGGTCCACATTTTTAGCCTAATTGTTATGACCAAGTGGCAATTGTTGCGCTTTTGATCACGTACTAATAATCTAGCTTTGCCCAATTTTTTGGCCTACCAGGAAAAGCCTGCATAAATTTACCCTTGATCTTCCGTGAGAGTCAAGTACTTAGATCTTTCCAGAGAAAGGTACAGTCGCGTTAATTAAAGTGTTGTACAGCATTTGTACTTTGTGAATATGAATTAATTACTCGAAGTTTAATAATACAGAGTGAGCCTTTGTGGAGTAGTAACACAACCACCAATAAACTTAGAACTGTCGCTGCACAACAGATTTTTGAACACGACTGTACATTCTAAATACCGGATTTTAGCCGCCTGTTGTAACTTTAATATGACAAATTTGTGTACGAAACTCTACCTTAAAAATATTTACGATAGAAATTGCTTATGGCTAACTAAAGTGCAGTCTATTCTTACAACCTCGTATAGTTAATTTTAACACAAGAGTGCAAATCGTAACAACGCTGATGATCATCTAAAGTAGTCAATGACTACGTAGAGTACTATTTGGACAAGTAGACTGGAGTCGTTGAGCAAGTTTTTGTAAAAAACGAGGAGAGAAAACAAAGAGATGATCTTTCCAACACTCACTTGATCATTCCTAAGCTTACCATCAACACCTCATATTAGCAATACTCCGACTTCACCAATTATATCAATACTAGCTGAAACCCGCGGCATATGCCGCATTTAAAATGTACGACGAATTTTATTACTTTTTTTGCACTAAAGAAAGTTTTAAAAGCACGCTAGAGATTGGCAGTAAGGAAAAGTTCCAAAAAATATTTTTTCAAATGGAAAGTCTCTGGAAAGGAAACGCTCGCCTCTGGAAGACGTCCTAATTAATACGACGTTGTTGGAACGCAGTAAAAAAAATTGCGGAAAGAATTGTTCTACAAGTTAAGAAAAGTGAGAGTTTTCCAGTGAATGTAAAAGTTTTACGTGAGCATGGAAGAATGACGTTGTAGCCCACGGCACATGCCGCATTTAAAGTTTTGCGCGTTAGATAGATATACTTTGTTTGTAACATTACAAAAAAAAATTCTTTTACACACGTCTACTATGGCAAATGCTACACCAAATACATACAATATATACAGTTCACATTTAATTATATATATTTTTTCCTAATTCAGTATGTAAAACATGCTTAGAGTCATGTTTTTGATAACGGTGATAAAACTTAGATTACATTTAGATTTTAGTTTATTGGCATACATGTTTAACGTCAGCGTACAAACAATTTCCAGAATATTTTATACCACATTGAATATTATGTATCATCGGATGAAAAATTTTATTATTTGGCCTGAACGAGATCAGCTGATTAAATCAATGCCAGAATGCTTCAAGGTAGCATTTGGCAACAAGATTTCAGTAATAATCGATTGTTTTGAGATGAGAGTGGAAATATCAAGTAGCCTTGAAGTACAATGTACTACATGGTCTACGTACAAACAACATAATACGGTAAAGGTACTAATAGGCATCACTCCTCCTGGATCAATATCATTTGTATCACATGGATATGGTGGCAGAATAAGCGATAAAGGTCTAACATTTGTGGGATTTTAAACAATCTCTTGCCAGAAGATTTTGTATTGGCAGATCGTGGCTTTTTAATAAAAGACTCCGTAGGACTACATATGGTCACAGTGATTAAGCCTGCTTTTCTAAAAGGGAAACGGCAGCTCGATCCAAGGGATATAGAATCAACCAGAAATATAGCAAGCGTGAGGTAGTGCAAGTATATTGATACAATAATTATCTTAATTATATCTTTTTTTCAAAATACACGTCAAACGCGATATTGGAGTCCTTCGTCAAAAAAATACAGTTCTTCACAAAACGATGCCTATGTTCCTGGCGAAAAAGAAAACTGACTATGTTGCTGTGGTAGATGAGATATTAACAGTTTCTTGTGCACTCGTAAATTTATGCCCTCCTATAATTGTATAATTATGAAATAAATTGTATTAACAAAGTTAATCTAATTATTTTTACTTTAATAATAATAATAATATCTACAAAATATTAAAATTAGTTAATTAAGGATCTAACGTTAATACTATCCACCACCATTTATTATATAATGTAAAATTATTTGATTATCTTTTTCTGCATGTGGCCAATTAATAAAAAGCAAAATTACAATATCACATAGCAAAAGTTATTAAATAGTACCTATACGATAAGAAACATAAGGATATTTCGAAACTATGTAAGCTACATTAACAATCAATAAAATTACACATGCTGTCTACACAACATAAAAGGATAATTAATGTCTAAATTAAGTATGAAAAATAATTTTTCCGTTGACCGCTTCTTAATTTCAATATTAATGAATTATTTTTCCTAAAAAAGGATGGATTAATAGAAGTCATTAATACACTGTTTGTGATTAATACACTCTTTTTCATTAATTAACTGTTTAAAAAAAAGGATGGATTAATAGATCTATTAATACACTGTTCTTGATTAATCCACTCTTTTTCATTAATTAACTGTTTTTGTGATTTTGAGGTTTTGATATTTTGCATGGAGGTCAGTTGTATTAATCAAATTTTTCACCACAAAAAAAGATTTTGCGGTCAACAACAAAATTTTGTAATCAACTCGTTTTTTAATGGGCGATTAATAATCTCAACTATTAAAGGCACTCACTCGCTATCACTCGTTCGTGCTTTAAACAGTTTCGATTATTAATCGCCATCATTAATACACTTGTTGGTTAAATAACTATTAATGCATAAAGCATAACGGATATTTTGAAGCTATTTAATATTTATTTATTGTGACATCTCTAACAGGTGTTACCCTTATTACAAGAGATGCAGTGTAGATATATTCTGCTATATGCAGGTATGAGCGTTATAGCCTGTAAATTAAAATTAAAATAATCATCCTAACTAAAATAAACTTTAATCATGGTTGCAGGAGATGGATCGACGCCGTAACTTGCTACTATGACTTCCCGTACTGATTGGTAAATTTAAGTCTTAAAAATTTGTTACATCAATAGTTCATTTTGTTTCATTTTAGTTATGATAATACTTTTTTACAACAGATGCAAACATACTGTATGGAGCTGACAAATCAATGTTGAGCAGTATGTAAATTTGATTCACAAGCTTTAATATATCAGTAATAGGAATTGTGGTACAAAAAGAAGGTACAAAGCATAACGGTGAGAAACAAACAGGTCTAGCGGGTACTCTTAAAGTTAATAGCGAAAGCAGCTTGCTATCGTTAATCTTATTATTCCATAATTTATAACAAAATTTTAATGAATTTAAGGTACATAAACAATCAAAATATTTACATAACAGTACAAAATAACAGAATAACTAATGTCTAAATTAAGTATGAAAAAGAATTGCAATGGATAAAGTATACAGAATATTTCGAAGCCATTTATGCTAAATAAACAATCAACATATTTACAAATTCTATCAACACAGAATAACAAAATAATTCTATTTATACAGTGTGTCCAAGATAAAAAGGGCCAGTATGGGGATCTCGGTAATGGTAAGAGATACAAATTTGGTTAAATGGGAAGAAAGTTGCGCAATTAAAGGACTAAAAAAATGACGTCTAGAAATCCTTGATATGATTTTTCGTTTTTGAATTATCCCAAAAAAACCGAATTTTTGGATGTTCTTTTTTATTTTTTTCTGGCGTTAATATTAAAGTTAGAGCGAAACTGATTAAACTTCTTTATAGCAACTTTTAGTGGACTTAATGATTACGTTATCAATTTTTTTATCCGACGTTTCGTCTTCGAGAAACCATCATCAACTTTATTTTTTTAAATACGTCCTGGTTTTTTGATGCCAAATTTGCAAAGCCCTTGTTACTCTGAATTCAACAATGTGTCACATATTATGGTTTAATTACGTTTCGAGCTTTTTTCTGATCATCATCAGAAAATTTTCTAGATACGGACCTGAATTTCCCACAATTTTGTAAAAATAAGTTCATACAGTGAGTTAGGCCTTTTTACATGCCGTTAAGATATTAAAATGCACGTCATAATGTCATAATTCTGATACATTAATAAGCAACCAATAACTATTAACAATAAACAACAAATAAATGAACAAAAGTTAGGCAGAAAGAATGAGAAAACGAGGCTTGAAACAATGTAATAGGTATTTAACGTTTTGAAATAGAAGAAGAACTTAGAAGATTGGTTCTTGAAGCCTTTCAAAGTATAACACCAGTATTGCTGAATAATGTTTTAGATTCTACAGTTAGATGTTATTTATGCATAGAGAATGATGGCAACCTTTTTGAATACCTTCTGTAAATTTAATACCTATTAAATGGTTTCGATGTTCGTTTTGTTATTCTTTCTGTCTATCTTTTGTTCATTTCTTTTTTGTTTATTGTTAATAGTTATTGGTTCGTTATTAAATTAATGTATCAGAATTATGACATTATGATGTGCATTTTAATATTTTAACGGCATGTAAAAAGAGCTAACTTTCTGTATGAACTTATATATATATATATATATATATATAACTGGCCATTATCCCTGGGGGATTTTTCACCGCTCCTTTCTGGAGCTCTCATAATCCTATTTTCGGGGTGGATTAATCCCCATATCTTCCTCTACTATATTTTACAACTGGCTGTGTGCTGTAGCTATTTCAACAATCTTTCGCCATTGTTTTCTATCTGCAGCCTTTTCTTTCCATCTTGTGATTTCCATTCTTCTTATATCTTCTTCAACTGCATCCATCCATCTCATCCTTGGTCTGCCTTTCCGTCTTACTAGTATTGGTTGCCATAGTGTTATTCTTTTTATCATTCTGTCATCGTTTGATCTCCATATGTGTCCTAGCCATCTTAATCTCTGTGCTTTAATTGCTCTCACAATGTCCTTTCCATTTATTTCTTCTAATATTTCGTGGTTCATCTTCGAGCGGTATTCGGTATTACTGATTTTCTTTGGTCCTAATATTGTTCTGAGTATTCTTCTCTCCCATATTCTTAGATGTTCTTCCTCTCTTTTTGTTACACATAGTGTTTCAGCTGCATACATCACAACTGGTCTTATTAATCCTTTGTATATTCGTAATTTGGTTTTCGTACTGATGTTCTTATCTTTCAGAATATTTTTACTACTATAGTAGGCTCTGTTTCCAGCTTGTATTCTGTCTCTTATATCTTCGCCTCTATCGTTCGTGTCACTTATATTTTTTCCAAGGTATTTGAATTTTTCCACTTCTTCGAATACATATTTTCCTATTCTGAGATCTTGTTTCCTGTTTTTATTTTTATTATTTTGGTGTACCATGTATTTTGTTTTATTTTCATTTACTCTTAGTCCTCTCTCTTCTGCTGCTTGCTTCAGTAGTCTAAATGTCTCACATAGTGCTCTTACATTTCTTGCAATAATAACCACATCGTCAGCATAAGCAATGATTTGTATCTGTTTGGTCATTATTGTTCCTTGTCCACCAACTTTTCTTATGACGTTTTCTAATACAATATTAAATAGTGTTGCCGACAACGAGTCACCTTGGCGTACTCCAGTGTTAATTACAATTCTATCAGTTGTCCCTTCTGCCGTTCTGATCATTGTTGTGGATCCCTCTAATGTCATTTGTATTAGTTTTATCAGTTTAGATGGTATCTGTAGATTTTTCATGTCCTTAAATAAACTGTTTCTGTTAATTTTATCAAACGCTTGTTTGAAGTCAATGAACAGCATGTGCGCGTCTATATTGTATTCATGGCATTTTTCTGTAATCTGCTGCAGAACATGTATAGCGTCCGTTGTGGATCTTCCAGGCCGAAATCCGTATTGGTAGTCCCCCGTGTGTAGTTCGGTATATTCCACTAATCGCCGTTGAATAAGTGTGGTTAGTATTTTATATGCTACATTTAGCAGTGTGATTCCCCTGTAGTTGCTACACTCCTCCGGGTCACCCTTTTTTAGTATCGGCACCACAACTCCGTTTCTCCACTCCTCGGGCATTTTCTCTCTTCTCCATATCTCCTTTATTAGTCTGTACAATCTTTCATGTAGTTTCTCTCCGCCCAGTTTTATCAATTCGCCTTCAATCTTATCGCTTCCTGGTGCTTTGCCATTTCTTATTTTTTTAATAGCTTGATTAAACTCTTCCTCTGATGGTTCAAGTACTGTTTCCTCTTCCTCTATCGTTATTCCCTCTTCTATTTGTGCATCACTATTTTCATCATTTAGTAATTTTGAGAAGTATTCCATCCATCGTTTCTTTATCTTCTCTTTGTCATATTCTGTATTGCCGGCTTCGTTTTTTATGCCTCTTGTCTTTATTTTGCACCCGGTTTTCTGTTTCTTTATGTTTTTATACATATTTCTTAAGTTGCTATTTCTACTGTTATCTTCAATTTCTTCCATTGCATTATTTATCCATTCTCTCTTTCTTTCTCTACATATTCGTGTTACTTGTTTCTTCAACTCGTTATAATTTTCCATATCTTCTTTGTTTGTAGTTCGTAACCATTTTACTCTTGCTTCTCTCTTTCGTTTAACCGCTTCTTCGCATTCCTCGTTGAACCATTCTTTTCCTCTTACTATTCTCTTATATCCAACTACATTTATCGCCGCAGTCTCTATTTCAACTTTTAAGTTTTTCCACTCGTGTTCTATGTCGTTACTTCTAGGTTTTTTCTCTATTTCTGTGTTTATAGTATTTCTATATTTTTCTCTGGTGTTTTCTACTTTGAGTTTTTTTTATCCTTTTTATTTGTATCTTTCTGTCTTGCAATCTTTTGTTTGATTTTCGCTATTACCAGATAGTGGTCAGAGTCTGCGCATGCTCCTCTGAATGTTCTTACGTCTCGTATTGATGATGCTCGTTTCTTCATTATCAGTACATGGTCAATCTGGTTACCCTTCCTTCCCCCAGGTTGTACCCATGTTTCTTTGTGCGCTCTCTTATGCTTGAATTTGGTACTGCTTATTATTAAATTATTTCTGGCTGCGAAGTTACATAGTTTTGTCCCATTATCATTCGTTACATCATGCAATGTGTGTTTACCTGCTACCTCATGGAAGCAGTTCTCTTTTCCAATCTGGGCGTTAAAATCGCCTAATACGATCAGGGTGTCAAACTTTGGTATTGCTTCACTAATCTTGTCAAGTTTATCATAGAAGGCCATCTTTTCGTTATTGCTTTTCTCCTCCGTGGGTGCGTATGCATTTATAATAGATATGTTCGCCGGTTTGCCTTTGATTCTTAAGTAAGATAGTCGTCCGTTAATGGGCTTAAATTGCAGAATTTTATCCTTCATTTCCTTTGATACTATAAAAGCAGTACCATTTTTTCCTTGTTTTTTTTCCCCCGAATACAGCATTATAAAATCTTTTTTATTGATTTCTCCCTGTTCCTTCCATCTTACTTCTTGGATAGCTGCGATTCCTACCTTGTATCTTGCTACTTCATTCGCCACTTCTATCATTTTTCCAGGTGTTAACAGTGTTCTTATGTTCCAGGTTCCCAAGTTTATTGTGTTTCTCTTTTTTTCTTTTTTCTTATGCATCCTTGTATTTTTTGCGCTTTTTATATCCATATTCATTGTCAGTTTTCTTGCGGTCGTTGCTGTTTGTCCGTCCTGCTTTGCTTCAATTACTTTTTCGGTAGCACTTGCAATTTCTCGTTTACACAACATAGCTGATCATTTTTTTTGTTCCACTGATACGTTTTGTTATCTATTGTAAGTTTCTGATATCCTATCCTAATTCTTTTTCTAGATTTGTTTCTTCTTTGGCTATTTCTCTGATTTTATTCTGGATTTGCTTCTCTTTCACTGTTAGGTCGTTGTCGAATATATTCTTCTCCCTTTGAGTTTCTTCTTATTTGTCATGATGTCCCTTTTCTGGTTCCAGTTCTGAATCTTAGCGACTATCACTTTTCTGTCTTCATTTCTTCCAATCTTAAATGCTTCAGTCACTTGCGCTTGTACTCCTACTTCATTGGCTAGGAAATCTCCACCTTGTCCTTTACGTTTGTTTCATCATTTTTTATCACCAGTCCTTTTATTATTATATTATTTCTCTTTTCTTGCTTTTCCTGTGTTTCCATTCTATTTTCCAGCTCATTAATTTTGTTACACAGTTGTTGTTTTTCGCGATTCCATTCTTTTTCTTTTCAGCATACTCTGCCTTAATTTTAGCCATTTCTTGCTGAAATAAATCAATTTTTTTCTCGACGCGCTCCGATCTTTCATCCATTGCATCCAATTTATTATTTATTTTTCCAGCAATTCCTCCATTTTGATATTTCCGCTTTATTTGATTCGTGGTGTATGTAAACTGTCCTCACTATTTGAATTGCCAGGACCGGAAGATTTTTACACCCGTTATTAGGAAATCAGGAATCGGGAATAGGGGGAGCGTGGTTTGTAGCGACAATCTATCCGCTCTTTTCGTCTCAAGCACCTCGATAGCGCTCTCACTTTCTGTTCTCCTAATAATCGAACGCGCCGCAATTAACACCACGTTTGGGCCGGTTTTAAATGGGCCAATCAGGGCTCGTTCCCTACTCCGCGCGCGCGTACGCTGTTGCCCGTTTTCTTCTTCACGCGTTGCGATTCTCGCCCTTATGGTATCGCTACCCGTAAGAACTCGACTTTTAGGCCCTTTGTTCCGTTTTACTTTAGCTTTGACCGGTTTTATTTTCCGCTGCACTTAACTTCAGCTACCTTATCTCACTATCTGTTCACCTTTTCCACTGCGCAACTTTCGCTTTTCACTCACAAAACAGCTTCTAAATTCCACTATGTGACACGCCCGTCTCAACTTCGCTTCACGCTTCTGTATGAACTTATTTTTACAAAATTATGAGAAATGCAGGTCCGTATCTAAAAAATTTTCTGATGATGATCAGAAAAAAGCTCGAAACGTAATTAAACCATAATATGTGGCACATTGTTGAATTCAGAGTAACAAGGGCTTTGCAAATTTGGTATCAAAAAACCAGGACCGTATTTAAAAAAATGAAGTTGATGATGGTTTCTCGAAGACGAAACGTCGGATAAAAAAATTGATAACGTAATCATGAAGTCCACTAAAAGTTGCTATGAAGAAGTTTAATCAGTTCCGCTCTAACTTTAATATTAACGCCAGAAAAAAATTTAAAAGAAATCCAAAAATTCGGTTTTTTTGAGATAATTCAAAAACGAAAAATCATATCAAGGATATCTAGACGTCATTTTTTTAGTCCTTTAATTGCGCAACTTTCTTCCCATTTAACCAAATTTGTATCTCTTACCATTACCGAGATCCCATACTGGCCCTCCTTATCTTGGACACACTGTATACTGCTCCACAAATGTACTGGACCACCCATAAAAAATGTATTTATTACATTACGTCACAATGTATATATATATATATATATATATATATATATAAAAGCTTTTGTTTTATAGTATACTCATATTAAGCATATTTAATTTCACTATTCTCAAATATCAACTGAAGAATTAACAAAATCATATTAATAAAATTAAAAAATTGTGAAACTATAAAAAAACTATATTCACAAAAATAAGAGGAATCACAAAAAAAGGTTAATTAATAGTTCTTTGAGTCTCTCCAGAACGTTTAAAAATCTTTGGCAACAATTCGGCATACTTTGTATGCAATGTGCTATCAATATTTGGGCAAAATTCAAAATTTTAAAATGATAATATTTTATTAATGGAGTTAGTTCTCTTTAAACAGAATCATGAAAAGAAATGCTTTTTATAGTGACACAATCATGAAAGGTTACCAAAAATATCATGACTGCGCTTTTGGAAAATATGTTTAAAAATTGCACCAATATATGCAAATGGTTCAGTTCATTTGTGGAGCAGTATATTTAGGAAGTTCACATAATCACTTTCCTTTAGGAATTTTTTAATTGTAGGCATGCTGAATGGTACCATTTTATTCTACATTTTCTGTCATAACATTTTACCATTTGTTCGCCATCGTCTGGTTTTCTACAGTGACACCATAGCTGCAATCCATAATTAAAATAGGTACATAACATTGTAACATATAATTCACAAAAATACAAACCTCTTCATCATATGTGCCTATTACGATGTCACTGGAAATTGAACCAACACCTATAGCTCGCATGTCCATGGGGGTGTCGTCTGAACTTGGACCAGCACTCGTAGATGGCATATCCATGCCGATGTCACTACAGTGGCTATATAAGGACAGTGTGGTCAATTTTGGTCATGTTTCTGATTGGTTGTTTTAAAATTCGCCATTAAGAGTCGTTTTACGAAATTACACATAATAGTGACACAAAATTGTCCCAAAAAAGTCTTTTATTATTGAAAGTAGCCCCAACATGAAGTGGAATGAAATAATCATCATAAAATTCTACAGTGTTCTGTCTAAGCGAATGCCGAATTTTCGTTTGCGTAAGTAAAGGTCAACGAGTTAAAGTAAAATACTTTTTGTGAAAATTGCGCATTAGCCCAAATCAAAAGCTATAATATACTATATAAATGTCTGAATGACACAGATTATTGCATCAAATTAAAGAGAATTTATGGGTTATCTAACACTGAATATTATATTCCTCTAAATTAACTGGTGGTATAAAAAGAACGGTTTGATTATGAATATAAAAAAAATCAGTTGTTCTTGAGCGTTTGTACTTAGTCTCTGTGTCGACCAATGCAAAATGTTGTAAATTCTCGTTTTTTATGTACAAAAACACAATAAAGAAGATAACAAAGGACACATTGACTTATATTCCGATATTAGGTTGCTCGTTAACGAGGATTTTTAATCGCTGGCAGCGATTCTTTACGTTTCACGTCGTCTCTTGCCGTTTCATTCTGTTTAAGTAATATTATTGACATTATTGTAAAATTAATGTTACACTGCACATTTGACCACCTCACATTGCACACATTTTCTCGATCGTGGGTATACACCGCTCTGTAAAGCATCGCGGAACTTCACATAATATGTCCAGTCCGTATAAAATGACGTTTATGTCATAATTTAGCAGGGTGACGTTTGTCTTACAATTTAGCAGGCCGTGCACAGAACAATACCTAAGGGCGTGGCTGGTTGTTGTAGAGACGACTCTTAATGGCTGCCTTTTTAAAATTGACCACACTGTCCTTATATAGCCACTGTAGATGTCACTACAACTTGAATCCAAACCAGTGGTCATAGATGGCAGAACTAATGTTAGAATCTAGTAATTTCCAAGTTTTGTATTGGTAACACTTTTGACATCTATCATATTGACATTAAATTGTTAACCTTATTTAAGCTAAACGACACAATAAATCGGAGGCGTACTCAACATTGTGGTATGGCGCATTTCAAAACAGAATTAACAACACACACAAAAATATCGACAATAGCAATAACAAAATAACAGAATTAACAAAATCAACAGCAATTTTCACACTTTGACTTGCACAACATCGCAAGATAGTCCAGTTACATTAGACGGACAACCGCAGCATCTGCCGAAAAAATCCAAGTAAGCTGAAATTTTGCATACACCTTTATTTTGACATTACAAATAATGTCTCAAAAGTCCCCATCGATATCGCGCTTGCGTTTTGAGTTATTCAAGGTCAAATGTCACAGAAATAAGTTTTTTGCAAATATCTCGCTTTCTATGGGTCGTATGACTTTTTTAGTTATTACAAAAAATGAAGGCTAGGAAATTCTCTACAAAAAAGATTATATAGCTTTTTTACATACAACTAACCGTTCAGTAAATAACACACTATTAAGTTTTGCAGACGGGTTTTACTTCTTTTTACGATAAAGAAAGTATTGGATTCACCCCAAAAATTCGGAAATTGGGTTTTCAACAGATCTTCACGTTTTAGAGTCCCCTGAACCCAAAAAACATGTTTTTGCTCATTGGTCTGTGTGTCCGTCCGTCGGTCTGCCTGTGAACAGAATAACTCATAAACGAAAGGAGGTATGGCGTTGAAACTTCATAGGTATATAAGTTTTTTGTACTATCTAAATGCGACAGCAAGCTTCTGAAGAAAATCGCATAACCGGTGTGTATTGATGTGAGATAAGTAATTTTTCAGTTGAATACCTCTAAAATTCAACTTGAAAATCACTTGTCTCAATCAATCCACATTAAAAATGTAATAAAAATGTAAAGTTTGAAAAAAATCCTTGGAGCCGTTTTTGAAACACATGAGTAAACATCATACTTCCAGTTATCCGGTTTCTTCAAAAGATAGCTGTCGCATTTAGATAGTACACAAAACTTATATATGAAGTTTCAACGCCATACCTTTTTTAATTTTTGAGATATTCTGTTCGCAGACAGACAGACACACACACAGACAGACCAATGAACAAAAACATGTTTTTTTGGGTTCAGGGGACTCTAAAACGTGAAGATCGGTTGAAAATTCAATTTCGAATTTTTG
>OW679199.1:27292021-27337002 GCA_940337035.1 Agriotes lineatus
CAATTTGGGTTGATTACAGGCTTAGCTGTTGTGTTGGAACACATCCGAAGAGATTATAAGGATAAACGTCTGTTTCAGTGATAAGAATACCACGAACCAAAACTGGCCATGTATGAAGTTACCGACATAAATTTTATGTACTAGTAATATGCACTGCTTTGTTCAACACATATACAACATCCATAACTTTTTGTTTAATGCAACGCTGGCGCTGTCCAATGAATTGATGTCAATTAATACACTAAAATGCCTACAAATGATCTTCGATATTGTTGCTGGTTAGTTCAGAAGGCTATATTCTGAAGTTCAAACGTTGTGGACGCTGATCTTCAACTACGCAGACTACGTAGAAGACTATTTGAACAAGAAGACTGGGGTTGTTGGACACGTTTTTGTATAAAATGAGGATAGAAGACGAAGATAATATTTCACCTTCACTTGATCAATCTTTACCTTACAATCAACACCGCATATTAGCAACATTACCGGCGTCACCATTCATGTCAATACTATACCAGAAAATAAATTAGTTTAATATGTTATTGAATTTTTAAATAATTAAATAAAATGTTTGACGTGCTTGATCGCACTAGTGCAAAAATAAATGTAAAAAAACTAGTTATCATCGTCGAAAAATTTATTTAATTCGCCAATTACACAACTTTTTTTCCATCATATCGCAATTCCAACTTCAAATGAGGGTTCCAAAGTTTTTCGTTTCGTCAAAATCGGTCATTTTCAGTAATAGTAAGATCCGTATGCGTAGGCCAGAGGCGCCGAGTAGTAGCTCTTGTAGTAACCAGGGGCGTATCCGGTGTAGGCCAGGGGGCTGTTGTAGACGTAGTTTGAGGAGTATGCCAGAGGCGAGGTATAGGCCAGAGGGGCACCAATTGGGCGACGATGCCGGGTTTGGCTTCAGCGGCAACGAAGGCCAGGATGCAGGCGAATACGAACTAAATAAACATAAAAAAAATATTTAAAAAACACTTATTAAGACCTCAACTAGGACTAGGCAATTGTATTGAATTCAGGTTCGCTTAGATTTTTCATTATTAAGATTTGCGCTTAAGTCTGTGTAAAATAACAAAAAAAACCTACTAACCTCGACTTTGACATAGACTGAGTATACACTTCAGTACTGTTAAACGAGTACCACGAATCACAGGCGACTCTAATTATCAATTTATTTGATCTTTGGATACTTTAGCTTTAGCTAGTTTATCACTTTGACTTTTCACAGCTGTCGATACAAAATTTATGTTTTTTAGATATCTATTGAGTTGTGAGATAAAATTGTATACTGCACGCGTCTGTTATTACAAATAATTCACTCGAAAAATATAGCTGTGCAAAGTAACACTAATTTTTTTCTTGGAATTTTCTATTTTTTGTGTGGTAGTGAACTAATTATGTACAAAAACGTAAAGGTCGAAAATGAAAAATGCTTAATTTAAAGAAATTTATAGCTATGGAAATGTTGAGTTTACTTTATTAATAAACAGCATTAAAAATCAGTTATGTTGTGCCGAACATTTTTCTCAAATATATTCAACGCAGAAATCTCTATGGCGGTTGAATTTTGGAAAAAGAGTTTGAAAAATATTTAACAATTATTGAATTGAAGCTTTAAATTTAAATCTGTAGCTGATTATAGTTTAGGTTTTCGAAATTATGAACTATTTTTGGTAAAACTTTGTTAATATACCTACAATTATAGGTTATTATATTCATATAATTATGGTGGAGAGACCCTGTATATTCCGAAAAATTAATATGAAATTAATAATAATGTATTCTATCTGTTCTGGTTTAAGCTTCAACAAAATCCAACCAAAATGTGAAAATCAAAGTAATCAGTATTCAACTCACCAACTTGAACATCTTGAATGGGCTGTTTGTCTTCGGCAGAGACTGACAACTGTACACTTTGCATCGAGCTGGCTGTGGTTTTATACTAGAGGTTTCAGGATTTGCAGGAAGGGGCACGGTCGATTTGGGGTACCAAGGTCCTCACTGATAATGAAAAAATAACAATACGACCAGTGTTCGCTTTGTGCCGTCAGGTTCTTCCAGAAAAGTTGCAGCCGCTTCATTGCCAACGTGTCGGCCAGAAAAATGCATCAGAGGTTCGCTTATTGCAATAATCGCTCTTTGTGTCTTGTCTGCTTCTGGTAAAAATACGCTGGAATTTCAAACGTGTTGTCTTTCAGCCAAGGCGTCCTTCGTCAATTTTTATAGAATCTGGAGCGGAATTTTGTTGTTTCAATTTAAAACTCGAAAACGTGGAAAGGCTGCTGCATAACAATTTTAAAATGCTTTAAAACTATTCGTTAATGTGGAATATATGCTTGAGGCAGCTTTACTTAAATTTTTTATTAGATAAATCTTGGAACGTCCATTTGTATCGAATCTATGTATTTGTACGCAGTTTATAAATTATATACATATATGGTGCCCGTTTTCGAGGGTTTCGCTAATCTTAATAGATACGAAGTTGGTAAGATGGTGTAAAGTTGCGTATTTAGCTTATACCTACAACTAAATTTGTTGTTCGTACCGTACTTAGTTTTTCAGATATCTGAAAAACATGGATTTCGGTATTAAAACTATATTTCTTTATTACAGCTGGGTATTGACAATATGTCTTTAGAAAAATTAGTCAGCCAATTTTTTCTTCTTTATTTTCCTAAAGACATATTGACAATACCCAGCTGTAATAAACAAATATAATTTTAGTACCTGGAATCGTAAGGAAATTGATTCTACATAATTGAAAAGATAAACTAATATTGGAACACTGGCCGATTTCGATAAACAAAAAGTTTTACGAAGATATTAAAACCAATTATGGCTTTAAATTAAAGGTGAGTGAAAGGATAGATTTTCTTACACAATGCAAACAACTACAATCAATACCTACATTTAAAAAAAAAATTATAATATTCAATCTAATAATATAAAAAATGCTCAGAGATTTATAAATATTGAATATAATTTCAAAATAAAAATACTTTCATTAATTTTAAATGATTCTTACAGCAATATAAATTATTTAAAACAAAAAGTTCTCAATTTTAAAACAATTCTAGAAACTAAAATCTCACAAAATATAATAATGTAATTTTTATTTCAAAATCTCAAGAAATTAAATTTTTTTCAAACAATATAAAAAGACATTTAAAAAATGTCTAATTAAAAATTCAGCAAAACGTAAAATCTGAACTTAATGTATTTTAAAATGAAAACAAAATTGAAAGAAACGATAATTGGATTAAAACTTAACAAATATACAACTACCACAAGATGTAGAGAATATATTGAATCTAGGACCAAATTTTAATAAATATAATCCTAAAAATAAAATTCCAAATGAGAAATTTATAGTATATATTCAAAATGCAAGTAGTGTTTTAGACTTAAAAATCAAAACAAAATAAGGACATCTATTTGCAATATTTTAACTAACCACCAAAATTAAAATAACTTATTATATAATATATTAAATTCATATGAAAATATATTTTTTTGCATAAGTAAATAATACTGCAACAATTCTGAAAAATTATAGTGATATACTAATAACAAAAGCTGATAAAACAGAAACTACAGTTTTAATTAGCAAAACTGATTATATCAATAAAATGATACAGAAACTTATAGTAAAGCAAATGAAGATCCTACTAACAAACTTAAAAATTTTCAAAACAAAATTTTAAAATATTGGAATGGCAATAATTATACAGACACTTATAAAAAATTAATACCTCATAATATACTACTACCAAAAAGTTATGGTTTACCTAAATTGCATAAAAACAACTACCCCTTAAGACCAATAGTAGCTTCATATAGGAGCCCATTATATAAATTATGCAAATATTTTTCCAATATTCTAATTAATGTTACCCCAAAAAGAAAATATAGTGTAAAAGACTCACTAACTTTAAAAAATGTATTGATACAATGCCAATTTCAAAAGAACATGTTTTATTCTCATTAGATGTAGTATCACTTTATACAAACATTCCAATAACTTTAGCCATTCAAACCATACAGCAATTTTGGTGTCAAATAGAAAAAATTACTAATATTGCTAAACATGAATTTATAAAAGTAGTTGAATATATTTTACAATCTACTTATTTTTCTTTTAATTATCAAACATACAAACAAATTTTGGTGTTGCAATGGGCCAGTCTCTATCTAGTACAATTGCAGATTTGGAATTACAAAAATTGGATCCGAAATTTTAATTAACTTAAATGAAATTGGTTTTTATAAACCATTTGTAGATGACATAATTATTTGTACTAATAGAAACCAAATAAAGAAATTTTTAAAACATTTAATAGCTACCACCCAAGAAAATAATAAAATTGGTATAGAAAAGAAATTAAAACTGATAGATACTTAAACCATAATTCTCAAACATCTATAAAATATAGAAGAAATGTAATTAATAGTTTAATTGACCGTGCAATTTTATTATCTTCAAATAAATTCCATAATGATAATATGTATCATAAATATTAAGAAAATATCATTAAAAAATAATTTTCCTATTGGCTTCATTAACACCAATATTACGAATATTAAGAATAAATAAATTTAAAAATAATAACACAAATAATATTAATTCAACTATGAATTTATACCCTAACTGGTTAGGACAAGAATTTAGTAATAACCAAAATATTAAAAATCCAATTTACATTTCAATACCATATATACCAAAACTATCACTACGTTTAAGTAAAATATTAAGAAATTATTTTAATATCTCTTTTAAAAATTACAATGCAACAGGAAATACATTTTTTAACAATCTAAAAGATGAAACAAAAATTCAATCTGTATCAAATATTGTTTACCAAGTTAATTGTAATAACTGCAATGCTAAATACGTAGGACAAACAAAACAAAATAAAAAAAGAATAACTCAATATAAAAATTCCATAAAAACAAACATTTTAAGCTCAAATAAACCCAATACTGCTCTCTCTCTCTGACCATGCAGTTGATAATTATCATAATTTTAATTTTGACTCGCCTTCAATTATTGCAAAAAGAAAATATTTTACAAAAACGCTTAATATGAAATAATTGAAATAAAAAGTAAATCCAAATTCCATTAATTACAAAACTGACAGATAATCTTCATTCTATTTACTATAACCTTCTCTAAATATTCTTATATAATTAATTTAAAAAAAAAATTTTTTTATTATTATTAATATCAAGATGTCTTATACAACAGAAATACATTTTTTATCAAGATATGCTTCATAAATGTTTAGATTTCAAAATTGACATTGACATTTTACAAATTTTAGTTCTACAATTATTTTAAGAATATTTCCGATCAATATTTTAAGATTTATTAGTTCTAACCATTTAAAACATTATAATAATAAAAGAAAATTATAAGTTGATATTACAGGCAGTAAGAATAAATATGCATTGTTGTAACCATCTAACCTAAAACTAATTTCTTTTTTAGTTTATTATATACTAATATATTGTGTATTTCTGAAGAAGTCAGTTAAGATGACCAAACGTTAAATTAATTTATAAAAAACAATAGGCTGACAAACTTTCCTAAAGACATGGAGTTCGGTATTTTGCTTGTACTGTTCTTAATTGGAAACCCTTTAAGAAATTTTTAATGCAACATTTTATGCTTAATTATAGGATTAATACTTTTTCAAAATTTGCAATTGTGACTTTATGACAAGCATATTCGATTTTTATAGTACTGACTAGATTTCGTTTTATTCGTAATTTAAATGATAATGTATGCAATATGTTTATTGTTTATTTCTACATTCGCTGGCAGTTCATAATCACTTGTTTACTCTAAGTAAGCCACAACAACATTCTTTTCTTCTCCAATATTAGCAACTAGTCAATTAACGAGAATATTTATATTAAAGTGGAACCTTGTGTTTATTGTAGATCAATTATATGGCAAGCTAATAGTTGTGATTAGATATGGTTTAGTTGGTATATTTGCATCAACTTAAACATACTCAGAAAACTACACTGTTCAATAATTTTATTTAACATACAGTTTCACAATATTAAATTTCATAGTTTTTAAAATCACATTAGAAAATTAATTGAGACAAACATTTTAAATGTATGTAAAAGTACTACAACCAAGAAGTCCACTTATAGGAATAAAACAATTTTTAATTGTTTAGTATAAACAAAACTATACCCAAAAACTTAAATTAAAAAACAACTTCCTTTTACAGTGATTCTATAATTAGTAAAAAATTGCTTTTAGCTGCCCTACTATATTATACCCTTGTCTCAGGGGGATAAGGAAAGTTCGTTCCCCACATTTCGTTCCCCACATTTCGTACCCCACATTTCGTTCCCGGGATATTTCGTCTCCCCACATCTCGTACCCGGAAACTTCATTCCCGAGCGAGCTCAATTTGTCTCCTAGATTACAGGGTGTTGAAAAACGTTTGCAGCGAGCGGAATACAGTTAAAAAATGAAAGCTATTTTAATTAATTTATTTATTATAATACACTTACAAGATGAAAATAAATTGTATTTATTAAAAATGACGGTTCAAGTATCTTCCTGGTATTTTGTATAGGGCCATAATTTCTGATTCTGAACAACTTTTCTTAGTAATATTTTGCTGTATCATGAACAAAAAGGGTAGTTTACCTGAAAAGAAAATAGTTTTTGCTTAACTGTCAAGGCCGACTTTAAAAAACTTAAAATTCTCTACAAACCGCGCATTTTTATGTAAAACTAAAAGTAAAATGTAATTCTCTCTTGTAAATTCAAGCTGGGGTCATACCGTATATAGTTCTTATAAGTTTATTATAATAAATAAATTAATTAAAATATCTTTCATTTTTCAAACTGCATTACGATCGCTGCACTCGTTTTTGAACACCCTGTAATCTAGGAGACAAATTGAGCTCGGTCGGGAACGAAGTTTCCGGGTACAAGATGTGGAGAGACAAAATATCCCGGGAACGAAATGTGGAGTACGAAATGTGGGGAACGAAATGTGGGGAACGAACTTTCCGCAAACCGTCTCAGGACATGTTCACCTGGTCTTAGGCCATGTTCCTACATGGAATGAAGTGCCCGAACTACTATATCATACAGGGTGTTTAAAAAATGCATTCCGATATTTTACCCACTTATAGATCTCATTAATGCAAACAAAAAATCCTAATAAACATCGGTCCTAAAACGCTTCCCATTTTCTATTTTTATCTAAAAAAAAAATTTACAGTTTGTTTACAACTTTATGAGATATCTTTTGGATCTATTACAGTTGATCCAGTAATTCCAGGGGCGTGCTCAAGGTGCATGTGGGTTAGGTTTTTTCACAAAAAAATTACACCCAGCAGATTTTTTCTAATTTTCATATTTTTCTTTAATTAACTAAAAATACAGCTTTTTTGTCTCTTGAGTTTTTTCGTATCTCGCTTCGTTTTCAAGAAAAAAAAAATAAAGCCCATATTTTTACACGTCCCGAACCTGTTAAGACAAAAACTAAAATGCTTCAATACCGAAAAATCCCTTAGCCGATCTTAGTGAAACTTTGAAGGTTTACAGGTGCTATTAAGGATCATGTTTTGGTACACTTAGATTTAAATTGTTTGTTTCAGGGGCGGCCGGATTTTTTTTAAGCTTTAACACTCTGTAGCTCTCAAGTGAATCATTTCCGGACCCATGTTTATTAGGACTTATTTGTTTGTATTGATGTAGCAAAAAGTAGGGAAAAACATATTTTCTTACTCCCTGTATATAAAAAGAAAGAAACTCGCGTTGCAGGTATTCAACTGGAAAATCACCTATCTCACATAAATACACATTAAAAATGTAAAATTTGAAAAAAATCGTTAGAGCCGTTTTTGAAATATTGTAATAATATACCGGGTGTTATATTTAAAATAGAAGTTAATAACAAAAATAGGGAAGAGAACAAAAGAACCCCATTTTGGAGGTATTCAACTGGAAAATCACCTATCTCACATCAATACACATTAAAAATGTAACGTTTGAAAAAATTATCGGAACCGTTTTTAAGAAAATCGGAAAAACTGAAAAATTACTAGAGTAAACACCGTACTTCCGGTTATGCAATTTTCTTCAAAATGTTGCAGTCGCATTTAGATAGTACACAAAACTTATATATGAAGTTTCAACGTCATACCTCTTTTAATTTTTGAGATATTACACACACAATCAGATATTTTTGTTAAAAGTACCTCTTTTTTCGACGAGCCGCAGTTTATAGCCAAGCGAACATAGCGAGCGAGGCACATAAATGGGCGAGTCTAAAAGTCCGCTTTCGTGCGAGTTACATACATATTTTTTGTTACTATTGCTTTGGGAGCGATTTTTCTAATTATAAAATGACAGTTCGATCGAGGAAGTCGGGAAAAGTCGAGGAGGTATTGATCATATCGCAAAATGGAGTATCTATTTAAATTTCGACCAATGGAAACGGTTGCTAGTTTTTGTTGCTATGGTTATTACTGCCGAAAAGTAAAAGCTACTAGTATAAAAAGTGGGAGTTTTCGGCAGCTAATCGCTGCCGAAATTCATACCTTCTCAATGCAGTAGAAAATAAATAGTTTTACCGTAAACCAGGAGCGTGCTTTTTATCTAAACTAAATGCGAATAATTTAAACTTCATAGTAGGTCTAAGTTTATCGAAAAAATATTAGAAAAACATTTTTAGAATCACAAAGATAGTGGAAATCCAAATTTGTGTTTAAAAGTTATTATTATAATTTCCTAAAATGATTTTTGTAATCCTGAGCAGTTTTGTATAATAACTTTCTATTCGAGAAAATTGGAAGTCCTATAACTTTTTAAATTTTTTGCATTAATTTTGGATCGTCCTAGGCTATAATAAGAAAATCATTAAGGCCTCTAACAATTACTCTTTTAAATGCTAGTATAACTCGCCTAAATCGATCGGAGTATAAATAAGAATGGTACAGGGTGTAAAGGTAAGAAGTGAAACGCACTGTATATACAGTGTGTCTCTATTACCTACTACCGGTGGAAAGAGAAGTTTTTAATTTTTTATTTTGTGTAGAAAAGCTATTCTCTATACAAAAATTTCTACTTGTGAAAGCCAGAGCGCCATGGATAAATTTATAAACTTAAAAATATGAAAATAAATTGAGACACAACTTTAATTTTTCTTTTAGAGGAAAATTTTATAGGAAAAAAATTCTTGTAAAGAAAAAAGGAGTTTTAATAAAAAAAATATTGGTAGGACGCCACATGTTTACCTAGTCATTTAATTTTTTCTTTTTCATATTATAACATTAATTACATAAATATAAATATACTTGCTCATATAAAACTAAAATCTTGTAGCTAGACTTACATTTTCATTGGAAATAACTTTTTTTATACTATTTTCCTGCGCAGTCAAAATATTCAAGGTGCTGCTCTCTTTATCTATATTCTTTAGTTTTTAAACACCTCGCGAATCAAATTTAAAATTTCTCCGCGGTTACTGTAAAAAGCAGAATGTCTATAAAGGGTGACTTTTCTACGAAAAACAAAAAATTCAAAGTTTTCCTGTCCCCGGTCAGTGTATACTGGGTTTTCTCAAAATGCGTATGAAGTTTCCATTTTGCAAATTCATTCTTTAACTTTTTTATCATAAAGACCATGTCATATTCTCATACTGCACCTGATATTCGGCAAACCGCAATGAATGTAGTAAAGAATGCATCCCTGTTTTAAACTTTTTGTGGTATCTATTCCATTTGTCAACCTTCCTCCAATTTTTCTTTGCCCCTTTGTACCATTATACCCCTATTCATATCATCGCTGCCACAGTCCATGTCTAGGCACAGTTGTCGCCAAAAAAATCGGGTACACCTATGTTTTCTTAATGTAAATCAACTTTTAGAATAATACCCTAGTAACCAATGCATTAAATTAACTGTCTCATTTTTTCCTGTGTTGTGGATAAGTTAACGAGAGGGCATGCCAATGACATATATTGTCGCCACCCAGTTTAATATAAGTAAAAATAGAACTTTTCTCCTGAATATATCAGATATTTACTAGCTTTCATTACAGATAGATTGCAAGTTGTAATGGAAAACAGTGGGCCATTACAAAATAATCATTTAATTTTTGTTGTTCCGCATTCCCAGTTTTATTATTTATATTATAACCATATAGTTTTAGATTTGTAATTTACATAATCTGCTAAAAAATTACAGGTAACTAACATATGATTAAAAATTATTTTCATCTAGTATGGCCATGGAATACTTCCTAAGTTATGAATGCAACTACATCTATACTTAAATGTCAAACGTGCCATTTGCTTTTTAAGTGAGTTATAGTTGCATTCATAAATTAGGAAGTATTCCATGGCCATACTATATGAAAATAATTTTTGATCATACTATATAATTTACGAACATAAGACCATTTTCAGCAATACCAAAATGCAAAAATGGTGTTACTGTGATCTTTTTAGGCGTGCCCGATTTTATTGGCGACAGCTGTACGTTGTCGCACGCTTCCTCCAAGTATTATTCGAAAATAACGTCTCTCCGAACTATTTGCCCTGATTTCTTCAAAAATTTGCTTTATACAGCAGATCTTGTTCAAACATGAACGGTCTCATCTAATAGTTATTTATTGTATAGTGTTTTAGATGGCGTTTTATCCACGCAAGAATGTTTAAACACGAGAACGCAGTTCGAGAGTTTAATTTTCTTAAGTGGATAAAACGCAACTAAAACACGAATGCAATACGTTTTATCCAACAGCTCAATAAATATTGAAAAAAACATACGTTTTGTATTCACAGCCATGAAAAGTCATAGTGACAATTTGGAAAGTACCGAAAGATCAAATGTTATACGTTTGGCAGTACTGAAGTGTATTGTCAGTCTATGTCAAATTCGAGAGGTTAATAGGTTAAGTTTTGTTTTGTTATTTGACACAGCTTGACGCAAAACTTAACCTACAAATTTCGAATTTGGCATAGCTTGACAGTGCTACCAACAATGCAGTAGTAAGTGACATGGTTTTATTCCACTAGTGGAATAAAGTAATTTCATTATTCCACTAGTGGATAAAGTGGTACTTTAGACAGTTCATAAGTGTGGATAAAACTTCAATTATAAGGTGATTGTGGATAAAAACACTTTATTTTGCACTGAAGCCTGTTCAATTTTGTCTATTTCGTTGTTTACAGCCTTTCCGAAGATTGTAGGTATTGATGGTATTACACCTATGCTACGATTATTATGTGGCGTAGTCTTTTATATCTCTTTTTATATTGATGCGATGCAGCATATATTCAATTCTTCGCGTATTTCTTGCCCACCTTCCAACGGTTGAAATGCAGTAGCTGCTATTTTCACTTTAACGTCATTTGTATCTGTTTTCGCTGTATTTTCGATTCACATATATTTCACTATAATGTCTTAGAGAAGCGTGTTATAGTGTTACATAGTAACTTTTCACCTTTAATAAGACTAACTAGAAACTATAATGAATATTTAAACAACATTGACTATTTTTCCTTGTCAATTTCAACATTTAAAAGTATCTGTAGAGCTAAAATCTCTGCTAGATTGTAGTTTCCTTCCTTAAAGTGCCGAGAGTCTCGCTGTACTCATTTTTAATTTTTCATTTTTAATTTTAGTGTTTATTTTCTATTAATTTTGTATATTACGCAGAAGGGGTCGAGAGGTTGATTGCATTATATTTTTGGAAGTTTCGTCTTTAGAATTAAAAGTTACAAGTGCAGTCAATTTTTCGGCAATATGCAGATGTACATGCTCATTCTAAATGTATTTTTTTTGGCCAATCAGTAATTGGACTTTGTCTGTTGATTGGCCACGACTTTGTTAAATAAATAAATAAATAAATAGTGATATCGGTACGAAAAAAATTTCATATCAATATTTATATTCAGGGTTTCAGTGCTAATTTTTATCTTGTTAACATAGTACCAACATATTAGTTTTAAATATTTACATATTGTATACAAGACCTCTTCAAGCTGATTGTAGAATCTGAAAGTCGATGTCAACTTTTGCTATACTTTCGTTAAAACAAATTTGCTTTGTAGAAACAGAAATTTCGAACTAACAATCGGCACAAAAAATCATAACTGAAAAATAGTTCGTATTGAAATAAAAATTCAGCAAACGTCAAGGCGAGGTTTTTAGACGTTTAATAAACGGTGTCAAGGAAATGTGCTTTATTTCCAAAGAGGACAGTTTTGATAATTAATTTATTTTGTAACCTAATTTTATATCGGGAAGTTTGTATTCCTCGACTGTTTTTAATTATTTCGTTGATTCGCATTTTGCTTCTCTTATCACCTTTTGAATAATGAGACTAAAACTTGATGGGGAACCAATAAAAATAAAAAATACAGGGATTTATACAAAATTGACATACTTTGAATATTTAAAATAAAAAATCATCTCAGAAAAATGGAAAGAACTTGATATGACGATAAAGAAAATTAACGCAGTTAAGCAACTGTTTCCTTGGCGCACTACTATCGGAAAATTTATTCCTGTCGTCTTCGGTTTATCCTCAACCCACTGCAGTCAGCTCGCCTTCGCCAAGAGACTATGGTGCCTTGATGTCAATTTGACGTATTTGTCCTACAACACGGTACGGACAGACCGTTGTCCCCTCTCACTCTAAAGTACTTTACTACTGTGTAAGTCTGTAAGTCTGCATGTGTTCTTTTACAGACCAAAGTGTCTAATGTTTCGGTCTGAATATGTATTGCTATGTTTTTAGCATAAAATCGGAACTTTTAGTGATTTTTGGCTAAAATTGGAAAACTGCAAGTAGCACTTTACCCTTATGATGTTTCCGTCTTGCAGGAGAGCAAAAACACAGTTCATCAAAGATGCAATTGGAATTTTGAAGTCATGTGTGTTATAACACCATAGAACTATACTTGATCCTTGTCACTGACATTTTATAGACAGTGGTTAATATAGCAACCTGAGCATAACAGACTGTGATCAAGATCCGTAATAAACGCAACGGAAATATATCTGAAGCTTGCAGCGGAAGACGACGAAGAAGAAGAAGGCCCTTTCCTAACATTTTGTAGCAAATGTCAGATGACAGCTTCATAATTTCTGGTGTTATAATACACATGACTTCAGAATTCCAAAGGCATCCTTTATGAACTTTTTTGATCATGCTATAATTACAATTGTTTGATGAAGATAATAATTTAAAACAGTGGCATACATATATTATGTAAGTATTTACAGCTTTTGTTTCAAAAGCTTTTTGTAAGAAATATGGTTTTTGAATGTGAAAATATTTTAAATTCAATATTTTAAAAAACTTACCAGGTTCAAAAATTATGAATGAGAATAAGTTATTTTAATAGGTATATTATCTAATGGTCTATAACTATTATTAAAATATATTTTGTTAAATCTACAGTTTTAGAAATAATCCGAAATTCAATTTCGGTCGATCAATTTTAAAATAAATATGAAGCTTAGTAATTTTTTAAGATGTGCAGTTTTAAATCTGCGGAGAGAAAGAATACAATTTATTTATATAATATACATTCATCGTAGTTACACAGTAAAAAAAGTCGTGTGGCGGCAACAACTCCTTAATTTTTATAAGCTGATCATTAATTTGTTTGTATAGATATTTAATATGTAAAAACACTCTACTTTTCGCTCTTTTACTTTCAGGTAAACCGCTTCATACTTGTATATGAATATAATTGCCCATATTTTCTCTCTGTCAGTATCATAATGTCCATCTTCCTCTTTTATATTTCCGACATTTTTTCTGTTGTTTTGCAGTTAAGCCCTGTATGTTCCACTTTGAAATATTCTAAACCTTTCTGCATAGTGTTAATCGACTTTTACTACGTCTTGTTGGTCCTCAGTGTCTGTTCTGCGATTTTTTTACCGCTTCTCCTGTTCTTTCCGGGATTGGAAACGGCAGTGACAGGCAGTTCTAAGCATCTAAACATTTTATACGCATTGTAGAGAATTAAGAATAATATTTATACTAAGTTGGCTTACAATTTTTGTTAGATAAATATTTTAAAATTAACAACACAACGTTTTTTAAACGTAGCAAGTAATTCCAGCATTTTTTAAATTTTAAAAGCTAGTTACGGTTTCTGAATTTTTATCAAAGAAGTAGCGGAGTACTATTAGTATATTACTGATAACACTAAGTATCAAAAGTTGTGCCAATATTTAGTGAAATGTAGTCATTCTTAAACACTAAAAATTTGGTTCCAGAATTCTAAAAGATTTGGACGTGTCACCATTATAATACAATTTCATTAACGGTCTGCGTTGCATTATTCTCGATGTAATTTTATGATGTGGTTGACCTTAAGTATAGTGTCATTAGCCATTAAAACTTACAATTTTCACCTAGTTGCGAAATATTTGCCTTACTTCTAAATATGCTGTTTAGTAACTCAGAAACCAACACTTTAATGGACAATTTAAAGAGAAAACTAGAACAGTATGTATATACTTTACGTGTATTTCAAATAAATGGAATTTAAGAATACTAAAAGCTCTCTTAATGTAAATAATTTTTCACTATTTAAAGTCTTCTCTTGCGAAATATCTGATTTTGCAAATAAACTATTCAATAGTAATTTTTTCAATATTTATATGACAGCTGTTAGGAAATATTTTATTGAAATTGTTCTATACCTCCTTTTGCTGATATAATATGGAACGGAAATTGCTTATTATTACAGTATCAAAATTAAAGTTAAAATTCTCTGTAATTCAGATGATATTTTCAAACATACTCGATTTACAGAAAAGTTTTACTGCGAAATTTGATATATCGGACTGCGAGTCGTTTTTCACATTTTGCAATATTTGTTCTACACAACTAGGTTTTGTCTAAAACGCGTTACTGTTGATTGATAATGACTTAACGGTTGTATTAACACACATGGGGTCTCAATTTAAAAAAAGTATATAGGAAGCAATCCAGTAATAAGTTTTTTATATAGAAAACTTCATAGTTTATAAAAGCTGCTGTGGAATACTCAAGCAGCTTTGAATCGAGTATTTAAAGAAGTTCCTTAAATCAAAGCACGTTTTGGCGCAATCTCAACTAATATTGCTTGTTTTTATTTAGAATTGCTGAAAGAAGCCCTTAGATGAAAACAATTTTGGATTCCGACTTTAAATTGTCTTTTGTTTCATTATAAACTCGCTGACAAAAGATCGATGCATTCAAAATCTTCTAAGAAAATGGAACCAAATCGATTGAGCCGCAAACAATTATACGATAAGAGATAACCCATAGATTAGGCAATCTCGTTTATGCTTAAATATTTTTATTTGGACAATAATGGGCCTTACTCTTACCTCGTGTCTAAATTTAATCATGTTTAAAGTAAGCAGAAGATATCCGCAGTGCTATTATTATGGCAGCTAAGAGGGACTTTAGATAAAAGCAGCATTAACTATGAGATAAGACAATGGCAATGACATTCTCTATAATCACTTGTAGCTTAAATAAAGAGACCGAGGGGCAATTGGATGGTCTTCAACGTACGAGTTACTTCGTTGGTTATAGAAAAGAACTGACAGGCTTAATCTCACCTACGGATACAATTTGAATTCAGAAAACCAATGGGAATTTAACTCAGGTACTTCCACAGTTCTTTGCTACAAAATTTAAAGATAACTAGTATTCGAAGCTGGTGTTACATGTTTGCATTTTGTAAAATGAAACACTTCGAATACCTTGAGTTAGAAATTTGTTCTATGTTTGACCAACTTAATTTTATACCCGGTAGAAGCTAAAAGGTGTATGCCGATGATAGTAGCTTTTTAAGTTCAAGAAATTGCAAAATGCATTCCCTTTTTAGAGCAACAGAATACAAGAATCAAATAATTTTTTGGTTTCCATAATCAAAATCTCAACCATTTAATTCAACTTTGCAGCTGATTTTCTCATTAAAATCTGAAAAGAGAAAGTAAGAGTCGAAAGGTACAGTTTTACGTACACCAACATTGTCTAGTAGCTTCTATTTTTTCAGCTATGACATCAAACTTTTTTTAAAGTAAGCCACCATGTCTTTGTTTTTTCTTTGTTTGTAGATCGATAAACTAAATACGTTAGCAATCAGCACGAGTGCGTAGTTTTTAATTAACTAACCCAAATAGCAATTTTACACCTGCGTGGTGTATTTCAAGGTTTGTTGCGGCCTTGATGAGAATCTGTATTTCCAGTAAATGACGTCCAGCATCCAACACACAAAGAAACTAAATATAGTCCAATATAACGTATTTATATCAAATACCATTGTTTGGTATAAACAATTGCGCCTTGTCCAGCAGCTATTAATGGCATATCTGGAAGAACGTGGGTACCTGATAACGGCGACGTGTGCGACCTTATTACAAATCCGACAACGTGAGTTGGCAATCGGTTAGCACATACAATGTTCTCACAATTAATACGATGCGTTTATTAAGTGTAACCTATTACCTCCAGACTGCTAATGAGGAATTCTTATTACCGAATGCGTCCCTTGGCGAAGGACAGCTGACTTCAGTAGGTTGAGGATAAACCGAAGACGACAGGAATACATTTGCCGGTATCAGTGTGCCATGGAAACAATTGCTTAACTACATTAATTTTCTCTATTGCCATGTTCAGCTCTTTCCATTTTTAGAAGTTGATTTTTTAATTTTAAGTATTCAAAATGTGTAAATGATGTTGAAATGAAGACATAAAGTATGAATCGCTTTATTTTTTATTTTTATTTGGTTCCCCATCAAGTCTTACCCTCCTTAGTCAAGAGGTGATAAGAAAAATCAAAATTCAAACGAGTGAAATTATTGAAAACTGTTAAGAAATACAAACTGTCCCATGTAAAATTAGGTTATAAAGTAAACTAATTTAAAACACATTTTTTGCAAATGAAAGCACATCTCCTTGACACCCTTCACCAAACCTCTAAAAACCTCGCCTTGGCGTTTGCTGAATTTCTATTTCAATACGAACAATTTTTTAGTTACGAGATTTATGTGTCGATTGTTAGTTACAAACTTCTATTTCTCTAAAGCAAAATTTTTTTAACGAAAGTATAGCAAAAGTCTTAAACCGAGGCGCAAGAAACGAGTATAATGAAATACTTGTAATACACAAGAGAAATGGAAATACGATAGCGATACGAAGAGTGGTGACGATGGATTAAATTAGAAGTTACCTACCCAGTTGCAGTGGAAATAAACCAAAATTCTTACTAAGCTTCCGCGATAACAAAAACTTAATTCGAATGTTCAGTAGTGACGACAACTCTTCATAAGAAAAATGTTCAACGAAAATCAAATCTTAATGCAATTCAACGATTAAAGATTTCTTGCGAGAGAGAGAATTGCCGGAGGTACCAATTCAAAACGAGAAACGAATGACTACCTGGAATATGTTAAAAAAGGCACTGTAGTCATAACTTAATTACTATGTCGATTCGTAGTGCGGAACAGCATCAGATGTTCAATGCAAAAAAATCAGAAAAACTCGGAAAAGATCGGTGCTGTTCGTTGGTGTTTATTGGATTGTCTAACTTCCTTTTTAATTTCTGTGTGAATTTTGAAAATCCTTGACCTAGGAAGCTTTTGGCGATTTTTTGAAAAAATCATCATTATATAGAGGGATCCACTTTCTGTGTCCATTTTGTGGGATTACTTGATATATGAGGAGCTTGCGTGCAAAACCGGATATATCCATCTTTAATATTTTTTCAGAAATTGGCAAAAACTTCTCACTCATTGGTATAGTGGTTTAAATTCCTAATTTTCCTTTGGCTACTTGCAACGGTTTTGGATAAATGTTGAAAAATATTTTGGATATATCCGTTTTTTATGTATTGTAATATATAAAATATAAAAGAACAAGAAAATGCATAAAAAATAACAACAATATCCCTCTCGGATTGTAGTTAGCACATTTTTGTACCACTCTAAATTAGTACGTGATTCCCAATCCTCGCCAAAGTTTTCCTTGATCAGATGTCTAAGTCCAGCAAGACAACGTTGGCTACGGATATATCCGCTTTTACTCCAAAAATTGGATTTATCCGGGTTTGCTCGCAAACACGAACTTCAAACTTCATTTTAACACGTTTACCTTTAACTTATACTGTTAACATGTAAAACTCAATATCATAAAAAAACCGCTTTTGCAGACAAGCTTCTCATATGGAATGCACATTCCTGCTTTCATAATGTTAAAACTGTCAAGTTTTACATTAATTATGGGGTTATGAAAATAATCGTTTAACTGCGCTACCAGTCCACGCACTAATCAAACACTATTTTAAATTTCTGCAGAGGTGCTACGAATCAATGCACTATAATACAGCATAGCCACAGGAGATACAATCAATTTTAAAACTAACTGAATTGGGAAAAGGGCAATTATTCCCAATTTAACAATTATTTATTCGGGAAACCAAATTAACAACACATTTCAGCTTGGCTTCTTCTCCCCAATTGTTTCTCTGGGATCCTACATTGTTTTACATTGTTTGCAAACCTACTCTAATTAAATTTTGTTCAAATCAAGGCTAACACTATATTTAATATAGTTTTATAAATTATTATGAAGACTAATGCTGTTTTATACTATTTATAAAAATTAAACAAGCACATTTCTTGAACATTTTACAAAATAATAGTTTTAGAACCAGCAAGCCATTTCCAAGCGAGTATGTGCCGTGACGTTTTTCCAGTGTGCCAATCAACAGCGGAGCACCTCTTCAAAAAAGGTAAAAATTTACAGTAAGCAGTTCGTGCAGCCCCGTAGAAATTGGGGATCGTTAAGAAGTCTAATGTGGTTCCAGAGTTCCAGGCCCATCGAACTTCGAATAATTTAGCTGGCGTCCCTAAAAAGTGCTAGTTGAGTTGGAATTTGCAGTTCATGCCGGAAGTTGAACAAAAGCGAATCACTCGTGGATTTACGTCACACTATAAACAAAACGAGGTTAGCAGTTGCTACGTCTCAGAATTAATCGTATTTACCTGACGCATACGTGCCCTTTGGTGTATAAAATTAAATTTTACTGTATTTTGGCACTGACAGATCATCTTGTTTACTGCACTAAATTTAGAGGTTATTTAACTGTCAGTTGGGAACAGTGAATTTGCCCTAATATCCGAAAGTAATTGTCATACAACAAATTATTTGTCATACAAATTTTACTACTTATTTCATGAACCGACCTCTGAGTTAAGAATTGTCTCATGTTCGCCGGAGCTAAGCCCTTAGTTATTGCAAATGGGTAAAATAAGGAAACATCAATAAACCATGTATTTTTGGTAGTAAATATTACATTCTTTTAATTTGCCCTGAGTTTGACAGACAATTCTTAATTGAATCTTAACAATTTATAAATTGTAGTGCCCGTTGCTAATAATTATGAATTTAATATTTTATAAACCCTATTATTATTTATAAAGCGAGGTTGGTACTACAGTGTGTAGCTCATTTGAGGTAAAATTGCCTACGCAAGAGGAATTTGGCATTGATGGGTGCGTCGTGGAATTTTTTACTATTTTGGGAATTCTTCGAGTCATAACTGTAATTTTTGACTTGTACATTTTTTGCAGTAGCTGCAACCCTTGTAGTTTACTGTATGTTCGCCTCCACAGTTAACACATTTAGGTATCTCATTTTTCTGTTTAGTTATAATTATTAATAATTAACACTGGGTTGTATAGCTTGTGTTATGCTGATCTGGCAATAAATTCTATATTAAGAAAAAGTCAGAGCAGATTTTAAACCTCCCTTACTCTCACGTTGGAAATGAAGTTTACACAGTTGTATGACTCCGCAATAATTCGAAATTATTGCACCTTGCCTAGGAAATTCTATAAACAACGATGGTCCATATTTAAAATATGATGTTGGTGGCACAAAACCAGCGAGCGGCTTTCTCTTTGATGAATATCTCAAGAAAAACATAAATTGTTTAAAAATGTGATCTGCTAATGTACGTGCTATCTATACAGGGTGTCCTTAAAATAATGGGACACCGATTAGTCATAGATTCCTTACGTCATAATAAATCTATTAAACTCAATATACCTTAATACAAGGTCCCTTCAGTAAGAAGTTATAGGGCCTTGAAGTTCAATAGGGCCTTGAAGTTCAATTTTTGATTTCTTATTTTTCTGTTAATTTCCACAAATGTAGAGATATCGATTTGAATGTTGGTATACATACTTAGTATTATGTGCTGCACTAACAAAAATAAATAAATTAGATTCGACTGTAAGAGGCACTTTACCTATCTTTCAAACCCTTTTTTTAGCTTTAACTTCGTTATCTGTAACTTTTATTAAAATTGTAGGTTATTATCTGAAAGAGAATTAGAAAGTACAAAAATAATGTATTCTTAGTTCTTACGCCTAAAAGCAACCGTTTACCTTAAAATGCCCATCAAAGGTTTTTGGTTGTCATTAAGACCTGCAATTATCAAGTAGCCATGATCAGAGAGAGAGAGAGAGATACTAAAATTTAAATCGACATCTTTACATTTCTGGAAATTAACAAAAAAATAAGAAGTAAACAATTGAACTTCGAGGCCCTATAACTTCTTACTGAAGGGACTTTGTACTAAGGTATATTACGTTTAATCGATTTATTATGACGTAAGGAATCTATGAATAATGGTTGTCACATTATTTTAGGGACACCCTGTATTCAACATTTTTAAGGTCAAAGTGATATATCCAACCCCACAGTCACAAGTGCATAAATGGTAATTTATGATTTTTGGCAAAAAATTTTCAATAATTCATACTGCAAATAGAAAGTGTAACAACTTTTAATTTTGCTTGGGATTCGTTTTTAGATCATTCTCGTGTAGTCACCGACGAATGTTAATACTGTTTTGTCGACGAACACAAATGTCATATCACTTGACTCTCTAAACTGTGAGAATTTTTTCAAAAATTTAATTTTGGCTGCAACGACACGTTTTTGTTCACATCAAGTTTAGTATCCATTTATTTGTTTGTAATTGTAACCCATTAATTTTAATATGTTGTACGCCCATCCGTATACTGTGCCTACCTGAACTTTATGTATTACTCATTAGCCTTTTCAATGTGAAATATTAATTTTTCCAGTTGTATTGCCAAGTCAGCCGTTACAGGTCTTCACAAAACGCTTAAATTTGATATACGTCAAATAAAATAAATACAAATTACAAATGAAGGGAAAGGTGGAGAAGTACTGCCCCGGAATTCGCTTCAGAGAAGGTACCCTATTGACCCAGGAAAACCATATAAAAACCTGAATCAGAGCAGACGGCCACGGGAGTCGAACCTGCGATCTCCCGAATACTAAGCAGAAGTAGTAAGCACTAGTCTACAGAGCTCGGTTAATAGTGGATGCTGCTCTATCAGCTATCTAAAATGTATGTTGCTATTAGTTCTATTTTAAGCTTAGATGATATACTTACGTACTTCTTGTACCTCCTAAGTGTCTTTAATATAAAATTCAGTATTAAAATTTATTTGTTTGAACATGTTCCTGCTTGTGTGAATAAATTTGGGTGTGACGGAATTCCTTAACTAAATACGAGAAGCGAACATAAATATGTAATTGTCCCTCTTACATTGTGCAATTCATTATGCAACCTTGTACTTCTGTTTGTACTGATAGTCATATGCTAGAGGTTATGTGGGGTTTTACAACAAAATAGTAATGAATGCCCTACAATATGTAACTTAAGAAGCCAAAGATATTAATTTACTCGTTTGAAAAAAGTCAATATATTAATTATAGTATTAAAAAAATGTTTGCGTTTGTTAGATGCAGGTTTTGCAGCTTAGAAAACTATTAATCTGGAACCTTTGATGTCTGTAATTATTTATTATCAACATGGTTTTTAGCACTAAATACTTCGCCCACATTGCAAAGGTATGGTAGATTTGCATTCTTTTATACTTTTTTTTTCGTGACTTTCAGACCATAAACCCCATGTAGCTCGATTTGAGTTCTCAAGAACAAACCGCAGCATACCTGTGAAATATTTTAAATAATTTCTATTGGTAGTATTTATATGCAAGCTTAGATTCTGGCATTAATCGTGCATTTTCAATTGAATTGTTATTTGTATATTTTATTTTTTCCTGAAAGGATGGTCGTAGAAGCAGTGTCGGACTGGCCCACCGGGCAACCGGGCAAATGCCCGGTAGGCCAATCCAGTTTGGAGGCCAAAATGTCCACATAATTTTATTTTTCAAATAGTAAAAACAAAAAAATGCACAAATGTTTTTACAAAATTCAAAAAAATTCTAAACTTGGTGTCAAAGTATTGTCCCAGTTTTATTTGTGCATGTATGCATCATGCATCTATTATTTCTTAGTAGTCGTGAAATGAACATGATTGTGTGTGTGAGGTTCCCGCAGCGTCAGTCAAAAAATTCCTTGATTCAATTACAGAGAACGCCTATTTAAATGAAAATGACATAACAATTGAGACTGAATTTCCAGTATTGAGATATAGGGGAATAAAAAAATGCAAAGAGAAACTGTCGGGGATCCTACGAAAGAAAGAGTTTTGAAAAAAAATTGAAATGGAAACTTATAAAGTGATTGTTAATCAATTAATGCAAAGCATGGAAGACCGATTCACTAAAAATTAGGAGATTAGTGAACTTTCAGTTTCTTTGATCCGGGTACTTTTCAACGTACTGCTCAACTAAATGGAGAAAATATTCCTGATTTCATTAAACAAGAATTGATTAATTTTTAAAATTTTTTCACTTTACAAAAAGAACAAGCCCAGCCTATGGTAACAGTGACTCAACTAAGCACGACCCCCTGATCACGACACTAATAGTGATGACAACGAAAATGACACCGAAGAAGATCCAAATTTTCATTTAAATATTTGCATTGGTGAGGGGACAGAGGGTGATTGTGCGGGTTGTATGAATTGTTGCTATAAAATTTTACACAAATATAATTTGCACGCCTTGACATATAGTAATTTGTACTTCGACTACAAATACTTACTGACATTATCATACACCCAAGCAGCCTTTGAAGGCGTGTTTTCTAAAGTGAAAATAATGAAAAATAGGCTAAGAGCTTCTTTATCACAAGAAAGGTTAGAATGTTTTCTAATTTTGAATGTGCAGTGTGATCTACTCCAAAGCTTGAATTTCGACGAAATCATTGACAAGTTGCCAAATAGATCAGTCTCTTGAAAATCAAAATTATTGATGTGATTCATACTGTTAAGTATAATTATTACAATGGAATAGAGTGTAAAAATTCATGTAAGGTCAAAACTTGTGATCATTATTACTTATATTTTTTCTTTATAATTGTTCCAAACTCAAAGTTTATAAACCATAATAAATAAAGAAAATTTTTTGTTATTTGTTTGAATGTCAGTTTATAAGAATAGAATAATTGTCTACCTCCTACCTATTTTATTTTTTTGTTGCCTTGTTTCATGTTTAAATTTTAAAATTATTAGAATAAATATTTTTTCCATTCCTCCATCGTTTTCTTTATTGTAGTTATTGATTTTGTTGTACTTTCACGTGCCATTACTGTACTGTGCCATTACTGGTAAAAGGGGTGCGTTTTGGATCTTCGAGCTCCCTACAATTATAAAAATTTCGCCTGCAGCAGTGCTTTGCCCCCGGACTCCCCTTTAGCCGGGATGCTGTGCCCCCGGACTCCCCTTTAGCCGGGATGTTGTGCCCCCCCCCCCTTCCTCTTATTTTTACGTGTGGAGGCCACATGCATCCTTTGCCCGGTAGGCCAAATTTTGCCAGTCCGACGCTGCGTAGAAGAGATTTAACTCTCGAGGAAAATGTGCATTTCCCTACTTGTTCGATTACCTGTGTTATTATAGAATATTATAGAAATAGCTATGGCCTTACTAGTGGATATAATACATTAAATCAATTTTGATTGAAACTTATTATTGTTTCATCATAAAGATGTGCTTTCTGCCACCTGCTGCAATGCCATTTCAAAATAAGCTGAATAATCAGACAAAATAATTTATTTCACATTTCAGTCACCAACAATTTAATAATTAATAATGCCAAAAGAATCCCTCAAATTATTTTTACAGTTCGCTATCATCCCTTATAGGTAATAAGCGTAGGGGGAAGCGTAAGTGTAGGGGGAGGCGTAAGCGTAGTGTCCAGCATAAGCCAGAGGGGCGCTGTAGGCAGCATAAGTTACTGGGGAGGCAACGAGTCCTGTCTTGACGGTGTCAGCGGGGGTGCCGATGTTGGTGGCGTACGGAGTCAACACGGAGGAAGCCAACAGTCCTGGCTTGGGGGCGGCACAGGCTACGGCCAGGATTACTGTCAATAGGATCTGTAACGAGAGTGCAACTTTTGGTAACATCTGAAGGTTGTATTTTTGCATTATTTGTAAATAGACATTTTTACCCTTACCAGTTTCAGCATTTTGGTTCTTTTAGTGTTGTCTTCTGTGGAGACTTCTGCAATATTTTGCAACCAGCGGCTCTTATATACAATTTTTAATTATTGCTACAGAGCTACGAAATGGTAGACTTGGCGAAATGCAAATTCTTTCAAACTTGTGCCTAATGCGTAATATTTTTCTACTAACTAATAGGAACGATTTGTTTCGTAAACCAATTGCAACAACCTATTGGATCAAATAGTTTTGACTTGATTTGAGTTTGTTCAATTAAGCAACAGTAATTTCTCAACATATTTCTGCACAATAATGTTTCTTCCCAAGAATTAATTAGCCCATCTAGTGACGGCTTCACATATTTTAAATTCTGTGATCCTGATGGTTTAACACGTGGAGACGTGGGCCAGACGGGCGTGGCCGCCAAGCCCGCCAAGGACGAACACGCAGACTTGTTTTTAATGTTTCAGGAAATTCGAGAAAAATCAAGTGCAAGGCCGGCTGCCACATACGCATTCTTCGACGTCGATTGAGACAAATCCGGCCGACACGTCAACAATTCTAGAATAATAATAACTATAAATCAAGCTTGACAAAAAATTATGTCTGCCAGCGATGCCATGAAGTATTAACGTTAAAAAAAATCGGATTCCGGCAATAAATCTTTTTACTCGTATTTCGTATTTTCTAAGGTTGGCAGTAAGTTGCTGATGGGCAGTGGCAACTTGAAGTTGAGTAAATCATAGTAATTGCAAGAAAAATATTTACATGCAGGGTAGTAAATAGATGTTTTGTGTATGAACAAATCGCAGCAATTTCCGCCTACTAACAAAAATACGAAAAGTTCCCATCGATGAAGCAAAGCTTTCCCCGAAATCTTTTTTGAAAAAGAAGACGAAAACAATTTCTTAAGGCAGAAAATATCCATTCTACTTCAGAGTTGCATGTAAATACCGGGTGCCCTAAAAAGGATGTCATCTAGTCGGTTTTGAATTTTGTTTGCATGTAAATTTTTATGTGCTTCTAGATTGTTATTGGCATTGAATTATGCGAAATTAAAAGCATACTAGATGTAATTATTTTTAAGGCACCTGGTATAATCATTTTACGATTATTTTTTCAGAATTTAATTAATTATTTAAAGACATTAGTTAAAAATATAGGATCAGCGGTTGCAGTCAGTGCCGGCGTTACACACAGGCAGAGCAGGCGGCCGCCTGTAGCGGCACATTTAAGAGGGCGGCCGGAGGCGGCCCCCGTGCTTTTAATATTTATATACAAACCCAAAAATTCAAAAAACGAAAATTTTTTGAAATAGATCTTTCCTAGTAAACTCTAATAATCGGTTTTTTCAAAATTACCGTAAACTGGGGTGAATTTGATTTCGCGGGGCGACCAACATTGATATTCCTGCGAAAAATGTTTAAAATAAAAATGAGGGGAAAATATTTTTAAACGAAGGTTGACGCAAAAAATTTGGCACAAAAATTTAAAAATTATAATTTATTTGCACCGCAGTACTTTGGTATAATGTGTTATTAGAAGTTAATAAAGTCAATCTTCTAATGCAGAATCCAACACTTTCTATTGTTGCCGCAGTAGAAACAATTGAGTCCGTTCTTAATTATTTGAAAAAGCTCAGAGCTGACGAAGAGTTCCAGAACCTTTTTATTACTGCTCGGGAATTAGCAGATATAATTGATTTGGTACCCAAATTCGAGGAAGTGCGAATTAAAAAAACAAAAACGCAATTTTGAATACGAAGCAAATGATGACCTAATGGAAGATTTAAAAGAAAAATGTAAAGTTGAAGTTTATTTTAATTTGTTAGACGTTGCTATATGTATACTCAATAGAGGAACGTTTTCAACAGCTATCAAATTATAAAAATACATTTGGCTTCTTACATTCTATTTCAAAATTAACTACATGGAAGAAAGAAGATATTTTAAAGTATTGTAAGGATTTAGAAATTATACTGAGCGTTAGCGATGATAATAAAAAAGACATTGATGGTATTCAACTCTCAGAAGAATTAATATTTATTTCAAGTTTGCTGAAACCATCAGATGACCCGAACGATGTTTTGAAATATATATAACGCAATGAATTAATACCAATTTATCCAAATTTACATATCGTTTTAAAAATATTATTAACAATACCAGTTAGTGTCGCTAGCGGAGAAAGAGGCTTTTCACGTCTTAAGTTGATAAAAAATTATCTTAGGTCATCCATGGCTCCAAACCGACTATCTGGGCTATCTATTTTGTCCATTAAAAATGGAGCAGTAGACAAAGAAGATATACTTCAAGATTTCACAAACATAAAAACAAGAAAAAGATTTTAAACTTTTTGCTATACGTATAATTGTTGTGATTATTATTGTTTCATTTAATTTTTATTATTGTTAGTGGTAATTTTTATTACTAATGTAACTTTTTTACTTCCTTTTACAATAAAGGAAGTATTGGATTCACCCCAAAAATTCGAATTTGAGTTTTCACCATATCTTCACGTTTTAGAGTCCCCTGAACCAAAATAGTATATTAAAGTATGAGTGGATAACGAGGTCTTTAAAACACGCCCGAGTTTTCGAGCACGACGGCGTAGCCGGAGTACTCGAAATAGATAAAGTGTTTTAAAGACCAGTTATCCACGAATACTTTACGCTATTTTTTATTATACCTGCAATACTGGAAATAAATTAAGCACTAAAAACTTAGAAATAATTTTTGTCGTAATAAATCGAAAGGGCATAATAATATTGCTACTATAGTTACAAGAATTGTTAACGTTTTTGTCTCGTCCACGTCCGTTGTTGCATTCAGTCGTGTCAGCAAAATAAAGATAGCGATGAAATTATAATGTTACCTATATACCTTGACAACCTTTAAAGCTCGGCGTGCTTTAATCGCCTGTTTTCGCACACTCAGGCGTGCTTTAAACGGCGATTCTGATGAAGGTATAATAAAAAAACATATTTTTGTTCATTGGTCTGTGTGTGAACAGAATATCTTAAAAAGGAAGAGGTGTGGCGTTAAAACTTCATATATAAGTTTTGTGTACTATGTAGATGCGACAGCAAACTTTTGAAGAAAATCGCATAACCGGAAGTAGGTGTTTACTCTTGTGATTTTTCAGTTTTTTTCGATTTTTTCAAAAACGGCTCTAACGATTTTTTTCAAAATTCTCATTTTTATTACATTTTTAATGTGTCTTGATGTGCGATAGGTAATTTTCTAGTTTAATACCTCTAAAATGGGGTTTCTTTTGTTTTTGTATTAACTCCTATTTTAAGTAGAACACCCGATATATTATTACATTTTTGAATTCAGCTTAAAATTCTAGATAAAATTTGTCTCTTGATTTAAGGTTCTATTTTTTACCGTTTTTGTAGAATTTACAATTTTTGAAAATTTTTGAAAAATTAAAAATCAAATTTTTGCTTAATTATAAGATAACTGTAAAAGGAAGTTATGTGAGTGTATCACACCAGATTTTTTAATATTATATTTACGAATGAATAATTAATAAATCTTTATACTAATATTGTACTCGTATTATTTATTTTTTATAGTACATATACAAAAATCCGTTTTTTTCTTTTATTACTAGGGCGGCAAAAAGTCTAGCGCCGGCCCTGGTTGCAGTAATGTTACCATAAACCCGTTTTTTTAAATCGGCAGCATAGAACGTCGAACTTATCATTAAAATACTATAAATTGCCAGCAATCCATTTTTTTCGATTTATTGTAGGTGGCGAGGCGACAGATAAACGTCAGCTGACGTCAACATAACTTACAAAAGTTGATTAAAATGTAATTTCACGATTTCTCGAATTAAAAAAAATATCATGTACCCCTCGCCACTGAAGCTTCTTTTTATCCAATATGTGGTTTATTTGCATTGGCAACTAAATCCACATTCGCAATATAAAGATAAACTTCAGTGCCTTGGTATGCAAATTACTATTGTTTGTTGTCGATCTTTAGTTTAGTATTATTTTGTTTGTGAAGCTTTTGCTACGTCACTATTACAGCTAATCAAGAAACATGGCAAAGGCAGCCGGCTTTTTATCCATAGCTGATATTGGGTTATACTAGAGACTTTAAATCACGAAAATAATAATAATATGGACCCCAAGTAGCAACTAACCTCAAGCGTTTTGGCAACAAAAGAGTTACACGTCGAAAAGGCCCTACTAATGCTCAAGGCGGTACGAGCCACAGAAGTTATTCGGCTAAAAATCAATGTATATATTGATATATATTGACTTTACTATGTAACCCAATATTATATTAACCTCTAACAGACTGCTAAATTACTCTTATCCATTCACTTTAAAATACTTTAAATAAAATATTTGCCCTAATATTTTATTTTATTTCTTTGACTTGGCTAGCTCAGTTTATAACAAAACATCCCATTTCAGGTGGGTACTTGCTTTAGAAAATTCTATCAAAATTATTGTATAAAAATATTTAAATCTTTCAACTGTCACTGTCAACTTACTAATATTGACACTTCGCTGAATTTATATTTAATTAACACAAATCAGTGCCAATATGTTGAAAAGAGTAAGTATTTTTACAAATAATTGATTAGTCTACTGTTAATACTAATTTATATTTATTAATTACATATACCTGGATATCATCCACATTTAAAATGGATCCAATTCTAAATATAACCAAGCTACATATTTTGTCACATGTATTTGAATCTTCAACCAGAAACCCTACTTCTATTAGCATCCACAGTGTTACAATGAACCAAACACCTGCAAAGTGTCACGCTGCTACTCCAAAAGTCACCCAGCTTTCCTAGATGGTAGATCCTTTATTACATACAACAGCAAATCCAAGATGTAATCTTCTTTACAGCAACAAAAATGGTATCCAATCCTCCTATTCTATTCCATAAACACCTACCTGCATGATGAATTACTGTCAGCAAACCCAATGAAAATCCAATCCATAGATGTCCTCACCTATACTGCGACCCACACGAACTCGAACCAGCAATTCCCGTTCCAGGTTATAATTAAGCCATTATTAAGTATATGCCGGCATACCCATTCAAATTATTTACAGATATGTACGTATTGACAGAAATCCACACCACAGCTCCTCCAGTCAACCCAATTAGTATGGACTCATCTCACCAATTCCAATATTTGTAGTTCTTCCTTTATTAACTGTATGGTCCCCTCCTTCACACTAAAGCCCGTCTCAGTTTTTAAAATTCTCGTTTCTTCTATTTTTACTTCCCTTGTCTGAAAGACGAAGGAAGTATGGTAATCACGAAAAATTCACCTTCCGAGATTTCTTCAGATCTTCACGTTTCAGGGTTCCTAGATGACGATGCCGAAAAACAGATTTTGTCAATTCCGTCTCTCTGTCTGTCTATTGGCGGTATAACGATATTTTGTATACACATTTGAAACAATAAAGAAGCCAACCTGCGATCGATTACTAATAATAATCTATGGCAGTATAATCGCAGATCAACCCCCTTATCGTTTATACACCACGGTAGCTCAGAAATGTACTTACTCACCTCAATGGCCTAGCTAGCTTCAAAGTCGATGGCCTTAGGTCGCAGATTTCTATCATCAGCTGATCAGCCGCAAGCTTCTTTAATAATAGTCAAAAAAACACAGGGCGCCAGAAATCACAGATTTCAAGAAATAAATAAGATAATAGCAAGCAATTAAGTTTATTTAATTAGCAGTTCATATTTGATTGCCACATCAGTAATACGTTGGTAAATTGTTTATCACAATATTAAATGGTCTGAATACAATATAATACATGAGCTGAAAATGCGACACGCACAGCGAAAATATGTGAACCTCTTTTAGGCTCTTAGATTGAATTTAAATGCAATTCAATGAAGGGATAAGCTTGCCACTGTCATATGTAATAACCGTTATCTCGGTAGTGATATTAAAATGGCGTGAGGGCACTTTTTACAAGATTTTTTAATACGTATTCATTAAGCAAAACTTTAAATTTGTGAGATGTAGATCATAGAATAATTATTACATTATGTTTTAAATTTATAAAACGGAGCTTTAAATTTATGAATTGTAAATTGAAACAATTATTACATTAAGTTTTCAACTTATAAAGTGTAAATTAAATTTAGAACTGGTAAATCGGTTAACGGTGATGGAACGTCGTAGATATCTGGGACTAACCTGGTTGTGACAAAAACGTCGCATGTAGGCGATGAATAATTGGTCCAGGATAATCGTAACGTGACAGCTTTCGGCAGTACAGACCTCGCGGCCAAAGTAGATAAGGAAACGAACGCCTCACGTCACGAACGGCAGATTCAAAATGGCATTCCAGAAGGAGCTGCAGGCCCCCGTCATATGCCAATTAGGACAGCAAACGTGGCGTCAATCCAAATGAGAAGTCGCCCCAAAAATACAGCGTTAAAAGCGGTATTTAAAAGCGGTAATTAAGAGGTGACGTTGAAAAAAATAACGTCAAGGAAAGAGCTAATAAAAAACTACAATTGAATATCAAACCAAGTAGCGAAAACATACCTGATTCCATTCATCAGCCCGCAAACGAAATTTAATATTGAGGTGCTATAGCACGCAAAATGCCTTCTTGGAACAAGTTGCTCCAACCAAAAGCGAAATGTAAAATGAGGTCGCGGACGGAAAAATGACCGCGGCGGCTGGTGCAAGGAGATAACAAGTGAATTTCGGAAAAACCAAATCCAGCGCCTTTGCGCGGACATGGCTAACTAAAATTTATATAGCAAAGCTATCACGGCTATTCCATAAGTGTCACTTTATATGTTGTAAAATGTTCTTATGACAATTGCCAACACGTACGGTTTTTGGCGCCATCAGGTGGTGAAATACAGCACCTAAATCTGGTTCTGGTTTTTGTCTTTACTAAAGATATTTTTTAGGTTATAAACGGTTTTAAAATAAATGTTTGTAAAACCTACAAAAATGGAATTTGGATAATTTAAGTCTGCGCGATCTTGAATTTTAACTGTTAAATGTGCAGGTAATTCGACATCTTCGTTTTCAGTTATGCTTGATGTAGTTGGAAATGCTGCAGAACTAGTGAAGTTACTATAATGTGCAATTTTTGAGGATGGCAGTCTTCATAATACCCCAGCGTAATAGCAGACGAAGAGCATGCCCAGCAATTCGAGCATTGTTGCGCCATTTGAAGCAACTTTCTATTGCATGTGTGCAATCATTGCCTCCACTGCATCCGAACTAAATGAACCTGTTAATACATAGTAAAAACCAGCTTCTTGAAGTAAAAATGTGATGTATAATGATGTACTTTTAGCAGTCAATTTCAAGACTTGAGTCTTTCATTGGATAAACCTCGCAAACCAACAGATGCAGAAGAATTTTGCATAGGATCGATATAGTTCTGAAGTATTACGTCCAATCAATAGTCTTTCGTCAGAAACATGAACCAACGGTGCAGTGCTGCTATCTAATTTTTGCAGAAATTGTTCTATTACACACATTATGAATCTGGAAAAAGTCGTATATGCTTTCTAAACATTTCACAGTAGATGCTGTTGACATTTTCAAATTCAACTTGTCCTGCTTTTAAAAACTGTAAAGAGGCAGTGGTGGTGGGTGAAAAAATCTGAACAGCATGTAAAATATAAATTTTTTCAAAATCTGATGAGTACAAATTCTTTTTCGTTAAGTACCGTACAAGCTTACTTAAAAGGTAGTCCATTTTGCAGATCATGTAATGGTTTTAGGAAAGGATGTTCCATGTAGTTTTTTAGAATTCCACCACAAAAAATCTAAATCTAAAAATTATTTGCAACAATTCTTAGAACAACGAAACCACAGTCAGAAGACTTAAGTACTCTCATTGTTAACGAGTAAAAGTAATTAATTCTCAAAGAAGAATGAAAAAAATATCGTGCTGGAATGATGTATCTTGTTGACAATCCATGTACTTACATATAACAGAACAACACATTTTGTTTGCTATTTGAGGATTATTGCAAACGGTTGTATATTGAGTATTATCTACACCATAGATGCGATCTTCAGATCTGCTATACTGCACTTTCTCCTTAATTGACATATTGTCAATAATTAAGAAGCAAATTCTTTCTTCTGGAACTGTTAATTAGGCGACTTTAGCCATTAAACGTTGCTTAATTAATTCATCTGAACAATTACAGTCACCAAGATACCATAACAATGTTTTTGATGGTAAACTCGCTAAATAGTTTCTGCAGTGCTGATATCCTTTAGGAGAGCGAAATCTCCATACTGTACACATATGAATCGAAACTTCTGACTAACGAGGAGCTTTTTTTTATCATAATTAAGAACAATTTTTGCACGAAATTCTGCTATTTTGTCTCCATCGTCAGCATCTTGGAATATTTTACGGAAAACATTTAATTTGCCCCAATTTTTCTGTATATCATTCTAAGTGGTTTTATTTTTAATAAACTTTGAATAATTAACACTAATCCGCTTTAGCTTTAAAGTCAACATTTTAATAGTAGGTACATATACTGAAGATCTGCAATTTGGGCTGGAGATATAAGTTCAGCTTGGGTTTCTTTTGAATAGTTTTTGTAAATGTTCTTGTTCTTATTTAATTTCAAAATTAGGTAAAATTTGCTAAAAAATGTACATAATGGTACTTCTAATTAATGTGATAAAAAATATGTATTATCTACAGTTCCAGTTGGTGTAGCGTTTTTAATCAAACAAGTATTTTTGTCAAGTACTTTTAGAGAATTCTCATCGAAATGGTTAATACACAAAGTAGAGTATTCAATAAGTTTAGAAATATATGTAATACATGAATAATAAATATTATAAATAAAGGTAATTTAATTAGTTTTATTATTAATTAACACGTTAAAGGACAGTTGCCGACTTCATATAGGGTTGTGTTGTGATACACTGCGATGCTTATCAGCGTTCTGCACAAGTAGGAGCAAAGAGGTAGATAACTGTAAGAGAGCAGTTTGGGGCAAATAACTCGTGTTTGTGTGACATTGATATGACTGTGTACGTACCAGTGGTGACAGTAACAACTGGATTATGTACTATTATTTTATATGAAAAATTAGATGCAGTGCAGCGTTCAGTTATACTGGTAGATACAATTAAGGACGCTGCTCAGCGTTAGTGTCCTTCAACGTGTTAACAATATCACTCCTGAATTAGCTTTGAGCCATTTGGTACGAATCTGCATATCGCTTGGAAATTCAAAAAGTGGTTTGTTTGGATTTCCACAGGTAAACCACTTTCTAACCATTTTAAATAGCTTTGAAAGAACCTGTTTATATAAAAATTACTGACTCAAACTACGGCAATATGAATTTGAGGATATAGTTGATTGAAATATGACAAGTTTTCAAATCTACCTATTCAGCAGTATTTGTTTTTAATTTGAATATCGCGGTAGGCCCTGATTAAAAGTTCAGAATAACACTAAGAGGTGGCGCCAAATGACATTTTGTCATGGCATGCTTTACAGAATCATGTTTTTATGGTGATTGTAATGGCTGTATTAGCGTAAGCTAACCTAAATATTAGTTGGCTATGGCGCGGACAAGCTTGATATGAATTGAAATACAGCGGCTTATAACTCAAGTGAACATATACAGGCTGGCCCGGAATTGATGAATAAATGGCGAAACAAATAGCAGGAGCTAAAGATTTGTTTCACATTATATATATATAGCTAGAATGAAACCGGGAAAATTTTAGACAAATATATACAGAGTGAGCACCTTAAAAATAAAATTTTGTTTATTTTTCAATTAACTTAGTAATAGATACAACATCATCAAATTAAATTGGTAAAATATAATCAGACTTCTGAAATTCCAAGACGTATTAGGCTAGGGTGGAGTGTTTTCGGTAGACTAACAACCAATACTGGGAAGCCCGACATCCTAATTTATGTAAAAAGAAAGAGTTTCGGCTCTGGTATATTACCAGTATCAAGTCATGGGCTAAAATATTAACGGTAACCTAAACGGAGATGGACAGGGCAATGCTTGATGAGTATCAGTGACAAAATAAGAAACGTCGTTTTACGTCAAAGTAACCTAAGTAACAGACTGATTGTTAGCTTGAAATGGCGTTGGGTGCGACATGGCCTTTGGAAGGGTGAAAACGACAAATAATAAAAAAAAGGATGAACTTGCTGAAAGAAAAAACATTTTATTATCCCCTGCTATTACTTCGGCAATGAGACCGCGTTCTCTTTTGGCTACTGTGCAAATTAGCCATGCTGTGCTTTTGTGCAGCAAATAGGGGTCTAAAAGTTGCGTACATTTGCATTCCACTTTGGGCTTATGTTTCTTATACTATGCCCAAAACGTATCAACTATTGATGGTTTCAACACATTTTATAGTATGGGAGGCATTAAATGTACAACCCCTGCAACGTCTGTTACTAATGGTCAGTAAATACACAACTACCCATTTTAAATAGCTTATAAAAATGTATTAACTGAAATAACAAAACTAATAAATACATAATTTATAAAATTTATGGGAATTTTTATGTTTTAAATATGGTGTCTCGCAAATGACCGCCGTCTTCGACAGTACATTCTTCTACATGGCTGTGAAAATTTTGCATAGATAACATTTTAAAAGACGCGCTGTAGAATAGCATTAATTTTATTTCTTAAGTTAGTTTTCAACTCCTCTAGATTTCTGGGACTATTTGCATACACCTTGATTTTTAAATAAACACAGGGAAAAAATGTGGAACTCAAAGGTCCGGAGACTGGCCAATTCCTTTAAATCAGCCTATTTGGAGAAACTCCCACAGAAGACGCGTTGTTCTGTTGGCCAACGCTCCATTTTGACAACGGTTAACAATTGTAATAAAATCTCCAAAGCCTACTCTTTCAGTTAAAAATGTTGCTGTAGTGAATAGTTGATTCGTTTTTCTATTACTAATGAAATAAAATGGGTAATATATTTTTCCAGACCTTATATATACACGGCATTTTTAACCTAACTAACCTAAAAACTAAAAGAAGGAATAAATACAAATAACAAAAATATCACAAAGTTAATAGAAAACACTCAAAACGATCAAATAAAAATCAATAAGAAAATTGCAGAACAAGAGAAAAGACTCAACAACATCGAAAGAGAACAACGGAAAAAGAACTTAATAATATATGGACTTAAAACGAATTCAACAAACTATTTTGATTTAGAAAAATTAGTTATAAATTTCTTGAACAAAGACCTAAAAATACAATGCAACGAAAGGGATATCGAATCAATCAGAAAAATGATAACTAAATACACAGACAGCCCAATAGTAATAAGTGTAATTAATATGAGACTTAAATATCTTATCCTGGAAAACAAAAAAATGCTAAAGGGATCAAAAATATCTATAGATGAAGACTATCCAAGAAATATTCTTGAAGAAAGGAAGGACATTTTCCCAACAATGATGTACCTAAGAAAAAAGGGAAAACACGCAATACTAAAATACAACTCGCTGATTGTGGATGGAAAGAAAATAGAAGGAGAAGAACTGCAACAGATCAAGGAAGAGCAAGAAAAATAAAAAAAGCGACACCTACCTGAGGAAGACAAAACAAACACAGAAGAAATCAACAAAAACAAAACCAAGAAAAATAAAGCAGCAACATTACAGACATTTTTAGCACCACACTTACCAAAAACAACAATACTTCACGAAACACCATTCCGCCATAGATCTGGAAGTTTAAGCTCATATCAACATCGTGAGGACAGACCTATCGTGTAGCAATTACAGCCAACAGAAGACACCACCAATAAGACGACACACGCTATGGCCATGGACAAAACTGAAGAAATAACAATAAAGGAAAGAATATCCCCCACAACTTTGGTCAAGAGGGGTGATATAGACCAAAACCCTCCAGTAAGCAAAACAAAAACGCCAAAGATATTAAATATATGCACACTTAACGTAAGAACATTGCTAAAAGAAGAAAACGTCAAAGAACTAGAAGAGGCACTAACAAAAATAAAATGGGACGTATTAGGTCTGGCTGAGGTAAGAAGAGCTGGTGAAACAATACTACAAAGAAAAAATGGAATAATACTATATTGGATAGGTCAAAATAAAAGCCAAGCCGGAGTAGGCTTTTGTGTAAACAAAAATCTTTCAAACAATATGAAAGAGTTTCGGGGTATTTCAGAAAGAATCGCAGTTTTAACATTAAAAATAGAAAATAATTCTAGCCTAGTTATAATCCAAATCTATGCACCAACAAAGAACAGCTCAGAAGAAAAGATAGACCAGTTCTATGCATTACTAGATAAAACAACACACGAATACACAAATAAAAGTGAAGCCAAACACATAGTAATCATGAGCGACTTTAACTGCAAAATAGGCAAACGCACAGAAGGAGAAGAACAAGTATGTGGCCCCTTTGGATATGGAAGGAGAAACGAAAGGGGATTCAAACTAATAGAATTTGCAGTTAGCAACAAATTAGTAATACCCTCTTTAAAAAAAGACCAGGAAAACAATGGACTTGGTTATCACCAAACGGGCAGCACAAAAACCAAATCGATTACATTCTTACAAACAATAAACAGATAGTAAAAAACACAGAAGTACTGAACAGATTTGAATTCAGTTCTGACCACCGACTAATACGAATGACTCTAAAAATACAAAAACATTATGAAAGGGCCAAACTTTTTACAGAAAATATAAAACGAACACACTATTGGAATACAAATAACTTCAAGCGAAACCTACAACAAATAAACATGAACACAAACCAACAAGGAAAAACCACTCAAGAGATCTATAATGACCTAGAAAGGACGCTACAAAAAGCAAGCAAAGACACCCAGAGAAATACGAACATTAAACACAATGGGAAGACAGATCAATTCTCAGAAAACACAAAGGAACTTATTAAGCAAAGAGAAATATTGAAACCAAAAAGACTAACAGACGGGAAAAGTAAAGTAGAATTCGCAGAACTAGACAAATTAATTAAAAGAGAAATAAGAAGAGATTTACGTGAAGCACAAAAAAAGAAAATAAATAACATTCTACACCACTCAGGATCAACCACGGAAGTCTACAAACAGCTAGAGAAAGGGAAAAAATGGATACACAAGCTAGAAGACCCTAACCAAGACAACAAACTAGTGCAAAATAGGTATGAAATTATACAAGTAGCAACAGAATTTTACAAACAATTATATAACAACAAACAAAACAGAAACATCGATGAATTAATCCCCATAGAAGTTGAAAGCAAAGCCCCACCAATCCAAAAAACGGAAATAAGAAAAGCTATAGCAAATTCAAAATGCGGGAAAGCACCAGGAGAAGATGGGATAACTTATGAAATGCTTAAAGATGGAATAGAAGAAATTTTAGACAAACTACATTTACTGTTTAATAAAATCATACAAGAAGAAATTATACCCGAACAATGGACCAAATCAACAATCATATTACTACATAAAAAAGGAGGAAAAGAAAAATCACAAATTATCGCCCAATAAGTTTGATCACAAATATATATAAAATTTTCACAAACATTCTCCAAACCCGTTTATACAAACAATTAGAACCAAATTACTCAATAGACCAAGCAGGATTTCGAAAGGGTTTCTCGACAATTGACCACCTTCAGACAATTAACCAAATTATCGAAAAACATACTGAATATAATACAGAACTTTACATTGCCTTAATAGACTTCGAAAAAGCCTTTGACTCCCTAGAACATATAAGCATTATACAAGCGTTAATTCATTTTAAAGTAGAAAATAAGTATATAAAATTAATTTGGAAACTACTTAAAAATAACTCTGCATACATACAGCTAGAAAGCAAAGGTCCAAGTTTTAAAATCAAAAGAGGAGTTCGCCAAGGTGATCCGTTATCTCCAGACCTATTTAACATTACATTAGAACATCTATTTAAAAACCTAAATTGGAAATACAAAGGTATTCTGATCGATGGAAAGAATTTATCAAATTTAAGATTTGCAGATGACGTGGCGGTTTTTGCGAAAAATAGCAAAGAATTGAGCAAAATGCTAAATGAATTAAATGAAGCCGGCAAAACAATAGGGTTAAAAATCAACTTTAACAAAACGAAGATTATCACTAATGGACGAAAACTCAAAGTAACAATAGAAGAAAAAGAAGTAGCATATGCAGAAGAAAGTGTTTATTTAGGACAAATAATAACGTTTGAAGCCAAAGAGAAAAAGAGCTACAAAGGAGAATCACACAAGGTTGGAGAAAATTCTGGTCACTAAAAGAAATATTAAAAACAGAAACACCCAATTATCTCAAGAGCAAGGTTTTCAATAGCTGTGTAATACCAACAATGACATATGGAGCAGAAACATGGTCTATGACCAAAAATGAACTCAAAAAACTAGAAACTACACAAAACAAAATGATACGTAACATCTTAAAAATAAAACTAAGTGATAAAGTGAAAATAGTGGACTTAAGACGTAAATTGAAAACAATTGATATAGTGCGCGAGTGTAAGAAACAGAAATGGAGATGGGCCGGGCACATCTGTAGAATGAAGGACAGATGGACATTAAGAACTACAAAATGGACACCACATATGAAACGAAGACCAAGAGGCAGACCAAAAACCCGCTGGACTGACGAATTAAAACATCTAACAGGTGAAAACTGGATGCAATATGGAAAAGATCGAGAAAAATGGAAAGTCCTGGAGGAGGCCTTTGCCCAACAATGGGATCCCACAGGCTATGATGATGATGATGAACCTAAAAACAAAGAATCTGTGTTGCTGCACGGTGGGATATAGCTGCCATCTTGAAAATAATTATTAAAAAGCTATTTTTGGGGATTCTTTTTTAGATTTAGAATAAAGTGTATAGCCAAACCTCATATGTGGACTTACACTAACAATTTTTTTTTTCAAATTGAAGTGTGAGTAAATCAGTAAGGTACCTATAGAAGATAATATTTTAATATTGAATAAAGAAAGTAGGATAACAACTTTTGTCAAATTGAATGACGGTTGAAGAGTATTCAAAATTATGTAAAAAATAGCTGAGTAACGTGAATTACATCAATGTAACTAGTAAAATTTGACATATCCATGAGCAATCTGATTGCAAGTCAGACGGTCTACCCGCTCGGCTAAAGAACGCTGTCTTACGTACTTTCTTATCGCTGCATTATAAAGCACACAGTTGCGACGGGGCCGATTGAAGACGAAGTGCGCTCGATGCCGACGAATACGTGTCACATTCATCCAAGCAGGTACAACACGGGTTTATCTATAAGGATACCAACAGGAGCATGTTGAAATTAAACGCATGTCATAGGAAGGCTGTTGAATATTAGCTGACGCTATTTTGAAAATATGGTTGGTGACTTACTACACACATATATAAAAAAAATTTTCAATTAGCTTTTCCTTCTTGCATTGGGCCTGTTTTGTTGTTGTCATTTAAGATGTTTATATTATGGTACGTACTAGGCCTGCATTGCAGTCATCGAGAGCATCGTTTTAATTTTTCGGTACCGTATACTTCTGAAGTTTTTTTCTGATATTTTGTATCATAGTTTTAATTTTCAGCTATTCTACGCTAGTTTAGTGGGGATTACTTGTTGCTAGTTTTCATCGTTCTTGTACTATGTTCATTGTTAACGTTACGATGATCGCTACCTAGATTTGCTGTATTAATTACACTTGTGTCCATAACTATATATTTGTAACTAGATGGTAGATAGAGTGGAATATGTTTCATTTATTGCTTTGGCAACCCCATAGTCTTTTTTTTAGATTACTAAAAGAGATATTCATTCAGCGAAAGCAGATATGAATTACAAGAAATGGTAGAGATACGTCAAATAAGATCTATAAAAACATAAGCAATACTAAATGCATGGCCAAGGGCAAAGTAGAACAAAATGTAATGGAAAATCATTTGGTTTTAAGTAATTTTAACTGATATGCGTCTAATTTCCCTGAACTAATAGTAAAATTATCTAAATTTTCATCAACGAAGGACATTAGAGAACTTGGTCTTACTCCGCTTGAAAATGTTGGGTGAAATGGTTTGAAAAGCATAAAATTAAATATTTGAATCTACTTAATATTTTAACTGAAGAAGTTCCATCGCCATAGGTACCGTATGTATATGCGAATGTAGAAAAGCGGGTGTTATTTGTAGAAGAGTTTGCAATAATTGTCACGGAGATTTCCTAAAAGGGCCATGAGAAAGATTGGTAACGAAGCCGAACAAGGGACATACACCAATTCAAGGTCACTATCACCTGTAGGTATTATTGATTTACTAGATGATTTTTTTAACAGATTTTCCCAGTGTTAAGCCAACGTATTAATATTAGTCTCGCTGCAGGATATTCGGCAATCAATTATTCAAAAACTATTGCATTTAGAACAAAAACGAATAAAACGTTTTTTTATGGGAAATTTAACAATCTTTAATTTTTTATGTCACTTTTTTTATTAAGGAAGCCGTTTATAAGATATTTGCAAAAAGTCTACAGTCTTAACTTTTCCCAAGATGGCGGCGCTTCCTTATCCTCAATTTTTCAGGACCTTTTACACAATCAACAGTAAGCTTTAGTAAACATTTGTGCTAAACTTAAAGACGCTCTGATAATTTTACTTATTTCCTTATTGTTTACTGGGTTATAAATAGAATAAGCTGCTTAGAAACGTGCACTTAGATTCTGTTAAAATTAATTAAAAACATTCATTGAATGAAGGTCATATGACGTACAACAAACAGTGGTAAGTATACTTTAGTTTAAAATATCGTTAGAATAATAGCAATATAATAGTAATTTACGATGCAAGTAACGTTATCGAGCGTTTTACATTACGAGAGAATAGTTTGAAAGAACAAGCGACGTTAGAAGCGAGTTCTCTAAAATTATCTAGTAATGTAGAAAGCAGATAACGTTACGTGTATCATAACACGGTTTATTTTATCTTAAAATACTATACTTTAAAAAAAATTATTACTGACACAATAGCTAGACATATATCTGATATGGCTGTGGTGGTATCACTAGTAAGTTAAAAATCATAAGTCACTCAATTCTGTATTGTTGGTAGCACTGTGAGGTTATATTAAATTCGAGATTAGCAGATTAAGTTTTGAGTCAATTTGTATCAAATAACAAACAAAACCTAACCTACTAACATCGAAATTGACATAGACTGACAGTGCCACCAACAATACACGTCAGTACTGGCACCATGAGATTAAATGCTAATAAAGTACCGGTATGTTATTTGTCTTAACAACACTAGTGCTGTTAAATGCATCTTAATGCAACTCGTTGCAAAGGAGTATAGAAAATACCATGTGACTCTATTTACAAATATATTTGATTTCTCGGTACTGCATTTGTGTCACATTTAGAAAAGAATTAACCTATAACCAATGAGCAATACCTACTATGCCATTACATTTAAACTAATTATGTTATTTTTAGAACAGTCTTAAGTTGTATCCACAGATAAATATATTTGAAATAGTTGCGTTGAGAAACATATTTCTGTTGTTTAAGAATTCCAATTCAATTTTGTTGACGTTCCCTAGGTTATCAATGATATAAAAGTGACAGATTTAACGTATACCTTTTCTATTTGACAAGGTATTATGCATTTCCGATGTCGTTAGAAAACGAGAACAGAAAACAGGGTCATTGTTACTTAACTCTCGCCTTCGCTATTACTCAAAATTTTAAGCTTAGCAACACAGTCACGTTTAGAAGCTCATTCACGTTAATGTCGCATTTATAGCGCAGGTATGCGAAACATTTAAAATTCTGTTCTTGTTCTGTCAATGTTGTAGAAACAGCGCTTCAATGTCCAAATATAACGGAAAAGGCACTTCCCAGTAGCAGCAGACGTGACCTTAGGCTCCTTAGAACTGTCGAAACTGTAAAATTTCACTTTTTCAGACTGTTTCGTTGATTTGGAGAAAGCCTACCAGAATTTCAATTTAGCTTAACCTGAATATTTTGTGATTGCTTGTGCTAAAGTTCTCTATTAAGCCCTAGAAGGCTATATCAGTTAAAACGCTAACTTGGGATATCGAAGGTACTTTATGTATTTCTAAAGGTAACTATGGTAACAACTACATCTACATTGTCGCAATATTTATTAAGAATTTACAGCAACACTCTTTTGGCATTATTTAAAGAACAGTTAATGTTTAACTACGGCGTCCCTTCTCAAATAGTTTAATATTTTATTGTTATGCAACCCTGTGCAGCAATTCTACGAATTCTATATTACTAGTAGATTTATCTGGTAAATCCTAAAACGAAAAATAAGAGCATTTTGGGACATGCATTTAGAACTAAAAATAAATTATGGTTAGTTGAGTGCCATCATTGGTTTTTGATTATTTTAGGTACATGCTGATATATAAAATTTAAACGTTATAATATGATAAAAGCTTGGAATGTTGACAAACACGTTAACGTCAGATCGTTACCGCTGCAAACTCGAAATATTAATTGAAAAATACCAGCACTCTTACAAAAGTCTACAGAAGCAAGAAAAAATTGAAGGCTGGTTCATCATACAATTTAAAAAATTAGCCTTTTCAATGTAGGTACATTACGGTGAAGTCATAGCTCCGCCCAACAACAGCTGATCGGAGGACAACCTTTGTGGTAAGTTAGGAGGCTTGTGGTGATTTTTCAAATTCTTAGGCAAAAATACAAGTTTTTACACGTTATAAGTGTAGTTTAGTTGATACGTAGTTTTCTGGATTTATTGTGTTATTTAAGACTATCGTGATTCGTGACTGAGCAGTAACTACCCTCTGTGACTGAATTATCTGGAAGGTAGAAGTAATTTTGATTTAATTTTTATATGAATGTAAATAAGAACCCTTTATTACAGTTATCAACGCAGCAGGCTGCATTTAAAGAGATAACCTCAGAAACAAAATGTTTTCAATTAGCGACTATGCTGGTGGCCTACCAAAGGAGAATAAGCAGGCATATTTGAAGAAGTTGAAGTTATTAAGTATTAGATAAGATCCTTATGCGTTAACCATTCAGAATTTCTCATTAGGTACCTAATTCGTTATTACCTCACTGCCTTTTTCTAGAAGCCTCTTTTTAGCCTCACTGTTCCTGCTTGGTGCTCCAGATGAGGCTGATACTATATTCATAGCCAAGTTTTTGTGTTGGCATGTAGTCTGGATTAATTAAATCACCAGATGCCGCCGGTCTTCCTGGAAATTCCAAATTGATTCCAATTAATCATAGAGGTGCTTTTATAATACAAATGCATTACCTGTTAAAAACTGGTCTGAACGAACTGAAGCAAATCTAATGTTTTGTGGTGTCCAATCTGCCCCTCGGAGAACCTTCATCCACAACTCTCTTCTTTTTACGGCCTCAAGAATATCTCCACCACTTCGATCTCGCACACCAGAAAATCCAAAGTATTTCTTTTCCGTCTCTCGGTTACGTCTCCCACCCAGCACAGCACAAAATATTGGTAGCTTTGTCGGTTTCAAGGTTATGTTTTCTATTCACTGTCAAATATGTTATTTAGCTATCTTTTGGATTAAACTAGAGACCCTTTTATTAAACTATTTTACAAGTCCATAACTTTCTTCTTCAATTTTCAACTGAAAAGAGTATTCTAACCCGGAATGCGAAAATCTTAACCAATAATACAAATAGAGTGCTATACTGTTTACAGAATTAATAAACACATAAACTGCACTGCTGTACTAAATAAACTCAGTACAATGGACACAAAACGTATAAAATTAAAATTTATGGAAAGCTTCCTTATAAAAGTTGCTTGTCTACGATCAGCTTTTAGGACGCAGTTTGTGACGTCACTTGGAAATACTCAGTTAGAAATTAGTACATAAATCATGTATTAGCCATGAAGAAAAGCAATTCCTAGAAACTCATTTTAAATTATACTTGTGAAATTGTAAATATTACTTTCTTGAGAGGCAGCCTTTTCCATCAATAGAATGCTTAGATATCGCCATAAAGTTTACCTTCAAACTATAATTGCAAAGAGTGGCCAATATTTTGTTGGTTCGGTACATTATCTTCCAATTGCATATAACTCAGACTAAATCATAAATAATTAGATTGGGGAGCGTTATCGCCAACCAGGAGAGTTGATAAAACAATTTCAGATTTTAATATGCAGGACGTTTGAAATTGTTTAGAAGAAACAGTTACTTGACATAATGTTAGACTACTAACGATCTCATAAGAAACGTCGCAACTTTATAACACATAATTGAAGAACTGCACAATAGTTTTAAAGTGTTACGCCTTTCTTTGTAATATATTTTATTTGTGTCGAGAGTTCGATCCCCCATCTCCTTAAAACTTTTAAAAATAAAAATTGTAGATGAAAACCTCTACAGAATGCCATCATTCGGAAGTGATATAAAGCAGTGGGTCCCATGTTACTACGATGTGTAGCACGTAAAAGAT
>OW679199.1:27337102-27421985 GCA_940337035.1 Agriotes lineatus
GATCCCTTGCTACGGATGGAACTCTTTAGTCACGGCACAATTCTTTGGCCGGTCGGTATCTAATGTACCTGGCACTGTGCATCAATAGAATGTCCATATCAAACAAGCAAACAAACTTTTATATTTTTTTAATTGCATATGTAGATTTGTGTTGTTATGATTGCTAATATAATTCATATGGCAACAGCAAAATGCGACAGAATAATAAATGACAGACAAATATAAGTTGTTGAATCTAAAATGTAAGTGTTTTGTTGAAGAATAGTAGACCAGTAAGTAAATAAAAGGAGTAAAAGCTGATCATGCGGTCTGGATCTTAAATTAATTTAATTATTCAATATAAGAGCATTGTGTTGCAACACGAGCACTACGAGCAGGATTCATCCAATAAAATTGGTAACTATTATTTAATACTGCAATGGTTTTATTCCCACAGCAATTCTGGTTGCCTAACTAACACGAAAATGAAATAACTCTTTATGAACACAGAATTAATATTTATTATGGCGAGATAAAGTCAATATTTTACACTAACAAATGCACATGATATGATTGGCAGTAACTATAATTTGATTGAGAAAGGTTAGCATTAGATAAGCCAGAATACAAGGGTTACATTTAACATTTTATTCATAGTTGATTGTCGGAATGGCAAGCGCACCTTAATTTGTGTAGCTGGCAGATTTGTTTTGATAAGGTCAATACAATCATGTTAATGTAATATGATACAAAGATGGTTTGTGTAGTTACAAAAATTATATAAGCGTTATGGGTAAAAGTTTATGAAGCCAGAAAACGGCAATACAGCTGACGAGTACAGAAACGGTACAAATCAGTGGAAAGAGGTAAAGATTGCAAAGCGCAAGCTAAGGCAACCTATTTTAGGACACACACAATTGTGCAGTGCTAATTGTAAACTTGCGAAACAGTGAATTTAAAAACTAAAGTGATCAAAAGCAGAGTAAAGTTCTACGATTGACAATTTCCAAGAAAAAGACAGTTTAGTTCCTAAGTAAAAATATTATATCAACACTTATTTCATAAAACAATTGTAAAAACTTAGATGCTAGGAAACGAGATATTCAATTGTTATTATGGAAAAAGCCTTGTAAAATTTGTGCTGTGTGCTAGAGGTGCTCACAGATTTATGTAAATTTGCAAATAAACCAGTTTTCTGTGTACGCCAAAAAGTGGTTTTTTATATTCACCAGTCTGCAGAGCTGCTTTGTGTGCAATTTTCGTCTTGATAACAGACCCCAGTGAAGAGGGAAAGCAGGCTGCAAGGTTCGGCCAGCTAGAATCTTATGTGCAACGTGTAGAGCCAGAGTTTTGGAGCAGTAAATCGTCACCAAGTGGCGTCCTTTGATTTTGTGATCCAACCTACGAAGCTGCCCTTCCAAGGTAAATTTCACAGGGAAGCAGTTGTAGAGGGCCCACTAGCTTTGGGTTGCATCACGATTAGACTTTGTACGAGGTGTAGAAGCAGGACCCAATTCCCAGATCCGTTACAGAGAGGTTTATCGAGGTAGCGTCCTCTTATTTTGCGATTTGGACCATTTTGGCAAGAAGTTAAACAAATGCAGATCTCCACGTCTCTACATCACTGAAACAAAATCAGGTTAGCCGGAAATTACGTCATATTATTTGCGTTATATTTACCTGATGTGGATTTTGCAACTTTTTGGTGTTTCAATTCAAATTACGCAATTTGTACACTAGCAGATCATCTTTGTGTTTACAGTCAATTTGAAGATTAAAGCTGTCAGATACGAATTCGAGAAATTGTCATACATGTTAATAAGCCCTACTGGAAAGTAATTGTCATACAAGTGTTAAGACCTAACCCTTTGAAAAAGAGATGTTCTCATGCTAGACCGGTGCTTTATTTTATTTGTGTGCAAATGAATAAAATAGAAAGAGCAATAAACAATTTATTTTGCAAATATTAATTATAACATCATTGTAATAAGCCCTGATGTTGACACAATATTGAATTATGTTACTAATTTAATTTTATTTTAATTTGTGTTAATTTGCCCTATTTATTTATATTATTATTAAAACCCTTATTAGTAGGTTTATCATTACAATACATAATCTAAAACGATTTTTGTATATTAATGACATTCAGTATTACTATTAATGTTTGAATAAAAGAAGTCGTTTTGATTTGTTGGTAAAATAAAAAGAAGAGCATTGAAAGATATACTATTTTGAGTTACCTGTGACCATACAGCATTTTCCATTACGATGAAATAGAATGTTTATGTCTAAGGGAAGAAATTACAATAAAAAGGTTTTAAGTCACTTTTTATTCCTTTGGTATTTCTGCAAAAAATCCTTAATTCTCTTTTATTAACTCAAATCCGGCACATACTGTACAGTTCCATGTTAATACATGTGTTAGCCTAAGATGCAGAATTTGCTCAATTGCTGAAATTTGGGAAAAAAGGCAAGAGAGCAAGAATAATTCGGCAATTGTCCGAATTCGGCATTTAGCATTCGGTCATTTAAATATGTTAGGTTAGATATATATTGTGGTTCAAGTTCCACATGGGAGCATGAATTGGTAACGGGAACTTTGAACAGGCATCTGTGGTAGCCCCGATGCTGTCCGGTCTTTAAAGTGACGCTATATAGTTCGATTCGTTACCTTGCTGAGAATATAACTTTAAAGTTAGGTATTTGCAGTTTCCATTCTATTATCGACCGGTAACGATTACTTTCATGTTATATTTATTAGTTAAGACAAAGTAATTACTCGGAAATTTGCCATATTAATAATAATAACCTTTATTGTCCAACAGCAGCAGCCTATTATAGGACAAATCACACAAAAAAGTTTAATGAACAAAACGTGAACCTTTACGTCACAATTGCTTTAAATATTCCTTTATTATCCGTTTTGCACCAAATATAATAAATTAATACATACAAATTGGTTTTACGTGTCAAATTCAGCATCTAGAATCTCATATTCTTGCAAAATCGCAATATTTAAATTTAAAATTGCACTTTTGAATGGAATGCGATCTGATTTGTACGTATCATAATTATGTTTGACAATAAACTTGTATTTTTTTTTTATTTTCTTTTTCTCTCTAATATTGGTCTGATAGTATTCGATTTAGTTTCTGAGCTAGGAAAATGGGCTAAGGATCATGAACGAATGAAACATGAGTATAACAAAATCAGTTGGAAAAGAGCAGTCGAGAAGTAAAGTTTCGTTAAAGTCGCAGCTACCAAGTCGCAACGTCGCCACTACGTAATTGATTTCGTGTTAGAAGTAAGCCAATTTGGCGAGATTATATAAAATACTGTTTATTAATTTAAAATGAGCTTATAAAAATTGCTTTTCTTCTAAACTAATGCAAACTGATCAATTAACAGCATCTTATATATTCTGTGCGTTTCCAGTTTCCTTTATACTGTACTATACGACTGTATATTGAGCTTGTTCTCAAATGTTCTTACACGCTTCTGTATGCTACTGTGGGACACTAAGGCATTTGATAGTAAATGTTTCAGATGTGTTGAACTAACTTCTATTTTCCACACTAAGACAATGATTTAATCAATACATTGGTTGTGATATTATTATTTAAAAATTTTTCTTATCCTAAAGTATTGCTTTGGTGGCTCCGGATGATTAGAATTTTAATGTAGGTATGTAAAGTCGAATTAAATATAGGACATAACTTTTGAGACTTTGTATGAATATGCACAAAGGGCAGTATGCGGCTGCTCTTGTTCTATAACAAATTAAATAAATGCAGGAACTTAGCTCATGATCTTTAAGAACTTAATGAAACCCCTCAAAGTGTGTCAGGTAATATCTCGTTTACATAACAACAAAAACCCATCTACTAACGAATCAAGCAAAAAAAATGCACCTTTTAATTTCGTTAACTTTTCGCTTTGACTTCTGTACAGCACTTTCAATGCAGTTAATTTTTTTGCGGCAAAATAGCCACTGAAAAGATTGAAAATCAAAGTCTAGAAATGCCTCCCTGGAAAAAACCTTAAAAACTCCTTATCTACTTGCCGTTGCGGTTTAGCCATATAACTGCTCACTTTTGCTTATTATTTTTAACGTTAGCACTCAAACCACGTTGTTTTCGTTAAGTTACCTTTCTTAGGGATGTGCATGAAGATATACTTATGTATTCCCCCTTACTTGTATTCAGTCAATTACGTAGAGTAGGTATTGTTGCCGAATTATCACTAGCTGCTATTTATTACTTCAATTAAATGGCGAAATTAGTGAAAACCTGTTTATTTTAGAAAAATCAACGTAGCAACCTTTTACAGGCTTAAACTTGCAAACTGCGCCCCAAATTATCTATCTATTCACATTTATTCTATACTGAAACACAATTATAACATGAAATTTAACAATAGTCTATTTCAGGTGCTGCGTCGTTATGCTTAGGCTATTATTATATTCAAAATAACATCCAAAGCTACAGCTAAGATACAGAACTTTGAACACTATTCAAGGACCACATGAATATATAATTTCATCCCCCTCCGATGTGATATGGCCGAGGAGTCTCAAATCGTATACTATATCATGGACGATATGGCATATTAATGTTTGTTTCTATATTTTAAGGAAAACGCCATTGGTCATTGGTGTGGAAAATTATCGGTAAGTATGTCTCGCCCTTGTTAGATTGCCACTGAAAACTTTAATATTGTTTGAAATTCATTCTTGTATCTCTGCGATGCTCTGTCTGTGAACGATTATTGCGTTTGGTTTAATAGAGCATTTTACTTTAACTTATTTACGGATCGCTATTACCCTATACATGTGGTTATCATCGCGTTTGACCTTTTTCGATATAAGAATAGTGAAAGACGTCTTCAACGGTAATTTATTTTTGTTTGAATTGTTGGTGGAATTGAGTCCGCTACTTTGGAACCAGTAGCGTCTGCCACTTATATTGCTTCAGTTTTTATTAGATTCTTGGCGGCCCACCACTTTATTTTATTTATTATCGCATCTATTGTTGCAGCTAGATCGTGATCTACCCCACCCTGAGCTAGCCGAATCACTCCTTACTAACGTATATTACTAATTCAACCAACACACTGCCAGTCAAGCTAGGCTGAACCGAAAGTAGGTTATAATAAAATCATCTGTCATGTGAGCTAGTTTTCATAATCTCCCACTATACGGCGAAATAAAGCAAACGGTACGGCTACTAATTACATATTTTTATTTTTGAATTTACATTGAACAGCAGAAAATTTACAAAGCGAAACTTGAATAGAATAATGGAAAAACATTACACTACTATATGGGTATGCATTGGTTTAGATTTAAACGACAACATATCCACTGTAAGCTGCTGGATGCACAAGTCCATGAGAGATGTATTGGGCTACAGGGACTACTTCGGCGGCGGCGTAGGCGGAGTGCACGAGTGGTACAGCATGAGAGACCACTACGTCGGGTGTGGGGGCGGCGAAGGCGAAGGCCAGGATGGCGGCGAATACGAACTGAAATAGAAAAACAAAACCGTTTTAAAGTTTTTTTCTGCTTGGCAAGTAGTGACCATCTTCATACAGTTAGAATTGTGTAACGAACTGGTAACCTAATTTGAATTTAAGATTTGCGGTAGAACTTGCTGACGTCAGCGTAGAAGAAAAAGCAGATTAACGGAAGTCTAGCTCGCGGCTATTTTTTAGTTACAGTTAATATTGCAAATCACTTAAAACAGCTTTGTCACCTTATTGTCGGAACAATATTTGAAATTAAGTACATTTTGTATTTTCTCTGATTTCGTGTGTTATTAAAAAGCTCTCTCTTTGCAGGTACATTAATTATAAAATAAAAAATAGAAACGAAACTTACCAGCTTGAACATTTTAAAGGAATATTCGACTTGTACAAATCAAATGATGACTTTATCAGAGAATTTTGGGTTTATATACCTACGCTTTCTTGCTTCCGGGGCATCATGCAAATTTCGGACGTTCTTTCAAGGGAGGAGTCGTTCGAAACTGCTTCCTTACGAACCAATACCGGTTCAACCTTTCCTCTTTTTTGAGGATCGTAGTACAATAACAAAATCACCGTTTAATGGCTATTGAAGTTTTTCTGTACGGTGACATTGCAACTCTGAGATGTTGAAGGCTAAATTTTCGAACGGGTTACGCTAAAACAGTTTTTTCAATGTCATTAATATTAAATAGTTCATCTTTAATTTTAACCAGTAAATGTTATTGGCTGCCATATGTGGGATTTTCTATGCAAAATTATTCTATAGTTGGGATTTACACGTTTTATTTTTCTATTTTGTTCTTTCTACTTCTTCAACTTCATCTTTGATTGAGTCTTAAGGTCTATTGTTTGTAATATCCTTTCAGCTGTATATTGCAGGCTTCGTTTCTATTTCTATCATCTTTCAAGCTTTTTTCTTCTTGTCTTTTCAATTTCAAGCGATATAAAGGAATATATTATTATGTTAAAGCTCCATTTAGTGGCACCTTAAGTTATAATTGACTATGTAATAATGATCTTTTTCTATTTAAATGGTTTTATGTTAGAACAATAATCATATTATTTTAGCTATGACATCTGACTTTTACTATACTTTAGTTTATTTTCAATCAAATCTCTTTTAAAAATTGAAATTCTTTTAGTAACTTATTTGCCCTTTTATAATTATGCATTATCAATTTGATTAAATCGCTCGCTGTGAATATGGAAGCACAAACAGCAAAAAGGCCAAATCTGCTTAAGCATCCTCGTTCTCAAGATACTCACACAACACGAGTCACCAAAGAGCATAACCATCGCGCGGGTTTTTGCTCGACTTCACAAGGTGCAAGGCAGATTAAGCCAAAAACTGCTGGGTGTTCATATACAAATACTACGCGGTGTAAGCCGAAATTCCATGTAAAGAAGAATAGTGAGATAGTGTTTTTGAGTAAAATGGTAAAGCAAAAAAGCCATGGTGCACTTACAGCACGATAAGAACCATACTAGAAGTTATATATCAAAGTATGGTGAACTATTTGCATTCCTGAAACGAAAATGTAGACTTTAAGCCGAAGAAATCTAGCACTTTTACTTGGCAGAATATATAAGATTTCTAGAATAAGACACCACAGGATTTTTCCCATTAAGGTAGGTTTTTATTTCATTATTTTAAATCCTGAAAACTATTCAAAACTTCAAAAATGTTATTTAACACGATTTTGTTATATTATGATTAACAAACCAACAAAAGCTAACACCATCACGTTTGTTGTAGTGCCACATATTTTAAGATTATGGTTTTTAACAAATTTGTTACTGTTTTAGGTGGCGCTTATAATTGGTGTACCCGGACATGCAAAAGTAATGAAGGGATAAAAATGATAACTACACACATTGCTATTTTAAACAAAAAAATTCCATTGAAATTTCCCACACAAATAGCTACAAAAGGAAGTAATTTTTGATAATTGTCTCAAATTGGACCAGAATTGAAAATAATTTGTTAACTTTTGAAAAGGTATCTCAAATGAAAGATTTTTTGTCCAATACAGTTTGGGAAAAGTTTGAAGTCACCTATTTAGGTACAACCCAATATCTATTTTCTTTCAAAAATAGCTACGTTCTTCAAGCTTCCTTAAATAGAAAAGTACACAGGCAATTTCTTCAGACGAATGGTCGCTACATTGCTGGTCAATATTGGAGAAGATGTTTTGCAATTAAAGGGCTCATGGGGATGGAAGGAAAGTGCAGAAGCAAAAGATTATGTTGATTCATCAATTGATAACCGAACTAAAACCGCAAACGTGTGGTCCGTATTGATCTCTCCATCGTCCTCCTGAAGCAGTCTAAATGTCGTATCTTCTGTTGTTAACATAACTGGAAGTTCGAGTGGAACAGGACGAGAAATCACGGTTTCAACAAACATTTACGCATCAGCAGAGTGGCCTAACAATATAGATTAAAGCTTATAATAAGTCTAGTTTAACAATTAATATTAACAAATAAGTAGTTTTGTTAGTTCGTCTTGTTAATTATACTGTAGTTTGAAGCTTATTTAACGTGTTACTAAAAAATATATTAATTCACATGCCTTCAAATAAAGAATTTTCTTATTTTTTTAAATTGAATGTGGAAAGTGGGAGCGAGAAGTAAGGGCGGAGTCCACTTCTCCACGTATCCGGCCATCAGCAAACATTTCTAGAAGCTAGCCACCACCGTCACCGCCACCCCGGTCCTCCAGCGGCCCAGCGTCTCGACCTTTGAGACGTTCTATTTTTCTATCATTATTATTTCGTTTCGTTTACATACTAGTAATAATTTTTAAATATTAATTAAAACGTACTCTGACAGGAGCTCCGCCCCAACCACTCTTTGTTGCACACCTCTACCACTGAGCTATTGTGTGAACTGAGGTAAGCCACCATCTTGACGTTAGCCACGCCTCTTGCACGCACCACCAAATTTTTGTAGGCATTTACCTACAGTACGTGAAACATAGCTTACGCAATATGCGACAAAAGTGCTTTACCTGCTTCGCTCGATTAAAAAGCTCGCACCTTGCATGGAAGAACTACACATTTCTCAAATTGTAGTGCAACATACTATTATTCCATAATATGGTAGTGGAAACATGATTTTTTCCAATACTTACTTGTGAAGTTGTGTTTTATCTATTAACATTTCCATGGTAAAGTAACATTTTAATGACGAGGGTGGACAAAATGTCACTTAATTCACTAGTGGTGATAACAGTCCGTAATCCATAACAACTAACAAAATACATGCGTGTACCTTAGTAACTAGCACACAACCAGATAATATGATTACTTATTTATTAATTCTGAAATCTTATTTATATAAATAAATTAAGGCATTGAAAAAAAATGATATGCCACTCGTGAAGAAAGAGTTTTTATTCATTCCAGCGTTTTCCCATTTATATAAAATGGGTCCTTACTCGCTTCTACCATAAATAACTATTATTTACAGCTATATATGTAATATTAATTCTTCTGACTTTTTAAAAGTCTAGATGTCACTTTTTTTAACTTTTCGAGCCCCCTTTTTCCGCCCTCACTTCCCGCTTACACTTCCTACACCCAATTAAAATATTAAAAATCTGTATTGGAAGGCATGTAAATCTAAAAAAATAATAATAGTTGTTTTTAGTAATACGATAAATAAGCTTTTAACTACATTGTAATTAACCCAACGAACTAACAAAGTTACTTATTTCTTAAAATTTATTGTTAAACTAGACTTATTGTAAGCTTTAATCGATATTGTTAGCTGATGCCTATCATTTGTTGAAAACGATATTTCTCGTCCTCTTCCTGTCGAGCTTCCACTGCTGTTAACAGCAGAAGATACAATATTCAGATTGCTACAAGAGGACGATGGGGAGCTCATTGAGGACATGTTTGTGGTTTTAGTTGGGTTATCAAATGATGAATGAACATAATTTTTTGCAACTGCATCTGCTCCATTATTGACCAGCAATGTAGTGGCCGTTCTTCTGAAAGAATGGCCTGCGTACTTTTTCATTTAAGGAAGCTTGAAGAACGCAGCTATTTTTAAGAGAACGTAGATGTCGAGTTGTGTCCAAATGGGTGATTTCATATTATTCCCCAACCTGCATTGGACAAGATACCTTTGCAAAAGTTAATAATTTTTTTTATAATTCTAGTCCAATTTGGGATAATTATCAAAAATTACATACCTTTGTAAGTATTTATGTCGACAGTTTCAATGGAAACGTTTTGTTCTAAAATAACAATGTGTGTGGTTTTCATTTTTATTTCTTAATTACTTCTGCCTGTCCCGGATACACAAATTTCAAGCGCCACTTGAAACAGTAGTAACACATTTGTTAAAAACAGAATTCCAAAATTCCAGAATCAACAAACGTGTTGGTGTTATTTCTAGTTAGTTTGTTAATCACAATATAACAAAATCGTGTTACATACAATTTTTAAGGTTTTGAGTGGTGTCTGGGATTTAAAATAATGAAATGAAAATCTACCTTAATGGGAAGAAATTTCTGTGATGCCTTATTCAAGAAATCGTCTATATTCGGCCATGTAAAAATGATAAATGTCTTCAAATTCAAACCTACATTTTCGTTCCAGGAAGGCAAGTAGCTCACCATATTTTGATATATGAACCCTTTCCCTAAATTCTAGCATGATCCTTATCATTCTGTAACTAGACCATGTCTTTTTTTGCTTTGCCATTTCACTCAAAAAGACTCTCAAGACTGTGTCTGACGAGATTTATCTGCGCGTCTTCTATATACTTTGATTGCTTATTTATATCGTCCTCTGCTTTTCCCGGAAAGTAGACCTTCCTCTGCTCTTCCAGCTGTTTCCTACAGTTCTAGTGAAGTGCAACTCATGGAGTTTTCTTCATTATTCGATTTTTTTTTAGTTTTGATCGAAAAGTCAAGAAAGAACTAGCATTGTTTATTTAACTGAAGTTTACACTTTAGCTAACTACTTGATCTCTCGACAGTAATGAAACACTTTCCACCTCGGTATGTAATATATTATTATTTATTATTTTTAGTTAACTGATGGTTCTCCAATTTATACATTATATCATGTTTCCTCTTTTTGGGGAGTTTAATTATTACCCCCTCTTTCCATTTCTCCTAAAACACTTCATTTGTCCATATACCTTTTCCATTATGGGATGTAACATATCTACAGGTTTTTGCACATCAATTTCGAATATGTCAGCAATTAGTTGTATGCTACCTGGTACTTTTCTATTGTTCATTTGTTGGACCGAAGTCTTCTTAGTATGAGATGTGAGAATTTATTTGTAGCTTGGGTATTTCCATAAGATCTGGCTATGATGGTATGTCTTTCCTTTGGATGTTTATTATTTCTTGAAAATGGCTTTACCATCGCTTCAGTATTTTTACTGTAGTAATGAATATTTCAGCATCTTTTTTCCTTATCGGTGATTGTATGTTATTTTTTGTTTCCGTACTCAGCTACCTTATTCCAAATTTACTACTCATTGTGCTTTTGCGCCACTTCATACATATACAAATGGCTATCCCTTTTACCATTTCCTTTAACTGCTCTGCTCACTTTGAATTTCTCTTTGAATTCCTATCCTTTTTGTTTATCTTTAGCTTGCAGCCCTCAATCTTTTACCACTCTTATCTGTTAATTTCCACGTGCTACCCCTAATCTATTCTGTTTGATACTTTTTTTAAATTGACTCACGGGCACTGATGAATGCAAACCTTTCACCAGACCTCCTCTGATTACATATTATAGGATATTCTTTCTGACATTTGTTACAGGATTATCGACAAATTTCCACATCATACATTTTCTGTAATTTTTATGGTATGCATTTTTGATTTTATGAACTTTAATTTTGTCTATCTAGAGGTAATGGTCAGTAACAACATGAGTACTTATTTTAATATGAACGTATAATAGGTTACTTTGAAATTTTCTACTTATACAAATGTGGTCTATTTGATTTCGGGTTCTACGATAGCTGACATGCACGCTATTTTGTAAATAAATGTGAGGTAGTTTAAAAAATTATACAAAGATCTCCTATCTAAAGCTACCTTTTTACACTTTTGAGGTTAAAAGAATTCGCCTTCCGTTCATTCTTTAAACCTTGCGCGTGCTACGCCTTGGACTCTAATTTTTACGACTCGGGGAATAACCGCCTTCTGACGCTCTTGCTACATAAATAACAATTATGGTAAGCAGCTTCAGATATTTTATTATGTCAAAATATATTTTTCAATCTGTCAGAAATTCATACAGTGTTGTATTAGTTTGATTACTTTAAAGTGAGTGTTACTTTGTTTATTGTAATCTTGCAAAACGTTTTGTATGTAATACCTGTACAACTACATGCCCATTTTTTTCTGTGACAGAGCTGTAGTCATAAAATTTATAAACTCAAATGTGTTTTAGTTTAGCTATTGAATAAAAAACGCTGTATGCAGCTCTCACATAATGACAAGTTAAAGCTTTTATTTGTTCCTCACTTGTAAACATCAATTTATCAAGTCACTGTATTCACCTTGAAAATGTTTCATAACTGGCTAGCCAGTAAATTTTTTACTGGCTAGCCAGTTATATTTTACAAGCGTGCTCATAGATAAATGATAGCGTGCAAAGCCTTCCTTAGTATGTGTGATATTGATGAATTTAGTTGCTTGTCAGTTTGACATTTTGAATAAACGGTAAATTTCTAGTTATTTACAAGTGAGGAACAAATAAAATATTCAACAATACACGCCAGGTAACCATTTTTACTGGCTCAAGGATATGACAGGCTCGCCTAACGGCTCGCCAGTCATCCCAATCCTATCGCCAGTAAAAACTGTTTTACCTGGCTTGTAATGTAAAATACTATTATTTATTCCTCACTTTTAAACATCAAGTCACTGTATTCAACTTGACAATGTTTCTTAACTGGCTAGCCAGTAAAATTTTACAAGTGTGCACATAGATAAATGATAACGTGCAAAGCCAGAGTTGTCTTCCTTGGTATGTGTTATATTGATGAATTTAGTTGCTTGTCAGTTTGACATTTTGAATAAATGTTAAATTTCTAGTTATTTACAAGTGAGGAACAAATAAAATATTCAACAATACACGCAAGGTAACAGGTTTTACTGGCTCAAGAAGGTGACTGGCTCGCCTGCGGCTCTATTCGCCAGTAAAAACCCTTCGCGTTCGGTTACTATAGAAATTGCGCAGTTTGTTGCTTGATTTACTGAAAACTAACTTCAAAAAATAGTTTGGTTCACTGAATAGTCCCTCGAATGCCATTCTTAGTCAAAGTTAAGTAGAATAATTTTGCGGTGGTATCACTACTCATGTCCATTGCGCTTAGGATAATCGAACCTAAGCGCAATGGACATTCGTGATACCATAGCAAAAATATTCGACATAACTTTGACTATTCATGGTATTATAAATGAATATTTCCTAGGTAAACATTAGTGGCTTGAGAATTATTTTAAAACTAAACTCTAAAACTAATACCTCCTCTGCACACATCACTCAAAACATGTTGGCAAGTCTGAAAACTGAAATCTTTTAAGTCGTGGTTGCTCAATGTCATTGTCGAGAAGAATCTCCACAAGGGTATTGGGGTGGGCGCTTAGCCTATCCCGCTGAAAAGTACTGGATTTTTGAATTTCTTCGTTGAGGTAGCCTACCTTCCCGACACCAGACCGAAGAGATTTATGTTGAAATAAAATTTACTTTGTACATATGTATGTAAATGTAGTTATTTTCCAACTGTACATAGTCGACAATAGATGTTGAAGTACCTTCTTTAAATAAGTTCTGGCCCATTTCGAGTTACCATTTATAAGAGCAAAATTAATGAATGCTAATTTTCAATAAATACACCAGGTAGTGTTGCAATTGCAAGTGACATATTTGAAGCCCTTTTCTGATAGTTCTTTGAGAACATTTCCCGTAATCAGCTCGTGCCCTGGTGCTTTGTGAGGATTTAGCTGTTTCAGTATTGTGGTCTTAATTTCTCCTACTTTAAATAGTTGGATTGGTAGAGTCATTTGGAAAGGCGCCCTAAAATATTCATGCATTTCCTTGTTGTCTTCGTGTGTCATTTTAGCAGAAAAAAGTGTAAATACTTCAGTTCAGTATCTAGCAAATGCAAAACGTTTTTCTTCGTCACTTCTGGCCCAAACATATGCTGCTGTGGTCGTTTCAGACCTTTGGTGGCTTTCCAAAGTGTGTAATCGGGGAACACCGTGGGTGTTAGGCGCGTTAGGTAAACTTGCATTGCTTGATTCTTGGTAGCTTAAAAGCACTGTGCGACTTTCACTCTGATGATGCAAGCTGCAAGGTCTTGCGAAACGTTAGTGAATATGGATGCACAAACAGCAAAACGGCCAAATCTGCCTAAGTATCCTCGTTCTCAAGATACTCAAACAACACGAGCCACCAAAGAGCATGTCCATCGCGCGGGTGTTTGCTCGACTTCACAAGGTGCAAGGCACATTAAGCCAGAAAATGCTGGGTGTTCATATACAAGTACTACGCGGTCTAAGCCGAAATTCTATGCTAAGGAGAATAATTGTTGCACTGTTTGATAAAAGCGCTAAACAATAAATGTGAGAGTGCAAAACGTAGATTACATTTTTTATGATACTAAACTTGCAAAAAGTGTTTTAATAAAGTTTTAATATCTTACACTTCGTGTAGTTGCAGTTGCAGGTGCAGTTTAGAATTTACGTTTTCGGTTTGCTTTTAGAGTGCGTTGCAGTTTACGATTTAAAACAGATAATAATGTCTAAAACTAGATGTATGCAGAGTTGTTGAATGAAAAACCATAACGGAATATCAAACAGATACTACTACCTGATTACATAAGACGATTTGTAGGTCGACCCTGACATTCAAAAATAGTAGAATTCTTTGTTTTGACTTGATCTGGTTAAGCTACCGAACCTAAGATAAAAACTTGTACAGTTGTACACAAAGTATTTCTACGTCGGGTTTCTCAATTTTAAAATTGGATAACTTTTTTTGTATAACGAACCAGTTTTTGAACAATATGTAAATCAGTTGTAGCACTCTTACTGAAGATTAACTGTGCCTTAGGAAAGCCCTACTCGTTATGTAAATTCAAAAAGGTGACGCGCCAAATTGAGATAATTTGCTTACAGCAGAACCAGTTGAAAACTATTTCTTAAATATTTATAAGATTGAATCTTCTAATTAGGAGTAGCGGCTTTCTTTGTAAGTTGTAGATCCGTGTTTTGTTTAGATTATCTAATAAGCCAATACTGAATTTTACAATGTAGTATGTTGTCCATGTATACGAATGTTGTTCTTAGAACCTGAACTACTAAAGGACTGGACTAAATGCTAAATGCGAAAATTATTGCACAATATTGCATAATATAACAGCATCCTATAAGTTTTACATTAGATCATAGTGAAATAATAAATCCATGTAATTATGAAATGTGTGTTGAGTAATACACTAATTGTGTTTAATTCAATAGCATGGTGTTTGAATTTTAAAGTTTATAGTATTCAATTCTTAAGATTTATTACCTTTCTTTATTGCTTGTCCAGTAATACAACTTATTGCTTAATATATTAACATAACTGGACATTCGAATATATTTACCCTAACAATTAAAAGAATCACGTGTTTATATCATACACAACAAGCTTCTTCGTGCGTACTTGGTTATATTATATTATTAATACGATATTAAGAACTACAGTAGTTGTTAAAAAAACGTTGAGCTGAAATGTAACCTAATCCTTTTTACATTTTGTAGGGTCATAACTTATTTAAAGACTGCACATTGTATTCCAGCTATGTGGGCTGTTCAAGTACCTCGCCCTGGCGGTTTCCACCGTGATGTACTAGCTCGGCTATAAATGCTTAGCTCCAGGCCTAATGTCGTAAATAGCTATTATGACGCTCCCTCAGAATGTTAAAGAATGAAAAAATCGAATACGACAAGAGATTAAAGCCGCTTCAATCTATATGCTACAGTATTCGCGATAAAATAAATGTCTAGAAGTCCAAGTTCTAACTTGAAAGGTGTATTATATCACTAATAAATGGCATAATCTACAAAATACTATTAATAAAGAACACTTAATATACGCAGTTTATATTGTAGTTATAACATTCAGCAAATGCCATGTCGTTTTGACGGTCCACCCTTTATAGCTGTTGATATTCCTATGGGCATTATGGTTAAAACTCAATCTACGCAAACAGTCATAAAAAATTACAGTAGTTGTATATGCAATTTTAACTACAGAATTTTCATTCGCTTTTCTACAGTTTATGTAGTAACTGGCTTTTTGTATTGTTATATATCATCGGAGACAAGAAATAAAATTCAGCAATTTAGTTATTTTTGTTATTAGTCGGTAGGAAGGAAATAACCTAATACATTGAGTTCAATGTACAGGGTGATTTATAAGTTTGATCATTAAAATTAAGGGTAGGTAAAGAAAATCAAACAGAACAACTCTGCACAATACACTGTACGGAAGAAAATAATAATGATCCCACTAAACATAAAAAATATAACTGCTTAAGCTGATTGACGATCAGTAGAATGAAATTCTATACACATAATTTCGCAGAGGCGGTTGCTGTTAGATCGAATTTGAATAAAATACAGAAGCAAAAAACAGCTTGTGTATTTCAACATTGGATGCATTACACGTTAGTCATTATTGAGTTAAGCAGACTCATTAATGGAGGTTCGAACTATTTTTTCGGATTTACAATTGACAGCTTTGGTGTTAATTTTGTTAGAATCGCGACAAAATGCTGCTCCGACACGGAGCAGCATTTGTATGTAATGTGTGCTTGGTACCTCAATTTGTTGAAAAAAGAATTGCACAGGCTGTTAAAGGACATCCATGTAGCAACACGGCAGGAAATGTGGCTTCTACATATGTGGTAGTGCTCCATTCCATTTTCAGCACGGGAATTTTTAAACACCACGTACCCCGATCGCTGAGTAGGTCGTTGCGGTGTTATACCATGACTAAAAGGGGTCTTGATAGCTATCGCTTGTGTTGCTTATTTTCGAACTTAAAAGATAAGTCAAGTTGAATGTTGTCTGTTTTATTAATGTAAATTAGATTTAAGCAGTGTATCATTAAATAGCAAAAGCCCGTAGAGTCGTCCCTGCGCAGGTCACGTATTGACCCAGCCATAATAGGATTTACCTCAAACATAATAATGTAGTCGTGATTTTTGTCACAAATGTTCCTCAATACCATGGAAGTAACCTGTTAAAAATCGCCACCGCTGGGGTGCCAACGTGGTAGCTTTTCTGAGCAAGAAAGAGCCAATAGCCCAGTAATAGCAGACAAATATTAAAGGAAATCTGAAAAAATAGTGTAGCATTAATTTTTGGGTAAATATTGCTTAGTACTCTAGAAGTAACCCTTCAGAAATTTACGCCTTTGGGGTGATGGCGATGTAATTTTCTGGGGCAAGTGGAAAGAAAACCTGAAACAAATAATACAGTACTGTTTTTGGTACAAATGTCTCTATATCCTAGAAACAACTTTAAAAGTTCCCGCATTTAAGGTCATAGTTTTTAGGAGCCAGAAAAGGTAGAGTCCAGTAATATTTTGCATAAATTAGAGGAAACCTGAAACAAACAATTTAGTACTGATTTTTGGCACAAATACTTTTTAGTACCTTAGCAGCCACCCTTCAGATGCCCTGGCTCTGGAGTGTCTGCGTCAAAGTGTTTTGGAGTAAGAAAAGGTCAATAGCCCAGTAATATTAAAAACTGTAAAGCAAACCTGAAACAAATGTTGTAGTATTGATTTTTGGATAAATGCTCCTTAGGACTCTGAAGGTATCCCTTTAAGAGTTCCTGCCTCTAGGGTGCCGGCGTGGTAGTTTTATAAAGTAAGAAAATGTTAATATCCCAGTAACATTAAAAAAAATCCAAAGGAAACCTGAAACAAACAATGTAGTACTGATATTTTCACCAATGTTTTTTAGTACTCTAGGAGTAACCCTTTTAAAGTCCTCGCTTCTGGGGTGCCGGCATTATAATCTTCGTGAATACGAAAAGGGCTAATAGCTCAGTTACATTAAAAAAAGGTTAAAAGAAACCTGAAACAAATAATGTAGTCTGCCCAAGAAAACTACACGCTGGCACCCCCGACACGGGGACTCTTAAAGGGCTACTCCTAGACTACTAAGGAACATTTATCCAAAAATAATACTACATTATTTGCTAGGCTTGGCTTCTAATAGCTTAGAAGGGTATTCGTACCATCTTGATTTATATAATTTTCTGTGATTTTGAGAGTTCCCGTTTATATCTTTAACTTCTTTAACTGGGTTCTTTTTTATTTTCTGTAACGACTCAAAAGAGTATCTTTGCATTTCTTTACAATTTACTTCCATTTTATTTCCATAGTCCTTCCTTTATTTTTGCTTCTCTAACTACCAGTTTAACTTTTTCTCTTTGGACTTTATAGATATTATAATGTTTTTTGTTTTTCATAGTTCCTCCAGTATAGTTTCTTCGTCGTGACCTCTCCCTTTATGTCGTTGTTCCACCAGGTAGTTGCCCTTCTTTTATTGGATAATTTAGACCATCCACAGCTCTTGCTCGCAGTGTTAATTATTATCTCCTTGAAGTCGGTGCCAAGTTCTTCCACATTTTTGTTTTTCTTGTTTTTTAAGGATTTGTTGTTTTATTGCCCTCATGTTTTTTTGCTTCTTTCTGTGGTAGTTTTAAGTTGCTAATATATTAATGCCTTACTTCACTTTCTTTTGATTCCATACATGGTTCTGTTTGCTCTAATCTCAATCTAGCTTCTACAACGTAATGATCGGTTTCTAGTTCCGAACCCCTTTTAACTCTTACATTTTTTATTGTTCTCCTGCTTGCTTTTTCCACCAGCACTAAATCAATCATTGATTTTTCCATTCTGCTCTTTACTTCTCGCGTTGCTTTATGTATGTCTTTATGGTCGTACAGCGTGTCTATTATTTCTTTGTTTTTGTTCAGCCTGTGTTCCCGAATTCTATTATTATATTGTCCGCCTCTTCAGGTTTCTTGCCAATTCGGTCATTAAAGTCTCTTATCACTAATAGTTTTATTATCTACTACAACTTATCGTCTTACAGAATTGGACTTTAATTTGTCGTTTTAGCGTGGACCATATGCTATCATTACTGTGTACACTTTTGTTTTTGGAGGATTTATTTCTAGTCTTTACAGTCTTTCTTATATGCCCTTCCAATCTATAATTTTATCCGTCCATTAATTTTTGACTATGCATGCGACTCCCGCTCTTGTCCATTGAAGTTCCTGGACCCCACTGTAATATATTACGTGACACTCCTCGGTTTCGACACAGCCCTTTTCCTTTCCTCTTAGTTTCTGTCAGTGTTAGCAGCATCATTTTTTATATTTAAAATTCTTCATACAATTCATGTGTTAAGAGACTATTACGACCTATCCATCTTCCCCGAAAATTCTCGTTTAACCATTCCCTAACCACAACGTGCTATTTTTCAGAAATTAAATAATATTTCTTTGGGTGTGTTAGTTAAAGACCTTAAAGATTTATAATTGGAAAAAATAATATAAAATGTTAACTAGTCCCTTAGATTTTTGATTGTTTACCGAAAAGTTCTCATAATTTTTGCGTTTTTGATGCAAAACGCTTTTTAGGAGAAATATTTTCAGTTATAGTTAATATATATTTAAATAGCTTTTAGAAACTCTACCCCTGTTAATGAATTATTGTTACATGGTTAAATTATGAGAATTTTTTAGAACATATAAACTGGTCAAAGAACCAGTGTTGAAGCGTCCAGAAAAAAAAATCATTTGTGGTGACGGAGAGAATTGGTCATTATGCTTTTGTTGTGGAAGCGTTTTTCAAGAATAATTATTTTATTGGCCCGTTCATTCATGACGATGAAAATGGCGTGACCGTTACGGTAACATCACAATGAGAGTAGCAAATATTGCAAAAATCCGTAATATAGATGTGGATATACGTAGCATAGGGTTTCAATAGGACGTAGCCAGCTTGTATATTCATAATTGCTTCTTGAAAATGTATTCTTAGTCGCCATGCATCGTAAGTTTCTTTCAAATTCGTTATCAAAAATTGTATCGCCTCTATCTATTCATGTAAGTATCTGATTATTTGGAAACACAATTGTGTCCACCTGTACTTACACACATTTACATCTTTTCTACTAACCAAAAGGGCAGGAGTTGCCCAGTATCTTGGCGTAGATTTTTTTGTAGTATGGAGGGATTCTAATTTACTTATTTTGCCTTATTTTTTATTATGCATTTTGTATAGAACTTTTTTGTTTTTTACATTTGTGTTGGAGAAGTTTCTTTATCGGCAGTATATTGTAGGTCCCTTTAAAATGTATGAAGATCAGGTAAGTTTCTGTATTTTCGATTTTTGCTTTTAGGTTAATTGCCGAATAGTGAAGATATTATTTACGCACCACCACCGTAAAGGCACTTTGCTTTTCTCTAATTTGTAGTACTGTTGTGGATCGAGTCGCTTATGTTTAGGTTGTGAAGGCGACGATCAAACAAGTTTCTTATATTGGTTCTTGAAACAAGACGTGTTTTATTTAAGCATATATAGTAAGATATGACCACCAAAGGCTATCATATCTTACAAGTGGTGCATCGAGACGTGTGTTATCCATCACTTGCTACCCCAACCACTGGAGCAGCTTGGTCCTGTCCTGTCCACTCCAGCGCCAACACTCTGAACTTCCAGGACTTGAATCCAGCTGAATCTAGCCTGCCCGCTAAGTTGCCGTGGACTGGAGAAACCTTGGTCATATCCTGTTCACTCCAACACCAGCAACCAGCCTTAATCTACCAGATCCAACTCAAGCCTGCCCGTTGCACACAAATATCGCCCTTCTTCAACCATCAGTGCAGCCGCACTGGATTTTCTTCAATTCTTTGAACTAATTATTAATTTCAAATATCGAACCGTTACACTTAGCACCCCTATGCCTGCACGGATGCCCCAACACTCAAAAGAGCATGGCAATCCACCCGTACACCAACATAGGATTCCCAATAAACTATATTCAATTTCTCACAATACATCAACATTCGCTATACACCCACGCCACGTAGAACCGAACCTGGCAGAACCCGTTCATCAAAGGTGGCAATAATCGTCTCACCCAGTTGATCCTGTTCCTGGTGTGGTACGCGTTGCATGTGTATCAACAATGCTCTACCTAGCCCACGCGCGTGTGGACACCCGTGGTCATGCGGCCGCAACTGAGCGGGCCGACTCAAAATGAGCAGCAGAAATTCCGTTATACAACATTTAATCCAATCCAGTCTGCATCTCCACAGCTTCCTTGTTCGCGTGAATATACCTCACCTATCCCTTTTGCGCTGTTACTGGTCGTGCAGCAGCAGCAACCGTGAGCATCCGCCACCCTTGCACCGTCTTCAGTGTGCACGAATGGACCTACTTCGGTTTTGTTCGCGCTTCCACAGCCTTCAGCACGCGCACCATCTGCATACACGCGTCTGCAGATTATTACATGTCATTTATGCTGGCAGCAGCAAGCGGTATACACGCGTGAGCCGTCGTTCGCTCAAATACATGCACAGTCGTCGAATAGCATGCATGCGCAGTTTCCGAGCATGCTCTCACCGGTTTCCATCATTTGTCCTACACATCCGCCCCCTAGCTCGTGTGCACCAACCCCTTCCTTACAAGGGGCACAACACGATCATCAGCGGCTTTTGGAGATACCTGCACCACTAGCAGCATGCATGAGTGGAGCACCTTCAGATCAACTCACTTATCCGCATCTTTCGTCCAGTGCAGGTGCCGGTCATTGCACAGCAGCAGGCATGCGTGCAGTAAAGGGTGGCGATCGCACGCATGCACCTATCCTCCAGAGCCACACATCCATCGATTACTCAGATACAGCCTACGCACATACAACCTCAATCATACGCATCGGTCACTTGTCTACAAAAGGAGGGGGGGGGGAGCATGCACAACAACCTCATACGTACACTTCTGCATCTGAACCATTTGACGATCATCAATCAATTCCGACTCAAATCGCCTGTCTCTCAGTGCCGCCAAATCATCATAGTCCAAGGAGATCTCCCCTTTGTTATAAACCAATGTCATGTGTTACACAGCCACCTACATCAGTTCCATCCACAGATACTTATAAGTGTACTTATAAGTACCTTCTTTATGGGTGATCTTATACACTCGTTCTAATACTAATACGTTGAAACAATTTTTTGGCTTCGCTTAATTGTTTCGCCATTTATCCAATTATTTCAGGCTTAACCTGTATATTTTTATTTGAATTATAAATCCTTTGCATTTCAAATTCTTCAATTTTCCAAAGCAGCTTATTTTGTACCTGTATCGAGTTCCTTTCGTTTGCGCGATGCCGTCTCGACCCGCGCTATCTCTTATCAAAGTGCGAGTCTTCTTTTGGGCACGAAATTTTCGTCCGAGGCACTTGCTGTCTTAACCTAAGCCAGCCGTCATCGGCGCGGCTAAGGCTTGATTTTAATTAAGTCAAATTACGTGCGCTCAATTAATCTAATGAGCAGTGTATGTTTCCTAGGGCTGATTATGATCAGGTACGATGGCCCTTTTTTGTTTTGTTATTCGCATAGTAATTACATTTTTTCTTAGCTCTTTATTACCAATTTCAATCACGAGTTTTTTTCGGAGGCCAAGCCGCTAGCCTTATCGCATTTTCGACACCTGCTGGCGCTCTGCTTAGTTGCTGCTGTTCGAGGGTGCCTTTGGTATAATTTGCATCCACGGCGTTTTCCATTATGGTAGCAGTTAACGTCCAGCTTATTTTGAACCAAAGGGTGTAGCTACCCGGCCGGCGTTTGCCTGTTTGCCGTTTGTGAGCGTTGGAGAAGCGAGGTTAGTTTGTGCTATTCCGGGATTTATTAACTTATCTTCAATACCTGTATTTTACATTTATACATTTTAAACCCGTAGTTATTTGGAATTTAAATTCACTCGTGCCGCAATTATTAACATGTAATGTTAAATTTCATACATGCTCTTGTTTTAATATTTGGATTTTCATGCTTATAGTTAATTATGCTCAGTATTTAAAGTTGCTATTTTCATGTGTATTGACCCTCTGTAAAAGGTACTGTCACGCTTTTTTATTTTCAATATTCTAAACAGAAGGATTTATTAAATAACTGTGATAAGCTTATTCCACGAATGATTTGTTGGTAAAGTTATTAAAATAACCTGAAAGTGGTTTTTAATTTTATGCGTGTCGCAACCTTCAGTTTACGTACACAATTTTGTTATCACATTATTTGCATTTTAATTATTCTGATAATTTACTACTGACACTTCAAGACTTTTTATTGTTTACTAATTAAACGCTAGTCACTTGCAGTTTATTTCCTCTTATTATTCAAAATCTTTTGATTTCTGGCGCCCATTCCCTTTTCCTTTTTTGAAGACATTCCAGGGTACACAGCTGATGATTTGAACCTACGATCCAAGGCCGCCGAAATTTGAGTTAGTTAGGGCCATCGCGGTGAGTAAAGAGTTTTCAGAGCTGCCGTGGTGTATAAACTGTAGGGGGGTTGATCTGCGATTTTTACTACCATTGATCAATTTTATTAATTAGTCGCAGGTCGGCTTCTTTATTGTTTCAACGTCTATAGTTTCGACATTCCTGTTTTGTTCCTTATTACCTCCCTCGCATAGAAGACGGAGAAAGTATGGTAATCGTGAATAAACCATCTTTTGAGAATTATTGAGATCTCCACGTTTCAGGGTCCCTAGATAACGAAAAACCGGTTTTCACAATTCGCTCTGTATGTCTCTGTCAGTCTGTTACCGGTATAACTCTAAAACTTGGAAGAAGACGAAATTTTGCATGCGGACTATATGCCTTCCTCGCACGACACCGAGAACATTTCGGTAACATATATGCAAGGTGAGCACCTTAAAAAATTTAAACTTTTATATTTTTGCTTTAACTCAAGGAATATTACGTATCCTTGTTGAAAAATGCTATATTTTGAACTCAACACATACAAGGTGAGCACCTTTATTTTTGCTGTCACTGAGAAATAGATAAAAGTAATAAATTGTACATAGCTCAGGCTTTACCCTTTACGAAAAGTGGGACCCAACAGATACAGCATAAATGTAAAAGGAGACAAAACGTAGCAACGAATAAGAACGGTTGCTTTACTGGAGCTGCTTCGCAAAGATTCGAACGATCAAGTCTGGCGACTTGGGTCGAGCGTTTACTTCGCATTTGCAGGGTCTGAAGTTCGAATTTCATGTCGTCCATGTTCTTCTACTTATCTTTACTTTCTTTTAACATTTACAAAACACTGTTTCTATTCTTCGGTGTTACTGAGTTGTACTTTGGCTTTGTTCTTGTATTTTCTTACATTCCATGCTACTTTCGTCTTTGCTCTCCCCGATATATTATATTAACGAATCTTCCTGAAATTTTTATTCCATTAATCGGTTTTTGCTTCTCCTTTTGCTTTTTTTATTTTCGATTTACCTCCTGAGGCCGTTACTCATCTTTATATATTTTCTTCTTCCTTTTTGTATTATTCTCTCCTTCTTCATTCCGCCAGTCTAATGTTTGATTCATTTATTTTTCTGTCAACGCTTCACTTGCTGCTTGGTGTAGCACTTTCCCATATTTATGTTCGGAAGCTAACATCAAGTTACATAAATCGATTTATGTTGGGTTTGACGATTTTCCCCATATCTACGAACTACCTTATCCTTATCTTCCTGTTTATCTTTTGAGTTGGCCAAATACAGTCACAATTAAAATATCATAAGCCTACAGCAACATTCATTTTCACTTTGATGATACTTACTTTCACATTTTACCAATTTATTATGATTTTGTTCAATTTCCTGTGTATTGCTTTAGCAACTGCTCCTATGATTTTTTACATCATTCACCCCACTACAGAAGCGCAACTAGAAAACTATAAGCAAGAAACTAAAATAGCAATTAGATTCTGTAATTCGCTTCTTTCTTTAACTAGTTTCAAAGTTAATCATCAAAGAGATTAAATAAAGCTAATGGAAATAATGTATTTAGTAGTATACAGATTTTAGTATGTCATGTACTTTTTATAATAAGTAATAACGGCAGTTTTAAATCTTGTTTGGAAAACTACAATTGTTTCATAATATTACATTCATGACTTCTTTTCACATGTCACCTATCTCTATCTGATATAGTTTGCGAGATCTCAGTATGCATAATTAAAAAGAGTCGCCCTATAGCTAATGCAACAAACTAATACTTCAGTATAAAAGTGCTTTATTTAGATAGCCTCTAAACACATTTCGCTCAAAAACTGAAGTGGAAGAAAGGGCGTGCGAACAACACCTGCGCAGAAATCAACAACGCACGATCAACTTACGAATGAAACAACTAGAAATCAGCGCAAACATAAAAAATATGATAAAGGTTCAAATTCAACAACAAATTAATAGTTAAACAATTTTATTTACAAAATTTACAAAAACAACCACTTATTGGCAAGGGAGCATTGGTTAGTTAGTATTTGGACACGAAGATTTTTAGATTAGAACATAAGAGCTGTAAACGGGGGCGACATAGGCAACGGGCGCAACATATTCGATGGTTTCGACAACAGGCACAACGGGGGCGGCGGCGACAATAACATCAGGGTTGGCTTCAGGTGCGGGAGCAGGTGCGGCTTCAGGTTCGGCTGCAGGGGCTGCTACAGCGAAAGCCAATAGGGCGGAAAGAACGAACTGAAATTGAAAGGTTTTTTTAATATTTATTTTAGGTGATTGAATTTATTGAAGTTCACACTGACTAACACTGCTAAAATTTGGTATAGCTATAGCTGTTGAAGTCTTAAACTTAAACAATATGAGTATACAGTATGGACTAAGGAGCTAATATTCAATTTTCTAAAAGTTAGGATATTGAATTTCATGTTATATTTTTTCGCAATCAATTAATTATTATGTCTTTAGATGGGCGTGGGTAATGACGTTATCGTTATTTTATTTTTAATAAAATTGCATTTTTTCCCCAATAATTTAGTAGATGGAAAATTTTCATGTAAAATAAATAGAATTTAAGTTATTACACACAGAATGTTACTATCTTTTCGAAGAGAAAATACAAATGCAGCCCAAATGTCACTGTACAATATTTGTTACTGTACACTTTGTACACACCAATATAACATATTATATTTGTTCTTAAACAAGCTATTGGGGTATGTTCCTAACTGCTAATTTCTACAGAAACATGAAAATTTACATTATAAAATATCAAATAAAAAAACAGTGTTTTTAGTGATATTTCCCAATCCTAATGTATCTAATTCATGTACTGTTTGTACACGTCCTGGATTTTAAATCTGTCACCAATTTATCTCTCTTCCTTACTTAAATAGCAATTTTCTAGCGAATTTGATACATTAAAAGCGAACAATTGCCCATATAAAATCAAACAGCCACTTACCAGTTTGAACATGTTGACGGAGCTTTGATTCACTGAAATCAAGTGACGCTCTGGAGGCCCGCGCTGATTTATATACACAATTTGACAGGTCATTGGTTAAAATGCTAATTCGGATTCTGTTTACAAAGGGACTTGTGTTACAAAGCCACTTAATTAATCATGAGGATGGGTTTTTGTGATTTTTTGTTGGAGTCAACAATGTGACAAGCGCGTTAAAATTAGATCATGCTGTTTTTTCAAGTTGCCAGTTTTTGTTTTAGGGAACAGGCGATGTATTTTAATGTGGTTTAGATTGTTATATGCAGAAAATACTCATTGGGCGTATTAATCAATGCTACTGACGTGGTGCATTCAATTATACTTCGAGGGAGTTGGTAGGTGGCATTACGCAAACAATTTTTAGAAGCTTTGTTCTAGAGAATCCATAATTATTTTTAGGTTCATAAAGAATACTGAAATAAAAAGTTGGATTTAAATTTAGTCGAGATAAAAAGGAACAAAATAAGTTTGCTGAACAAGTAAGAAGACACACGAAGAGAACACGTGATTGATGCCATGGTATAATATATATCAAGTGGGATAAGCGAATTATTAATACCCACGTGTGAAATTTGCAGGAGGCGATAGCCGCACTTTCTAATCACAAAAGTATGTCAATAATGCACTATCACAGGTGTATTGTTTTTTTTAATGTAGTATAAGCTAGTCAGCAAAATTTAGTAACCAATTCCTTGATGGTTGGTATTTTTAGTTCACGGTGTAATAATGAATTCCTAATAAACCATGGAGCGTTTAGTATTTTTCTGAGCACTTTGTTCTGGAATGTTTGAATTTTGTTTATTTGCGTGTCACTGGCATTACACCAAATTGGGGAACCATAGGTTAGGATAGGTCGAATAATGGAGGTGGAAATTAGAGTTCCGCATTCGATTTTTATTGGGACTTTTTGTTGAGCAATGGATATAATTTTATTAATATTACATGAGCCTCATTGAGCTTCTTATTTGTAAAATAGCCCCACGTTAACCTTTTATCGAGGTATACTCCAAGATATTTAACAGCGCTGTCAGCGCTGTTCCACGGAATGATGTTATTGTTAATCCGCACGTTGGGGGCATTGATTAAACCATTTCGTAATATCTATGCCTTCTTGAGGTTGGTTAATTGTGATATTCATGTCTTCGTTTTGACTTATATAGTCGTATCGTCTGCAAACATTGGAAGTGTGGTATTTTTCATTTCCGGTATGTCGTGCATGAATATAGTAAATAAAAGTGGTCCCAATATAGAACCCTGTGGTACACCGGCTTCTATTGATTTAATTTCAGAAGTTTCTATACTTATGGATGTTGCAAAGGAACGTGTTATTCTTAATTAGTTTAAAAATTATTCCCTAATTCCAAACGCTTATTTAACATCAATGAAGACGGCTGCTGTGTTCAAATCCACTCTCAATAAATTCAGCAATACGATTTAGCTGATGAACGGTAGAATGATGATTACAGAACCCAAATTTTAATTTAGGTAGTAAATAAATGCTCATAATCTTCTGTTAACAGACTTTTCAAAAAATTTTGAGATAAGTAGTTGGTAATAAGCTTATTGGCCTGTAACTTGAAATTTTAGTGGGGTTTTCCCTGGCTTATGAAATAACAAAACCTTCCCAAATTTCCACTGTTTTGGAAACTAACTACATCGAAGACATGCGTTGAAAACAGACACTAATTACACCAGCGCTTTCTTTGGTAGGTGTTTGAGTACCACATTTGTAATGAAATCGTGCCCTGGAGCTTTATTATTTGGTAACTTATTGATTATATCTTTGACTTCTTCAGGTGTGACCGGTTCTATCTCCACTGGAACAGATGAACTAAATTTATCAAATTCGTATTCTACAGTATGATCGATAACTTTAATAATAATAATAATAGTTTTTTATTTCCTGCTCAACTATAATTCACAAAACAAAATAATTGTAGATCGATTTGCATAGGAAAAGAGATAGCATTCAGTAAGTTCCCAAAATGGAAACCCCTGCTCTTCCATACTACCTCACCCATTTAATAGTTATTTACATATATTTTTAAATAAACGTATCTAGAGCGGCCATGCTATAGATACATATTTAATTTTAGCATGCCTTTATCAAACTAATAGAAGCTTTCGTAAAACAGCTGGGTACTGCACGGTATAGGTTTATTTAATGAAGAAAATGGTTTATCGCATGTTACAAACTTATTGCTTGTATCTTACACTTTGTATAACCATAGAGACATGTGATGTTTAAAGGACAATAATGACAACGTTTTAAAATCTGAAGGAACCGAGTTATATACTTTGCAGACGTTATAAGAATATGATCGTTTAAATAATTCCGTGCGATGGATAGGTACACTTAATAATCCTCTGTGCCTCAGATTTAGAGTATGAACATCTGTCCTAAATTTAATTTTATTATAAAGATATGGCGGAGTTTTCATAGTTAGAATTTTCTGATAAAGGACAGCAGCATGTAAAATCCGACGATTTTCCATACTGAGCCAGTTAATTTCTTTGATTTTATGAGAAATATGTGGACGCCTCCTTATTCCATATATAAATCTTAAGCACGAATTTTGAACTAATTGAATTTTCTTTTTAGTAACGCTGTCAATGCAAGGATCATATACAACATCACAATAATTGAACTGGAACAACACCAATGAGTCACACAGTAATTTTTTGACATATTTACTTGTTGTTATAAAGCAGTTTAAGGTTACAGTAAGCTCTACGTACACAGCCATTAATGTGTTCTTGAAATCTAAGTTTGTGGTCAAAGACCACTCCCAGATTACGTGCAGTGCTAGAACACGTTATTGGCGTAGCTTTAATTTTAATTTGAATATCCGGTAAATGCATACTCCTGCTGTTTGGATTTCCAAAAACAACAACAACGTATTTAGTTGGGTTGATTTTGAGAGAATGTAATTCTGCAAACTTTACTAATCTATTCAGATCATCATTAATAAGACTGCAGGCTTGGTTGGTACTTTTAGGTTTAAACGATAAATAAACTTGTGTGTCGTCAGCATACTGATGGTACAGGCAATGTCTTAATGTTGAACTACAAAGGGTTGTGGAATATATTGTATAAAGTAGAGGTCCCAAAATCTAACCTTGGGGAACACCATGCTTGACATTACGAGGATTAGACTTTTTATTATTTACTACAACATACTGCTGCCTACCGTGAGGCGTCTATTAATTTTAAAGCTGATTCATGAAATCCAAAGTGGTGTAAGATAGCTAGCAATACTGAGTGATTAATCGTATCAAACGCTTTAGAAAATTCGAGCAAAGCTAATACTGTTAGATTGCCGTTATCTGTAGCTTGTAATATGTCATCAGCAATTTTTAATAAGGCTGTTGTACAGCTGTGATTTAGACGGAAACCCGATTGATGATTAGAAATAAAATTGTTATAATCTAAATAATTTCTAATTTGGCTATCCATTATTCTCTCCAAGACCTTTGACAGTGCTGGGAGAATACTTATAGGCCTTAAGTCTTTTAGTTCTTTGGGAAGATTGATTTTAGCAATAAGCTGTACATTTGCTATTTTCCATTGTAAGGGAAAGACACTTTTTGACAGACAGCTGTTAATAATTATGTTGGTTATGAAAGGCAATAAAAAAGGACGACACAACTGCAACATCAGTATGCCCCGATTCCATCATCACCAACAGCATTGGATTTTATAGAGTTTAAATAATTATTAACAACATTATCATCCACTGGATAGATTTGAAATTTTGTAGTAATATCGTTTTTAATATTTTCATACATTTTTAGTACGTCTGGATCTGGGTCATCCGTACTATGCATGGAATCAATAAAAAATTGTTAATTACATCGACATTACTTAATTCAAATGGAATTTCCTTATGCTTATTTTGAGAATATACATCGCATGTTCGTAACTCTTTCCAGATTGTTTTAGAGTTGCCACGAGTAGCTAGAAAGATATGCTTTTTTTCATTTTTAACAGAAAGAGTAACAAGGTTACGTAAACTTTTATAATAGTTCCAATGCACAGCGATGCGAGATTTTTTAAATCGTTTGAAAGCTTCGTCTCTTAAACCCATCATAAACCTGATATTGTCGGTTAACCACGAAGCCCTAGGTTTACAAAAGACAGAGGTTTTCAGTGGTGCAAAAATGTCAAAAATTGATACAATACTTTTATTAATATACTTAACTTTATCATTAATGTTATCAATGTTGAAAATAACATTCCAATTCAATAATTGTAAGCACTTCTGCAAGTCGTCAATATTTAGTTAGGAAAAATCTCTACAAGTGAGTGTTTTGGGTTGCGGTTTAGATAAGTGAACACGAATATTACATAAATAAGTTGATGATCTGCGAAGGTGTGTAAATTACGAGTACCTACAGTCGTAAACAGTTCAGAATTATTTGTAAAAATATGATCAATTAATGTAGCTGTTTTTGAAGTAATTCTAGTAGGTTCATTTATTAATTGATTAAGGCCAAAACTGTCAAGCATTAACAAATACTGTGCTGATTCAGTACTGTCGGGTTTTAAAAGATTAAGATTAAAATCACCTATGCAGATAACATCATCATAGAACGGTAGCAGGTTACTAAAAGTCTCTTCAAAAGTATCAATAAACGTACGATACCTGTTCCTATGCGGCAAATATATTATTCCTAAAAGAATCTTCCTTCTACCAATATTAATCTGAATCCACAACTGCTCGTATTCGGGAAAATCTGTTTCAGTAAGTTGCCTAAAACTAATAAAATTTTTAACATATACAACTATACCTCAACCAAACGTAGCACCATCTTTACGTATTATAGTATAATTTTGAATTTCGATAATATTATTAGTAACATTAGAGTTTAGAAAGGTTTCAGATACAGCAACAACATCATAATTATGATCACGCAACATGTAAAAGTCATTAGTTAGTGATTGAGCGTTAATGTGTGCAATACTCAGCTGATTCATTTCAATTAATGATAAACTAAACCTAAAATACAACAAAACAAAAAATACTTAAATTAAAGATCAATCGGGAAAGGTGTTTACCCACTTCTGTTGCAAGTGAGAATAATCGTATATACAGTATCTAAAAGTAAACATAAGCACCTGCACCTGATTCTACAAATAAAATAAACTAACGTCAGTCAAATTGTTATCAAATTATTTACACAAATTTGCCAATTCCTGTGCGGTTTTGATACGCGTTTTACGGTTGTTTTTGTTCACAATTATCACACCGTCGTTCAACCATACATTTTTAAAGCCGAAATGTTCACATGCGTTGTTAAGTAAATCCATTATCATTTTGGTAAGGTCCTCCCTGATAATAATTCCGTTACCTTTCAACTTTTTTTTCTCGAAATACGTTGGCACGATAACGGTAGCTGGCAAACTTTACAATCACAGCTCTGGTTTTTTTTAAGATCCCGTCTGGCACGGTGCTACACGATGACATCGATCTATATTGTCTACGCTTATTGGAATACTCAACTTTTTATTAAAAACCTTGATAACGGCTCGATCTATGTTTTCCTTTAAACCAAAAATACGCAAAGAGTTCCTTCTTGAATATTGCTGCAAATCATCCAATGCATTCGTAAGTTCTTCGTTTTCTTCTTTACCCTCTAGAGGACTGTAGATTTAAAAAAAAATATGTTGGCAGTGGTGAGTATAGGTACTTAATAATATAACCCATTCAGCTTTCACAGAATCACATAACTTTGACAAAATGTTTAATAATGAACACAACGTGGTGATGTGTACGGAAAATGGAGAAAATCACTTTGAAGAGCTACAGTTGTTTTTGTTATAAAAATTTTTATGTATTCAACAAAAATATTTATAACTGATATTACTGACATAACCTTAAACTGACAGATATAAAATGGCAATATGACATTTATTACCACGACTGCCAACATCAATTTTTAACAATACAATTCCACAGCCCTTTAGAGAATAAAAGTTTTCGATCATACGGTATTTGGTTTTTGCTGTTCACTAGATGTCGTAAACGTGTTTGATAAATGTGTTGCAATTTCACACTTTTCAATATCTGTTGTGTACAACGTGCTGTCCCGTTTTAAAGTAGGTATGTCATGTTGTTGCTTTAGAATGCGGTCTGTTGCTCTCCACATCATTGGGTCCCTTGGTTCTAATTCTTTAATTTAATTGGAAATTCTAATTTGTTCTAACTGTCTTTGAATTTTGTGGATTAAATAATTCAAACTAGTTTTTACAATTGGGTCTCTTTAAGTATCAAGTAGTTGGGTGGACGTCTACATTTTTTAACTGTGGTGAATGACACAATTGCATTTTTGATGGACTAAATTAATATGTCTATGGCGTTATCAAGTTCTGCGTCGTTATATAATGTTGTTGGTATTATTAAGTTGTTTGGACTGAACCACTACATCCCCCCCCCCGCCCCAGTCAATTCGTCCATTTATCAATTTGGGTGGCTTAAAGTTCAGTTTTGGTTGATGGCGAAGAACTAAAGTACTGGCAAATGATTAGATCAGAATCGAGTTCTGGAAGTACCTGTTGATGAATTGGAGAAGTGATATTCTTCTGTACAGCGATGTCCAGGATGTCAGATTGGTGGTTAACACGTTATGGTGTGTAGGTATCCTTTGGTGGTGGTGAAATTTGAATGCCATGGGATTCAAGCACAGAATAAAGTCAGTTGCCATTAGAATTACTTACTCTGCAACCCCACACAGTACATTTAGAATTGAAATCGCTCACTACTAAGGTTGGCGTATTATTGCAGAACATATTCGGTTGTTTATATGTACAAATTAGTTTTAGTTGTTGTTAGTTTTGTAACTTGATCAGTACTGCTATTGTTTCTGTTTTAGTGATTATGGGCAATTGCAAGTGTCAAGTGTTGATTGATTTTTTGGCTATTATAGCAACACCCCCCGAGGCTTTTAAGGCAATTCTGTCTTCACGGTAAATATTATAACCTTGGATTTTAACATTTTGTTCTGGAATTAGATGGGTTTCGGTAACACATAGTATGTCGATATTGTGTCTTATCAGAAAAGCAATAACTACTTGTCTTTGACGAACTATTCCATGAGCTTTACGGTTTGTGATAATTAGATTAGGATACATTTAGTTAAAATTTTGAAGAATCGATTAAAGTAACGATAAAATAAAGTCCTGTATTGACCCCAAATGTGGTAAGATTAGTTGTACTTTTTGGGAAATTTCATTGAGTAGCGAATTTTGTTCATCAGTAGTTACATTGGAACTGACATGTTGATAATTGTTTAGAATTGGCTTTGTCTGGGTTTTACTTGCATATGATAGGTGAGGAAATACGTGATAGTTGATATTAAATGGTTTTGTGGTAAGTTTTTGAGTTAGATTGCGAATATGCTTGTTGAATTGGCTGACGGTTTTTAAAAGTTTATACATTGCGGTTTAATTTCGACAGATTGTGGTTGTGGACATTTGGAAAAGTGGTGTTCACCAAGGCATTTTACACATCATTAACCATATGTACTTTTATATGCATCTATTCTAAATAGTGTATCAAAATTTTAAAAGAAAGTCAGGATAAGAAATGCAATTTATCTATATTCAGGATGTTCCTTAAGTTTACCATGTGTCTTCTGTAGGCACATTGTAAAATAGAAATAGGTGGCTTTCGGCTCAGATCTGCAATTTTTGAAAATCAATGTGCTGAGGTTTTAATGTTGCTTTCAGATTTTGCTTAAAAGAATGAACGCACGACTTGATTTGAATGATATCTGGTATGGTACTCCAAACTGGCGTAAGTTATCTTTTGAAATAATATTAGTTATTAGCAGTAGGTAGCCTATTAATTTGCACAAAATTCATATGTCAGTTTTCCAGACCTGCATTTTATCAACTTTGCTAGATCACCCCTGGGCCTTCTAACGGTCCAATTCTGTATGTCGTCTCGCCATATCTATTTGTTGCATCTTCTCAAGTAGTGCCTTAGTGGAGTTTCCTTTCAAATATAGGGAAGTATCTTGGACATGGGCTTCTTTAAGTGCTTGGGTATCTAGAAGATTGCGTATTTTTATATGACATAAGTTCTACGCCTTGTATAGATTGTGGGCGATACAAGTTTCATGACAGAAGCTTTCTCCGGTTTTTGTAACAATTTAGGGAATTGTTTTCTTGACGTCTTAAGAAGGCTTTTCTCTTTAAGCCGGCGCCATCCTTTCTTTGGTAGCAACTATTACTGCTTAGTTGCGCTTATCTAAGCTCTCATTTTTGTACGACCGTTTTCGACCTGCAGGCCTTTTCTGACCTCCTAAGCGTACCATATCTATGTTATAGACCTGGAAAAGCGGCTTGCTTCGAGACGTGTTTAAGGCCACCGCGACACTTTCCGACCTCATCTCTTGGATAACACAAGGTCCAATGGGTTTTGTTTTATCAATCTATCTACGCCTTGCATCGCTGTACTCCAACGACAAGACTAACTAACCATGTGTGTTTCCTCCAAACAACTAGGCGCTTAAATTGCAAAGAAAACACGCACATGCGCGCTCGGGATCATTTTAAAATAACAGGATTCCAATTCAATTGGTTGCACTTATCGACTTTCTCCACCTACTACTAACTTAGCATAATAATTAATTTTGAATTTCGCTTTGATCATCATTGTTTAGTACCATCGATAATATGATTTCCATGTATTCCATTTGCTCAAGCTAAACAGAAAAAACAAAAATTCTCAAGTAAAGTAGACGAAGACCCACAGTATGGCATCAGCCTACTACAAGAGAAGAGCACTACGAACCTTTATGTTAATCGTTTAAATCTATATCTTATGCAAATTCCTGAGGTATACGATATACATAGAGTTAGAATACGCACAGCTACAAAAGGTAATTAACCAGGCTGCACATGAAGCATTAGGAGTGACGAAAGACAGAAAAAATCTAGCTGCTGGATAAATGAGAGCTAAAAAGAATTGATTGAAGAAAAAAGCTTACAATAACTAATTAGCTAACCCAACACAAGATAAGTATACGGAATAAAAAAGATGAGAAAAAAAGTTATACACCAATTGGAATAGCGAAAAACAAAAATTTTAACTAATTGAAAGCCAGCTGGAAGGTTCAAGATCAACATAAATTTGGAGAAGGATAAAATCAAAGAACGAACAGGACGAAAATAAGCTGTCAATATTAACTAAAGGACCAACGGCGTGAGAATATCAAGAAGAAAACATAGAACCAATTAGACATGAAGGTAGAATAAGACCAACAACAGTAGAAATTAAGAAAGCAATAGAATCAATGAAAATTGAACGAGCACCAGAGCCCAGAGGAAGTATGATGGAAATGGTAAGGATACAGTAGGGATAACTTATTGGACAGAATAACCTACCTGTTTGATATGATAGTGCAAAGAAGAGAGATACCAAATTAATGGAGGGTTACCGCTATTCCATGCATTTGCAAAAAAGAAGGAATAAGAACAGGTCCTAATTACTAGAGAGGCTTACATGTAAACTGTACAAAGTTTGGATTATTAGGCAAAATCATCAAAATGAAATTACGAATAGAAATGCAAGACCAAATAAATGAAGACCAAAGTGGAGTTATTCCTAATAGATCATGTATAGATAACCTGTTCATAATACAACAGTTAGTTAATAGGGAAAAGGACTTTAAGTGGAGCAGAAACCCATTTTGCATCTATTGACTTGGAAGAAGCCTAGAACTCAATCCCAAGAAGTAAATTGTTTAAATTGTTTAACAGTCTACAGGACGTAGAAGTTATCCCACCGCTTATAAATTTCATCCAGGAGATATATAAAAGCAATAGATATAAATATCAAACTTTGTACGTCCAACAAAAAGATGAAGACAAAGATGTAGTCGGTCCCTTATGCTATTTAATTTCTATTAAGAATTCACATTAAGAGAATGGAGACGACGAGTTCAAGAAATAGCCATACCAAAGCGGTCCATATTTTTCCAGTCCATGACACTGGCACTGTTACCAAATTGTGTGCTAGACCATTTCAAGACACACCAAGTTTTGTTTGTTTAAAATATATTTGACATTGAAAACTATTTTGACCAGGCAATTCATAGAAGTTACAAAATGCCTTTGAAGTGTTGTGTACCAATCTGGAAGTCAACTTCTGCTTCATCAATTGCTCCATATGTTAGCGTGTTCAAGTTTTCATCTAAGGAAACGGTGGCATAAAAAAGGAAAGAAGTTTTGCATTTAGAGGACTGGCGGTTTGGAAAGGCTAGTGTTGTGTGCGAAAAGCACTTTAAAAGAGCGGGTATAAAGGGTAATAAGATGTAGAGACTTGTTCCGACTGCAATACCGCTAGTTTCCAGGGAAGTTATGGAGAATTAGGTACCTACCCACTGCGAATTGTTTTTAAACTGTATATTACGTTGAAGTGACCCACTATGATGTAAACAGCAATGATTTTATAGATTTCTTTTCAACTTGCATGCATCACAATAACAGATGAGGTGCAATGAAAGATTGTTCATTTAGTGACCAAAACTAGTAACTTTTTGTTAAAGTTTGTCCCAGCCATGTTGCCAGATTGTGGTAGACCATTCTAAAGGTCACTTTATAGGCCCAGTGTCATGGCCTGGAATAATATAGACCGCCTTGGCCATACCCATTAATCCGACAATAATTTTCATTGCTTGTTTGCTTGACGCCACGTTGAGAGCGAACCCGTGGGCCGAATTGGCTGATTTTGGTGTCAATCGACTCAGGGCGACGCAAGTAAGCCAGTAGTGGGGTTATAAAATTTTTATAAGTGACTTTTTTTAATGTGGGTTTTTTTGTTGATAGGTAACCTCAAAATGAACTCGACACACAAAATGGATCACTCTTGTACAAATTGAATTAAGTGAATTATTTCGCTCCCAATTTGGGTGCAGAACGCTAGTGAGTATAATATGTTTACAATAATTTGCACAGACGACCAAGTAGTTATTGCTCAAGACAGTAACAATGTGGAGTTTATGCTATGTAGATTCAGTCAATATTATCAGAAATGGAGTCTCCTAGTACATTCAAAAGCCCAGTTCGATGTATTAATAGATAATGACACAAGTGGCGAATGAACAACTAAATTAATCATAGAATCGAAAAAATCTAAAGATTAAGAGGCAGGTTAAGTTCGGTATGGTGGAACCAACCCATATCCGATGAGACAAAGAAATACATGGAGTGGACTTTTGTCCTGTCGGTTCTCATGTATAGATGTAAAGAATGGACACTCAGTGCTGGAGATGAAAGTTCGAAAGCGGTTGAAACGAGTGAGGAATAAAAGTATAAGAGAAACTATAAAGGCCAAGGAAACACTCGTACATAGAGTCCAAAAGAGCAGCTTAACGTGGTTTGCTCACTTATTGCGGATGAAGGAGTAAATTGCCAAAAATGAATTTATCAATAGGCTCCTCCGAACCAGATGAAAAGAGGGCGACCAAACAGATCTTGGAATAACACATCAAGAAGAAGATGCAAATGATAGACACTAATTGCGGTTAGAAGTAGAAACACGGCTATAAGCTGTAAAATTGTGTAAATATTGCTAGATTTACAAATAGGGTACCACTGATAACAGATCCTTAGAAGTCAAATAACTTAATTTTTTAAAAGATAAAAGCGATGCTGAGCAGGCATGTATTGAAATTTCTAACAACAATTGATAAACGACATTAAAGAGTAGCAGAAAACTTATATTAAAATTTGTACACGAAATAAAATGTTTTCTTATTAAAAAATTACAACTATTATGCATTTTGAACGAAATTCATAGGATAAAAATTTGCAATTTAGTTAATCAATACAAAAATAGTTGGAGCAGAATTACCAATTTAAACTGTAGTCTTAAATGGAGCATATGTAGAGCAAACATTCCCAATGGAAAGTTTTATATGCTTTCGAATGACACTAGGTTATATTATGTGCGACCATAAACAATAATAGGTGAATTAACTATAGTGTAGTTCTGCGCATTTGCTCTAGCAGCAGGAACAATTAGTAAAGCACGAGCAGATCACAGAAAACTTGGAGATCACGATGGCATCGCTACAAAGGGACCTTCAAGTCCTGACGAGTTCGTCAACAGCTTCAGACTAGTTTTCGGGACATTTCCAAAGTGCTAAAAGGAACAACAGCCAACACAAACAAAGCCATATGAAGGTGTTGATGTAACCCTGTAAAGAAATAAACCCATAAGAAAGGGGAAGATGAGGGGGTACCTTACATTGCTGAAACTAGGACGATTTTCGTCAAAACCGTTCGAGGGATTTGTATGAACGATTGATTTCAACTCCTTCATTTACTGACTCAACTGAAACGTACATAAAATTTGCCATTATATGCGCAATTAGTGTAATATTTAATGAAGTGGTAGGTTTCCTGACCTTTTTTTATTTATCTCCTGATTCGGATAGTCTCTAAAATCATTTTGTGGCGTGAAATAACTCACGTTCTTTTTTGGGTATTACGCTACTCTGAAAAATTACAAATATTAAATCTCCAACGTTTCGAGGAACAGTATGTACTCGTTATCAACGAATTAATAATTCAAACTAAAAATTAATAAGGAAACTTAGCATTTCGCTGGGACTGAGAAATAACCTACCTCCAATGAGTTGCTTCACACTGACATGATAATTATATCACGCCACACAATGTGTTGGCGATTATCTTAACGAAATGTATGGACATAACATAAATAGTAACTTCCAAGTTTGGAAAGCCTCTATGAGAAGCTGGCATACTCTGAAAATAGTACAACTTTTCTATATCAACTCAAGTCACCATATGTAAGTGGTCGTTCGAATAATATCATGAAAAGAGCGATTGAAGCTTTAGTCACAATTTCACAGACATGACAAATATATGTTATTTTCTGACATAAACAAAGTTGAAGAGGTGATGCAAAGGGATGTACGGGAAGACGATTTCAACTCTATTAATAACATCTCCATCAAAACACACACAGAGCAAAAACGTACACATGTAAAAAAGTTTCACACCTCATACACGAAAAACACACAAATGAACTAAATACACTGAAGAACAGTGACATTTTTTAAGTAAAACTGTAGTTAATCTGTCTTCTAAATAACTAAACTACTGACAAATTAGTTATCGCAAAGGACTGAACTACGCAGTGGTGCCAAAACGAATTAATAAACTTGATTTCGGGATGGCAATGGGTTCTCGTTTATCTCCCATTGTTAGTGAAACATGTTTATGGAATACTTTGAACTACACATACACCAAAAAAAACAGTAATTTGGTGGAGATATTTCGATGATATGGATGAGGTGGAAAAATGTCTTGAACATATTAACAGTAAAGAAGCCTCCATCAAATTCACATTACAAACAGAGTAAAAAAATCACACGTGTAATAAATGCTTTAAAACATCAATATACCGTAAGAAAACCAACACCAATAGGTACTTACATTTTAATTCCAACCATCATCAAAACATAAAAACAGGTGTTGTAATAACCCTCTACGACAGAGCGTTTTTATTTGTCTTCTTATTTTTGTTAACGTGATCATTTTTTTAATATTCCTACGAAAGTATATTCAGTTTTGACCAAGATAGATATCGAATTCGCAAGTAAAATATCGTCTTCTTCCAACAAATAGTTTTTGAGCTATACCGCCAACATACAGACCGACAGACAGACAGAAAGACAGGTGGAATTGAGAAACATGTTTATCGTCATTTGGGGACCCAGAAACGTGAAGATCTGCAAAAATCTCACAAGCTGATTCGGCGACTTTTTCACGATTACAGTACACCTTCGCCTTAGGTGAGTGAAGTAAACGGGAATAGGGAAAATTACAAAAATGGAGCTGTTAGGATAGTGTGGAATGTAACAGCAAAAATATTTCCAACACCATACGCTAAGAGTTTTGAACCATTTAAAGATTTAAAATTTAACAAAGCTAGAGATGTGAAGAACACGAATATAGTACGCTTGTAAACAATGCCTAATAAGCGAAACAAAACTCATTTGCCCTTGGAGAGATGTGAATTAAAGCCACTTCCGTTGGGTTCCAAAAACGATTTTATCACACAGGTGCATACGAACTATCTTGGTGAAGTGCAGAGGAATCAACAAGTTTTTAAAAATCCGATGGAATATAAAACTACATTTTTACAAACCTGTGAAAAATTAAGTGTCAGTGTCTTATTCTAAATTCAGAGGACTCGACAACATAGAAAATTAATTCAGAAGCTTAATGAAAAAATTAAAACAGGCTTAATTTCCACTGGAATGAGCTAAATTCTAACAGGTAGTTTAAAACTATGTTCATAGGAGAACGTCAAATTGCAAAATCACGATTTTCAGAAACTAAGGATGGGTTAGATGTTATAAGTAGTAAAATCACCAATCGTTTATACAGATCCAGTGCAGTGTCAAATTTACTGAAGCAGGAACTGAACAATTATCAAAATTACCAGAAATAACAACATGACATCGATTAATCCCTATCTTCAATTATACGAAACTCATAATGTAGGTTCTATAGCAATCTAAGAAGCTCGGAGAGTGCATCTCACAAATCTGAAAAATGTACATAAATTTAAAAATTAATCAACCATGTTCAAGGGTGGACCAGAACCTATACCATCTGTACATCTCATGTTCAGAATAATATTATTATTCCATGTTCTATGCTATGTATGCTGTATTTTCTGTTTTCGACATTATCTTTGCGTTATCCTACGTAGTCATGTAGGAGTTTATCAGTTCGCTAGTGGATCTTATGCTACAAAAAATTGGCCACCGCAGAGCAACATACCCTTCAAACCACCCCTTTTTAGAGCTCTTAGCCTTATTTCTAACACTCCTTCCACTTCTTGAAGAAGTTTTTATACCCAGCTTTAGGGATAGTCTTTAGCTACTTTGTGGAGTTATGCTTAACTTGTTCCATAACTTGAATTCCCATTCTTTTCTAGGGCAATTTTAATTTTGAAAACATCCAGAAATTGCAGGAAACCATGATAGTGTTGTACTAAGGTTGACGAGCTCAAGTAATGCGGTACTTAGAGATAAAGCTCCTTTCTTCTAATAGAACTCTCAATTTCTTCGAAAATCACAGGTAATATTCAATGTTCGCCGTCTGACCTTATAGAGCTTACTCATGGTGAAAATCTTATTATCTGCGCTTCCTCTGGCATTTATTTTTTAGACATTTTTTACTGAAACGAATTAAGTCGAAATGCTCAACCAGCACGATACTTGAGCTGAGCTTTAAGGTCCAAACTAAAAGATTCTCAAATTTAAAGGCAATAACAGGACCACTAGGGGAAATTTTGTTATTGGACGGATTAACCTCGTATTAATCATCCCCTGAAATTATCGTTCACTGTTATTATATGGTTGAACTCTACACTACTTTGTTATATTACATTGTTCCTCTCTTAAGTCGGTTAGACTCATTGATATTATGATTCCGTCATCCCTTCTCTTTTTTATCTACCTCCCCTTCTTTCCATCTGCTGTCATTTAAAGGTTTTCTGTGGTAGTATTATGCCGTGCTTACGCTGAACATTCCCACACCATATTTATTGTTTTCGTTCTATGTCTTATAATATTGATCCTTTGCTATCAGTCTGCGGTTTTACATTTTCGTGATCGTGATATTACCATTTGTTTTCGTACGTCGTTCATCTCTATCATTTTCACTTCGTCTGAAAGACGAAGGAAGTATTGTATAATCACCTTCCGAGATTTTTTAAGATCTTCACGTTTTAGGGTTCCTAGATGACGAAAAACAGGTTTTCTCAGTTCCGCCTGTCTGTCTGTCTGTTGGCGGTATAACTCAAAAACTATTTGTCGGAGGAAGATCATAATTTGAATACACATTATATATATACCTGGAATGAAACCGGGAAAATTTCAAACAAAAATATATACCGTGTGAGCACCTTAAAAATAAAATTTGGTTTTATTTTCGCGTTAATTTTGAAATAGAAGGAAGTAATAATACTGACCGACAAAACATTTTGTTGTTGCTATAACATAAAGCTGAATAGCATGGTACAGTAGAATGAGGCTATCTAAATACGAAAATGGCAAAAAAATGTAACACTTAAGGTTTTCTTGTTACATTAAACAAAGTACATATAGAACGGTACCATTTAGTATTTATTGAAAAAATTATTTTATAAGTTGTTTAACCCTGTATATCGACTATACTTATAATTTATAATAGGTTAACATCTAATAAAAAAGTAACATCAAAACTATTTATTTGAAACACACTAATTCTATTTTTTCCCGTTTCTGAGGATTCACATCTTCTCTCTTCAAAAACCAACAGTAATCACCCATCATGGCTAGATTTCATCGTCTTTGGTAACGAATTTCCATTGTCCTAATATCTTGATGGAATCTTTCACCCTGCTCGTAGTTGACAGCGCCCAAATTTTTAGGAAAAAATGGTAAATGGGATTGGAGAAAGTGAATTTTTAACGACATTCGGCAACCAAGCAATTTGTAGGAGTCTAAAAGTTCATTAACTAGTTGTTCATAGCTTCTATCCATATTGTTGCCTAAAAATCCTCTCACTACACTTACAAATGAGTTCCAGGCTCTAAGTTTTTGTGTGGTGACCTTTTCTATAAAATTAACATCGTCCAGCAATTTTCTAATTTGTGGCCCAATAAAAATGCCTTTTTTTAATTTGACATCACTTAAGTGGGAAAAGACTTGTCTTAGGTATTTAAATCCTTCACCCTCTTTATTCATAGCCTTCACAAAGTTTTTCATCAGTCCAAGTTTAATGTGCAGAGGAGGCAAAAGGACATCTTTTGGATCTACAAGGGGCACATACTTGACATTTTCAGATCCCGGTTGAAAGTCAACCCTTTCCGGCCAAGTTTTCGTTACGTAATGTTCATTCACTGCACGACTGTCCCACAAACAAAGAAAACAGCAATATTTTGTAAATCCTCCTTGAAGTCCCACTAAAATTGATATAACTTTTAAATCCCCACATATCTGCCATTTGTACCGGTTGTAATTTATTTTATCTAAAAGGATGCGCATATTTTCATAGGTTTCGTTCATTGTCACTGAATGGGCAACGGGTATAGATGGTTTTAAATTCCAATTATGTAATAACCCAGCTTTTAAACTATATTTCGAGGAGTGTATGAATAATCGCCATTCAAAAGGAGAACGCTCGATAATGAGTTCCTGCATTAAACCGTCGATATCAGTACACGCACATAAAGAATTTTCTATATTTTAAAATGCAGAAAACATTTCTTTTCCTAAAAGTCGTAATTTTTGTTTCTTTGGCTAGTAAGTTCCACTCCTTAAGACGGGAACCAAGAAGTTCTGACTGTTGCTTTGACAACCCCAAATCACGTACTAAATCATTTAACTCACTTTGAACAATCAAATGTGGCCCGCCGGAACTGTGATCCGGAGTAAAAGTGGGGTCGATACCCTGTTCTTCGGAGCTGCCTGATGATGCGTTGTTATCCTCCAAAACAATGTCTTGCCAATCTAAAGGCGCAGTCGGTATTGGTAAGTCGGAATTGTGAGGAGCAGGTCTTATGGCAAAAGGCAAATTCGGATATTGGATCTTGCTGTTTTCTTTTCTGGAATAACCTTCAGTCTTTGTCATGCAAAAATAGCAATCGTCTAAATGATTGGTAGGTTCTCGCCATACCAATGGAATTGCAAAAGGCATACTTTTTCGCTTCTCTTTCATCCACTGTACCAATAACACGCTACAGCTGACACAGCACACATGCGGAGCCCAGTGCTTGTCTTGATCTCCGATTGAAGCACCAAAATACAAACAATAGCCTCTTTTCACATTTTCAGAAAATGATCTGGCTTGTGACTTCACCAGAAATTCTCCACAAATATAACAAAACTTGCCAGGGGAATTTTTGCAACTGCGGCGCGTTTGACTTGACATTTTCGCTGTTGAAAAAACTTTCTTAACTACACAGACCACTTAATACGAAACTCAACAGAAGACTGAATAAGAGAATAAGTTTAATGTTGCAAACAATCCATTTTAGGTTATCTTTTCGTATTAAAGTGCACTCCTTTTAAATGGCCCCTCAGAAAATTTGCTACCTGCCAATGAGCCCATTGAAAAATGGTACGTATTAGGGCTCGATGAATATTTTTTTCTAAAATTAGAAAGGTATTAGCATTGTGAAAATAATGGGCTGAACTGTGTTACAAAAATTGTGTCGGCCAGTGTAATTTTCACATAGGTCAGGCTTTACACATGCCGAAAACAGGACCTAACAGATACAGGATAATGTCACAAAAGGGTCGAAACGTCTCAATAATAAGACCGTTCCCTTAACCCTGCAGTGGTCTCGCCCAGTTTCATGACACGGCTGGTCGCGCCAAGTCTCTTAGACCCAAAAATTAAGAACCATTTATATGACAATAAATTTTAATATGAGATGTTGATTTACTATTACTAAGATTTTCAGTTATATTTCGGTTACTGCTAACATTAAAAAAATATTATTCTATTTATTGTTTTCTATTTTTTAAAGGCTTTGTAGATCATGCTAATTTCATAATAGTAAACCATATATGTAATACTTACTATATTGCTAGCGGCTATGAGTGGGAAACTCACGAAGGAAGTGAGACAGACAACCACCTCTTCAATGTATAATGGTGAGCTGTGGGCAAGTGCGGCGGCGTCGTCCGCCCAATTTGGAAGTGGTCAAGTTTAAAATTCGCTTCTAAAGGCGGAGTTCGAATTCTCACGCGTTATACGCTAAGTGAAACTATGTTGGCGCCGTAATGTTTTCGGGCGTTCCGAGGCCCTACTAGCAATATATATAATACATATATGTAGCAAACACAGCCTCTGATGAATTTCAAGATTTTAATTTTCTATATACATTGTTATGTAATGTTTTTAAAACTAAGAGGTAGAACAAAACAATTCATTTTGGTCATTTTGGTTCAAGGATGCACAACCAGTGCAGAAACCCACTTTTTTTTGGAAAAAAGCAACGGTTTTTAATTGTGGGGTTATTATGGTCATCTACTGGATGGTCTGAAGAGGTTCCAGCTACTTCTTCTCTACTTAGATGGATTTCCGGTAGAGAACTTTTGAGTAGTGATCGCCAATGTAATTGGTCATTTGTTAGAATCAAAGCTAATTCTTGTATATATTGACGTCTTGGTATACTAACGTCGATGTTGTTTGCAACATAAATTATTTGTGAGCTTATTGGAGCTACATTCAATGTAAAAACAATCAAGGGGACAAAAAAAAATCACAAACGTAAATGGTGGCGCCAAGTCTCACAGACTTTTTTTCAAATAACTCACCAACACTAACAACTGTGCTTATGCCGATTATCGGGAAGCAAATAAGTCTAAAAATTTGAAGGTACCTAGACGCACAACCCTCTTACACCAGCTTTAACAAATTCCCACTCAATAACGTATTCATCGGGTCTGTGAGACTTGGCGCGACCACTGCAGGGTTAAATAGAAGTGCAAGCCGCACTCATTTCGATTAGACTCGATGGCGCAGTTCGACTTATCGATGCAGTTACGATCGCTACACAGGTGCGGTTACGATCGCTATGCAGATGTGGCGGGTTCAAACTCTAGTTGGATAATTTTTTTAGATTTGCAAATTGATCTAATTCGCGCTATGGAAGTTTTGTGTAAATCCATTTACAGATTTTTTTCACTTTATTTCTATTTTTCTGTCAGACTGCAAATCTAGGACCTGTGGAGCAAACTATTTTGAAGTTCAACATAAGTCATGTTGTTAATTCACCAATAATCTCTATAACAACCAGATTTCGTCGTCAAACAATCATATCATCTAAAAAAGCAATATCTTACGTATTAATATCGAACTCAAGTTATCCTCGTACAAGTACTAAAAAAAAAACATATTTGAATGTGGTCCCCAAACGAGAGGTAGTAGCGCAATGCGCTAGAAGGTGTCGCTACTGAGCACTATTTCGCCTAGTGGCTTGCTTCATCATTGATTGGTTCTGTTTTTAAGTGTCTGCGATTAAGTTTGGCGATTTTAATGATAGCTGCTTCGAGAGGTTGAAATGTCACTTGAATAACAAGAAAGATCTGGCCGACCTTCAACAAGCTAAAGGGTGAAAATCTTGAGAAACTTCCCAAATCAACAAATAACAACTGTCGTCAAATGTTTGTTTTGCATTAGAGTTTATGTTAATTGAGAATTTTGCTAATGTCGAAAAGCTGAGACAAAGAACGCTGGAGGTCTTGAGCAACAAACTTCCACACTGAAGTGCTCCAAAAATGTTTTCTGTAGTGGAAGAAACATTGAAACAGCCGCAGGATACAAGATAAAAATTGATGCTAGAGGCTAGAGTTTCAGTTGTAAACAACTCCTGTTTTTGCGTGTATTCTCATTCTTTAATAATTATTACTGTTGTTACAGAACTTTTTAAATTTTTTCCCAACGGTCACGTTTGCGCATACGAAGAGACAAAAGTAAAACGCTCTCATAAATAAATAAAACTTTTATTTTAGCTAGGCAAATACATGAGACGGAAAATTTTTAAGAGCACAAAATCGAAACTTATAGGGGTAATACTAGACGCAGTTAAGTCGACAGGACCATTTTTTCAAGATGCATTAGTTCAACTCAAACAATAACAAGACCTGGTCCAGCAACAACAGGGGCTACTACTCCGGATACGGTGTATTGGGCGCCGGCGGGGATGGCTAGTCCGGGGGAGACTACGGAGGCTACGGCGGGGACTCCGGAAACCAGAACCTGGGGGTTAGGTTCGGGGTTGGGGACGGCGAAGGCGAAGGCCAGGATGGCGGCGAAAACGAACTGGAAACAAATTAATATCATTAATATAACTTTTGAAGTAGTTAACGTCACATACTCTTTTAGATATAACAATAGTCGATAGTACCATGTATAGTTTATTGATATAATTTATAGTTATCAACAGCACAGAATAAAAAAGTTAAATTAATTGATTAAATAAATTGTCTTACCAGCTTGAACATTTTGGAAGTTGGGAATATTTGACTTACTGAAATCAAATGATGCCTAATCGAGAGTGATTCTGCTTTATATACAGAATTTTCCAGCTATCGAGAAGCATGCAAATTTAACTACTAACAAAGGGAGAAGTGGATATAATGAAATTCATGATGCTACGCTCCATTTTTTGTGTTTTTTTATAGAAGCAGCTAAACTGGTACCGTCGAGGATTGTAGAATATTAAGGATTGTCTATATTTGATTTTATAATTAGACACTTCGACCTTCTAAATCTCGGTCTACACTTCCGAATATTAAAACTCTACAAAGACATTGAAATTATAATAGATCATCATTAGAACTAACCTTGTCCTAAAAAATGTTAACACTTTTGTAAAAATTGTTGGCAGCAAAAGTAAGCAGTAATTACAGGGGTAGCAAATTCTCTAAATTTTATGCTGTTGATAAAGACTTACTTACATTTTGCTGCACGGCATATTTGAAAGATTGCTGTGGTATAAACCAAAACTCGAAGAATTTTAAAAATATGTTTTTGGTAATTTTATCATAAGTGTGGACTTAGTTTTACAATTTTCAAGTAAAAAAATTAGAACCGAACGTAAGAAACTGTTAGGTTGCATCATGTTTTTCTGGTTTTTAAATCCACTTCTTCATGGTTATGTTTTTGCGCGGAATTTGTCAAATTGAAAAACCATTCGTCCGTCTAGTTACGATTTTAAGAAGACTTTATATTGTGTGTACATGAAACCAGATCTATGCAAGTTCCGGAAACCTGCTGGACTTTTTTTTTGTTAAATGAGAAATTTCTGATTGTCATTGTTATTGTCTGTGACATAAAAGTGTACAACTAATAAGTTTATATTTTCTGAATTTTAAGTAACTGTTAAACCAGTTATACATATTTCGTTACATAAATTTCAACAACTTACTTACGCAAGGGCATCAACAATAACGTTTTCTAATGTTAGTAAGCAAATTATACTTCATTTAATTTTTTTCTTGCTTGCGCAATACGAATATCAATAAGTATTTCATGGAGGGAAGAAGTAAAAAATCAGTGATGAGTATCGAAAGCTTAGGATTACAAAATATAGGACAAAACAACTGATATGTTGTGGTCGTGTTCAGCGTATTAGTATGAAAGACTACCAAACAAACCCTTGGAAGAACATCCGACAGATAAAATTAGACATAGATCAAGGAAGAGATGGTGTTATTATAACCAATCGATTCTCAAATGGAGACGGTGTGCAGTTCTTTAGGTACTAGAATTAATTAAGAGCCAAAAGGGCGCCAACGAATTTGTAACGACAAATGTATCCAGGCATTAAAAGAGAAATCATAAACTCAAGCGGCACAAAATATTCTGAAAGAGAAGCTCAACTCAAGTACAGGTAGCAGTAACAAATAAATAACCACAAGGCTGGTATCACAGTTTAAGTATCATTAATTCATTGTACATTTATCACAAATTTCAGGTAATTAACAGTACAGATATAAGGTTCACGAGAACATTAAATTACATGAAAGTTCAACCAAAGTTACAAATATCATACAAAATACCAGAAAAAACTTCAGAAGTATACGGACCGAAAAATTAAAATGGTGCTCTCGTTGATTGCAATGCAGGCCTAGTACGTACCATAATAGAACCATTTCAAATGACAACAAAACAGGCCCAACGCAAGAAAGGAAAACTAGTTCAAAACCTTTTTTTTTGTTATAAGTGAGTGTAGTAAGTCACCAAACATATTTTCAAAATAGCGTTACCTAATATTTAACAGCCTTCTTATGACATGCGTTTAATTTCAACATGCTCCTGTTGGTTACTTATAGATAACCCCGTGTTGTACCTGCTTGGATGCATGTGAAACGTATTCGTCGGCACCGATGGAGCCCTTTCGCAACTGTGTGCTTCATAATGCAACGATAAGAAAGTACGTTAGACAGCGTTCTTTAGCCGAGCGGGTAGAGCGTCTGACTAGCAATCAGATCGCTCATGGATATGGGGCAAAGTTAAATTTTATTTTTTAGTATTATTACAAACTTTAATATATTTTTAGCTATTTTTTACATAATTTTGAACACTCTTCAACCGTCATTCAATCTGACAAAAGTTGTAATCTTACTTTCTTTATTCAATACGTTAAAATATTTTCTTTTATAGGTACCTTACTAAGTTACTCACATTTCAATTTAAAAAAAACATATTAGTGTAAGTTCACATATAAGGTTTGGCTATACACTTTATTTTAAATTAAAAAAAATCCCCAAAAATAACTTTATAATAATTATTTCTAAGATGGCGGCTATATCGCATCGTGCAAGTACTGCAACAACACATATTCTTTGTTTTTAGGTCAGTTAGAGACCACAAACAAACCTGACACCAAAAGAAAAGGTAGAAGAAGCAAGAAGACTTTTCCCGGAAGATACTGAACAAGAATGGGACCAAGTAATTCCGGCAGAAATCAGTCAAGAAGACAACCCCGTACGCTTTACAGAGGAGGAAGTATTAATGGCAGCAAGAAGACTAAGAAGCAACAAGGCACCTGGGCCGGACCACATGCCGGCGGAGATAATTAAAACGGTATTGAATAAATTCACAACCTATTGCACAGCAATGTTCAACAAGCTGTTAGAAGAAAAATGTTTCCCGGATGTATGGAAGGTAGCAAGATGAGCCCTTATACCAAAAGCCGAAAGAAAACCAACTAAAAAATAGCTACAGACCCATTTGCATATTAAACGTGATAGCAAAGGTCTATGAACGTCTAATCCATAGTCACCTGGGGGAAAAAATTGAAGGCGGAGAACTTACGAAGAGCCTAAGCGAACGACAATTTGGGTTTAGAAAAGGCAAAAGCACGGTAGAAGCCATGAAATTAGTAAAGCAGATAGCAGACGAGACTAACAAAGGGGACTACCGTAGTAGGGACATATGCTTACTGATTACCATAGACATAGAGAATGCCTTTAATAGTGCTCCCTGGGAGGGAATCGTGAAACAACTAATAACATGGAGGGCTCCAGGATACCTGATATCAGTAATCGCGGATTACTTTACAAATAGATGGATTAGCGTCGAAGAGACGAAATTAAAAATAACAAGAGGAGTACCGCAGGGGTCAATTCTGGGACCCTTGCTATGGAATATATACTATAATGAGATTCTAGAGATAACCATGCCCCAGGGGGTCACAAGCGTTGGCTATGCCGATGGTGTAGCTCTGATCATCAGAGGAAGAACGGCCGAAGAATTAACAATCAAAGCAAACTGCGCATTGAATACAGCAAACGAATGGGCTAAGAGAAAGCGACTATCGTTGGCCCCACACAAAACAGAAGCAGTGGATATCATCGCGAGAAGGAAGGTAAATCTTATCAACATTGAAGTCGAAGACGTCGTTATAACATCAACGGATACATTGAGATACCTGGGCGTGACGTTTAATAAAAATATGACAATGACGAAACATATAGAAAACATAATTAAGAGAGCCGAACAAGTCACTAGACAGCTAGGCAGAATTTTGCCCAATAAGGGAGGTGCCAGTACAGGTAAACGGAAAATCCTGGCGGCAGTTGTGTACTCAATAATTCTCTATGCGGCACCGATTTGGGGCCAGATTATGAGGAAAAAGAAATGGCGTAAAAAAATGGAGAGCATCCAGAGGACCCTTATGATTAAAACTGGATGCGCATACAGGACAACATCGACTGAAGCCCTCCAAGTTATCACGGGTACTATACCAATTGACTTGATGGTAGAACAGAGGATAGAGATACACAATAAACAGCGTAACAGAAGTAAGAAAGAAATAAAAGAGGACATCATCACAACATGGCAGAGGAGATGGAACGAACACCAGGGGACGGCAGGATGGACAAAGAGACTATTGGGAGACATCAGGAAATGGATAGGAAGAAAACACGGAAACCTCAACTATCATCTCACACAGAGCCTAACAGGACATGGATGTTTCGCGAAGTATCTGCATAGGATCGGTAAAGAGGAAACCGAAGACTGCTGGAACTGTGGAAGGGTAGACGATGTGGAACACGCGATATTCGCCTGTGAGAGATGAGACAGTGCAAGACAGAGCATCGAAAGAAAGACAGGCGAGGCGTTCTCACCGGAAAACCTATTAAACTGAATGACAATCAATAGTCAAAACTGGGAGGAAATAAATAAGCTCATAAATAGGATCATCCAAACGAAAGAAGAACAAGAAAAAGCCCGAGTAAGAGAAGGGAGAAGGGACAGGTGAATGTGGAAAATAACAGCAGGTGCCTGATGCTGTGCCTGAACTAGGCCCCGGAGTGCGGTTAGCCCCCAGGCGATCCGACATCTGCCTAAAGAAAGGCGGTATCCTATTATTATAGACAGACCAAACAACACCAAGCAAGGGAAATAACTCACCCCGAAGTAATACTTCGGTGGTTCCGGGGTGAGGTCTACCTATCCCACGAGGAGGGGTTTTAGTGGGTATGAGCTTTCAAGAGGAAGTTAGAGTCCCACACTCCTCCGTAGAAATCGGGGCGTGCATAAAGCATTTCCCCTCCTCAAGAACAAAAAAAAAAAAGGTCAGTTAGGTTAAAAATTCCGAGTATATATAAGGTCCGGCAAAATATATTACCCATTTTATTTCATTAGTAATAGAAAAACTAATTAACTATTTACTGCGTCAAAAAGAGTAGACCTTGGAGATTTTATTACAATTGGTGACCGTTGTCAAAATGGAGGGTTGGCCAACAGACAACGCGTTCTCTGTGGGAGTTTTTTCAAATAGGCTGATTTCAAGGAATTGGCCAGTCTCCGGACCTTTCAGCTCCACATTTTTTCTCTGTGGTTATTTAAAAATCAAGGTGTATGCAAATAATCCCAGAAATCTAGAGGAATTGCAAACTAACATAAGAAATGGAATAAATGTTATTCCACAGCACGTCCTTTAAAATGTTGTCTATCCAAATAAATTTCAGCCATGTAGAAGAATGAATTGTCGAAGACGGCGGTCATTTGCGAGACACCATATTTAAAATATAAAAATTCCCATCTTTCTAGTTTATAAATTATGTATTTATTAGTTTTGTTATTTCAGTTAATACATTTTTATAAGCTGTTAAAAATGGGTAGTTCATTTTGCTGGATCCTGTATTTACTGACCAGTAGTAACAGATGTTGCAGGGGTTATACATTTAATGCCTTCCATTCAATAAAAGCATGGTATAATAAACATAAGCCCAAAGTGGAATGCAAATGTACGCAACTTTTAGACCCATATTTGCTTTACAAAAATACAGCAATACTAATTTGCACAGTAGCCAAAAGAGAACGCGGTCTCCTTGCCGAAGTAATAGCATGGGCAAGTTCATCCTTTTTTTATTATTTGTCGTTTAATCCTTCCAAAGGCCATGTCGCACCCAACTCCATTTCAAGCTAACAATCAGTCTGTTACTTAGGTTACTTTGACGTAAAACGAGGTTTCGTATTTTGTCACTGATACTCACCAAGCATTGTTCTGTCCATCTCCGTTTAGGTTACCGTTAATATTTTGGCACTTTTTTTTTATTAGGTAGTGCTGCGATAGTCTCTAGCCCATGACTTAATACTGGTAATATACCAGAGTCAAAACTCTTTCTTTTTAGATAAATTAGGATGTCGGGATTCCCAGTATTGGTCCTTAGAAATGCGTTTAAAAATATTTAATTGTTAGGCAAACGTATTAATACAAGGGTGAAAGAATATTGCTATAGATATTAGTCACGTTACACGATCTTTGGCAATCAATTACTCAAACACTATGACATTCAGGACAAAAATGAATAATACAAGTTTTAAAGGAAATTTAATAATATTTAAATTTCTATTTAACCTTTCTTTATGATAAAAGATCGTTTACAAGATATTTGGGAAAAATCTAAAGTCTAGACATTTTCAAGGTGGCGGCGGCTCCTCAACCTCAATTGCTCAGGACTTTTTACACATTCAACAATAGGATAAATATATCTGCCATATTTCAAAACTTTCCTATTTTTTCTGTTATCCATCGAAAAAGGGACTTCGTTGCTGGGACTATTACCCTACTTTTAAAACTCATACCGTATTTATTTTTAACAACAATATAAATGCCTGGAAACGTAATTGTGAGTGACACTCCAAACGTATTTCACATAAATTCACTTCTTAGATGAAATTATTCTGTTTTCTTTCTAAGTCTTTCAAATACTTTTATTTGGCTAAAGCAATTCATGTTTTAAAATGCCTTCACAATATTCGTTTGGAACTTGTTACGTGAAGGTGTTATTTAATATTTGTTTAAGTACAAACCTTTTTTTTTTATTAAAGTTACCAGATCAACATTTTACAATGTTATACATGGTTTTGATAAAATAGTAAGAGTACTTTATTCACATAAATTTATTGACACGGGGGAGATTGGTTCCTCGAACTTTTAAGTTTTATTCACTATCTTCGTTGTTGTCGTCTGAGCTTAGTGGGAGATCTTGGGAAGTTGTCTTTTGAGGCGAATATGTATGTTCTTATGGCCCAACTGCTGGAGTACGTCACTTCCGGTATTATGGAGATTGGAAAGAAATGTTTTTGTTGTTTTCTTGATAAACTGCTCAATAGAATCGATTCCAAGTTCTCTGTGTATTTGTTGGTTGCGCACGAACCATTGCGCATTAACAGCCATTCGAAGCACCTTGCTTTGGAAAACTTGAATTTTTTTTAATATTAGTTTTAGAAGTTGTACTCCACGCTGGGCAAGCGTATGTTAGGACTGGTCGAAGCAGTGATGTGTAGAGTAGCAGTGTGCAATCGCGGCGTAGTGGTGTGTTCCTGTTGATTAGCGGGTAGAGCTGCTTCAATCTTGCGTAGCCCAGGTTGAGTTTGTCATTGATATGTGAACTCCAACTTAATCGTGTGTCCAACTGAACTCCTAGATATTTAACTGATTCTGTGCGTGATTTCCACATAATTTCTGTCCCTAGAATTGTTATGTTTCTGTGATTCGTAATACGTTTTAATGTAAATATTTTCGTTGCACATTTGGTAGGATTCAGAGTTATACACCATTTGTTGAGCCATGCACTTAGCGTATCGGTTGCTGATTGAAGTCGATCGATTGAGATGTGGAGATCTTCATGCCGAGTGATTATGACTGTGTCATCGGCGAACAGAGCAATCTCACTCATGTGTGGCATAGGAATGTCTTGGATGAATATGTTGAACAGTGTTGGTCCAAGAACGCTGCCTTGTGGGACTCCTGCGTGAATATTTTTTGTTGGAGATACGGTGGCGTTGATGCGAACTGCAAAGGTTCTATTTTCCAGAAACGAAAATAATATCGCTACCAGATAGTGCGGTAGAGAACTGTGCAATAATTTGTATTTTAGCCCTTCCACCCAAACCTTATCGAAAGCTTGAGTGAAGTCCAAAAAAGCAGCTACAGTGAATTGTTTGTTTTCATATCCCTGTTCGACTATTTCTACGACCCTTTGCAATTGTTGTACGGTCGAGTGGCCTTTTCTGAAACCGAACTGCACTGCAGGGATCATTTTAAGGTCCTCTAAAGATGTATTCAGCCGGTATGAAATTATTCGTTCAAATAGTTTTGATAGGGTCGGCAACAGGCTTATAGGACGGTAGCTGCTACAGTAATTTTTGTTTGTTCCGCGTTTATGAAACATAAGAATATGAGCGAATTTCCATTTCACAGGAAAGTATCCAGTTCTCATGCAAGCATTATAAAGCGAGGCTAAGTATGCAAGTGCTTTTTTAGTAAGATGTTTAAGAATCACATTGGATATTAAGTCGTGACCAGGTGCCTTTTTTAAAGGTAAAACTTCAATGTAGCTTTCAAGTTCTTTCGGTGTCGTAGGCTTGTCAAAATCCTCTGTAGTCGGTAAGTGTGTTTCATTGTAATAGTTTACTATTCTGGAAAATGGTCTATTATTGTCAGAAATTGTTGGAGTGAAGGTTTTTTGAAGGTGTTCTGCGAAGAGGTGGGATTTTTCCTCATCTGAGCTATAGATGGAGTTTGCTGTTACTAATGTCGGAATAATTTTTGTTTGCCGAGTTATATTCTTTGTGGCTTTCCATAGTTCTAAACTGGTTGGTTCTATGTTTTCGACATGTTTCCTATAGTTGTAAATCCTATACCTATCTATCTCTCTTCTTATTTGGTGTGTTAAATTATTCAATTGGTTTTTTAGAGGTGGTGCTTTTGTTCTTTGCCATTCTCTCCGAATTCTGCTTTTTTGTTTGATTAGTTGAAGGATATATGTCCGGGGAATGTTAGGATTATATTTCTTTTGGGAGTGGTAGGGTTTAGTTCCGAATTCTACTGCTTCTGTGATGGTTTTAGTGAGGGTTTCGATGCTTGTGTCGATATCCTGTTGATTTACCAGATGGTATGGGTTAACAAGTCGAGCATCTAGATATTTTTGGAACGTCTCCCAGTTGACATATCCTTTGATTAGCCTCGGAGGGAGGGGTTCATACGCAGGGGCTGCGGTGAATGTTATAAGCACTGGAAGATGATCCGAGTCTAGTTCGGGTATTACTTTTTGTTGTATGGGTGGATTAAAGTTTTTAGTGATCGTGAGGTCCAGGATGTCTGGTTGGTGATCGGATCTGTACGGATAGTAGGTAACTTCGTTGGGTGCTATGACTTGTAGCTGGTGTTTCACGACAATATTGTTTAATTTAGTTCCATTGGGATTTGTTGCACGGCATCCCCAGTAAGTGTTTTTACAGTTCAAATCTCCTATTATTAATGATGGTATCGATGTGTTACACAAATTGATAATGTCGGCCTCTCTTAGCATTTTATTGGGCTGTTTGTAGGCGGTAGTAATTTGTATTTGGCGATGGCTTGTTGTGTTGATAATAACTGAGACTGTTTCAAGATCTAAAGTATGTATGTGAATAGGTGTATTAACTTGGATTTGTCGTTTTATTATTATTGCTACACCTCCCCATGCTGCTGGTGCTGGTCTGTCGTTGCGGAAGACGTGATATCCGTTGATCTTAAACGTTTCTCCGTCAGCTAAATGCGTTTCGCTTACACATGCTATGTCAACCTTGTATCTGAATACATTGAATAGATTTGGAAGAATATGTTGAGTTATAAAAGATTTTATTTGAGATAAATGAGGTATAATTAACTGTTGAATAAATTGTAGAATGGTATCAAGAAGTGAGGAGTGGGGTGGTTGCGTGTCTGCATTTGGTATTTGGTTATGTTGCTGTTGGTTTACTTTCAGGATTTGACTATATTGGATGCTGTTGGGTGTATTTGAGAAGGAGCTGGCTTGTCTTGGATTTCTGATTGGGGCACGTTGCTTTAGGAGTTCCTGGTGGTGTGGACAGCCTCGGTAGCTTGCTGGATGGGCCCCGCCACAGTTAACACAATGAGGAGGGTCTTCTTTTGTTTTAGTGCAGGCCTTAAGTACATGTTCGTTGTTGCATTTCAGTCAGCGAGGTTTTGCAGCGCAGTAATTTTTTGTGTGCCCGAACCGCTGACATCTGTGACACTGAGGAATGTTTATTGACTTTCTGCGTGGTTCTACAGTGATTACTGTATGAAAGAGGGTTTTGACGTTGTAAATCTCTTTGGCCGTTTCGTTTGCAGAGAGTATTACAGCATATATCGGGATAGGTCTTTTGTCTTTATTTTGCAGGCGTGTTACGCTTGTTACGGGAACTTTCTTTGCCAATAATTATTCTTTGATTTCGTTTTCGGTAATCGAGACTGGTAAGTTTTTAATAACAATTGATAAGTGCTTTTCATTAGAGTTTTGGTATGTGTGAAATTCTACCATGTTATTCATATAGAATTTAGTTAATTTGCGATAATCATCAATATTAGTAAGATTAACTTTGAGGTACTTACTATTGTATGCCGTTGTGAATTCTCTATCCTTGGTGATTTTTTTGATGTCCGCAACGATTTCTTGGTGATTATTAACTTTATGTATGAATATTGGTGGAATTTTCACTTTATTTATTATTTGACTGCTATCATTAGTCGTTGTTTGGGTGTCGCTAACAGATGTTTCTGGTTTTGATAAAGGATAGTAGCGATTGTTCTTAATCAAATCATCCGGGTTCCATGTATATCTTTTGACCACCTCGCTAACAGGTGGTGACAGGTGATCTGAACTTCTTTTATTGTTGGTGCTATCACTGGGTTTCATTTTTGTTTCGTTATTAATTAATTAATCAGCTTACTCGGCCCTAATGGGCCGAGTGGTTGAGTTTAAGTTTTTATAACTATTATTTAGTTTAATTGCTGGCATTCGGTTTGAAAACTGAAAGTTTTAACTATTCACAAGTCGCGTAGATAAGGCACAATGTGGGTTAATGCACTCAGAGATATAAAACGACCTCTCTGGTTGACCGCACAGAGCGAACAATTCGTAAACTTAAAACTTGAACTCCAACTACCTTCTTCCTTCTAAATTTTCCATTATGCAAAAAACATTAACTTCGAGGAAAGCCCTCTTCGTCCCTGTACACGTCTATTAGTTCGGTAGTGTCTATTTAATTTTAAAAGTAATAATGTAAGTAATGTTTTGATCAGAAGGCGATAGTGCTGAATTTGCAAATAATGATCGATCTGCATCTTGATGGTTTAGCCATATTTGTGAACTAACCAAACCTGTTCCAATGATATTTAGAAGTAATTAAAAGTTCTAAAGCTAGAAATGTTCTTATCATCTATATTTCAAATTGAATAAAAATTATCTAGAGTGATTATTTTATCTTGAGTTTGTGAGTTCTCATACAATAATCCGCTATTTTGCTATAATAAGTATGACAACAAAATAAAGTTGTAAAGCAGACGTAAGTCCCTATCTAGCAGGGAAGCTGTAAAATTAAATGTGTAATCGGTCAATCATAAAATAAGAAAATCTGTAAAAGGCTTTACGCAGAACTTGCCTCGTCGACATTGTGACAATAATAAATTTTAAAAATCAAATTAAGTTTATCCCGCAAAAAAAAGTTACGCGTGGTCGAATTCGAATGGCATGTGCAGCCACAACGTTTTCTGGGATTTTAAGGAACCGTGCAATTTCTACATGTGTCACGAAGCATCAACTTCTCGTATTCTTGCTTCGCAGCTATATTAAGTATCTCGCTAATTTGTGCCCCGTTCTTGTAGTGTAAAAACTTTATTCTGTATTTATTGGCTTCCATTTTTGGTAATAATAAAGCCTGCACTATGTAAAAATTATTACATCTATCTATTACTAAGTTAAATAAAAAATAAACAAAATTTAATTTTTTAAGGTGTCACCCTCTATATATTTGTCTGAAATTTTACCGGTTTCATTCCAGGTATATATGTAATGTGTATGCAAAATATCGTTTTCCTCCGACAAATATTTTTTGAGTTATACCGCCAACAGACAGACAGACGGAATTGAGAAAACCTGTTTTTCGTCATCTAGGGACCTTGACACGTGAAGATCTGGGAAGGTGATTTTTTCGTAATTACAATACTTCCTTCGTCTTTCAGACTAGGGAAGTAAAAATAGTTTGAAGATATTAATATATGAATGCATTACCTATAGATAGCTTAATAAACATACTTATCTGAATAACAGATGCAACATATAAAACACGTAGATGTTGTGACCATGTAATATACGCCATTTAACATTGTTGACAATCACTTGTGGCAACTTAAACTGACGAGAGCAGTGACGTTCTACTTATTACAAAATTGACATATTATGGGAAGCTACTTATCCCATACAATTCACAAGCACGTAACTTAGTTTTCAATAGAACTGTTACTGACTTAAGGGAAATAAAGTGTCGGAGGTTAGAGAATTAACACAGCGTGAGAGTTCAAAAGTAGTTCTCGAAGTCAATGATCAGAAATGTCAAATCGGTGCTTGCTTGCAACATTAGAACACTTAGATATATCTAATCTGTCGAGACCTCAGCCTGGATCTGAAAGAACAGAATCGTGAGGATATGTACTTTCTCCCCTCAACCATTCGGCGTTGAACCATATGTCAAAATACGTAGAGTAGAGTTCAAGTCATTGAGATGTAAGCTTAGTATCGTCTACTTAGGAGCTTGTGGGTGGGCCATGTCAGCAATATCTCTTCGTACAAGTTTTAATCCACGGAAAAGCGAAGAGAGTAGAAGGCCGGGTCGGAAAAGGATCTCTTGGTTGGCGAACCTGGGAAAATGATTCGGCGTCAAACTTTATCTTATCGCTGCTAACAAATTCGGCATAGCCTTGCTAATAGACAGCATCCGAAACGGATAAGGCAGTGGAAGAATATAAACGAGAAGCGCACCATGTAGAGAGTCGACTATGAAATGTGGTATCTGTAAATCACGTGCTCAGAATTTGATTATTGCTTTCTTGTACACCGACATCGCAGATGATTAAGGAAATTCAAAGATTTAGTAAATTATCTAGCTTGTTTCAGACACGTAGTTCGGGGCCCTAGCGCATTGGACCTAACCCCCGGGCAACTTCGAGTCCGTCCTGGGAGAGAAAGCAAGCTAACAGACGTGCATATTAGGTTGGAGACCATCCAGAAACATCAAAACGCGGAACCACTCCCCCGAAAAAATGTTCTGTGCTGCTTTGTTTATATATTTGAGTAGAACGGACCTTGGCTTCTGAGCGTATGCTAACGCAATTATAATGGTGCGGCACTAACACTCCATGAAGGAGCTTGGCCTGCAAGGCGGAAGGTCAGAGCTTCCGTATCCTCCCTTTCACACCCGTCTGTCGCGTGTCAAATTCATGACACGTGGTGATGTGGTGAGCATCACGCATTAGACGACCGCCTAATGCAATTAATGAACCAAAATTAAACTTTTGCATTTAACATGGGAATTTATCAAAGTAATAATTGCAAACATTTCCAGAAGTTTTGCAAAAGTACAATACACACGTTATTATAACCTTTTGCTTGCTGAAATCAGATCGCAAGCAAAATTGGGTTGGATATTGCAAAGCAAGCATTGGCACATATTCAGTACAGTGTAAAATTTTGCAAAAGTAGGAATTTTTAGTGAACAATTAGAAGCAGCAGACTTGCCAACATAAATTCAATTAATCCCTATCTTCAGTTGAACGAAACCCTCAATCAGATTTCATTTCCAATTCACAGTACATATTATAAATACGAAAATCTACTAACAAGTGTAAAGTAGTCAATTATCTATATTCGTACCGGAACAATGGCGATTGTTTATCTCTTGCAGTAAGGAAAATGATCTGAAACTGAGTGAATACAGGGCAGTTAGTTACCTCGGATCATGCATCAAACTGGGCAGGTACTAGTACGTCTTTGCAGGTTAAATTCAAATCGACCAAGGCGAGGAAAGCTACAAATTTGACCTTTCCAAAAAGTCCGACGATGTCGATGCGCTGAAACCTCGAGTCGGCCTATTGCAAGGCGTGGGACATGCCTTTGGTCATGTTACTGGACGGGAAATTCCTCGTTTCCAATTAAGCTGGTCTCTAGGGTTAATTGACAGGTAAGCTGGTATCGATCGAGTCAGTGTCACGTCAACTCGTATCAAATTACATGGGGACAAGAGCATATGCTAAGCTGAATCGGTACCACGTCAACCTGTACGGAGCTTCAGGATGAGGTTAGATTACCTAAGCCAAGTCGGTGTCACGTCAACCCGTACTATGTATCAGGAGGCAGGTGAGGATCAGGGACTGGGCTGGTGTGGCCCAGATGGGGGGCCGGAGAACTTCTCCAGCTTGAAGTTCTTGGTCAGGAGCGGAGGACTCAAGTTGCTTTAAATGGCTGCGCAGTCTGATTATATACCCACTTGAGCTCTCGTTATAGGCTACATTCTAGAAGGGGTAAAGTAGGAATTGTGTCGAATGCCGGTCTGTGCTACGTCGCGCACCGCAATTAGGATCGCCTTATCGAGAATCCGAACGCTGTGATGATGCTTTCCATGATTGTAACGATTTCAGCGCTATTAAAATTTCCAGCATAATATTTGTGCTTTACATGAATTTGATTCAGGGGCTAACGTTACACTTTTGATAACGAAGGAGTTGTAAACCGCAGATGGACTTCGAAAGAGCCACTTCAATTTTTAGCAAACAAAATTGTCTTTTCCTGTATAATCGAAGTTTTATTAATAGCTTCTAAAGATTATTGCATGTGAAGCATTGGGCTAACATCGGCGCATTCATGGCGAAAAAGTCATTATATAGCGAGGGCATAAAACAGGTGTGTTTGGCCCACAGCATAACAGTTATGGCACGAGATGTGGAGCACCCAAGGCTAACATTACAAGGGCGAAGGACCCTGCTTATGCCTGAGATGCAAACAAAGCTTTATGTACGATGGAAACTTTAAAAAAACAGATTCAAATTATGTAAAACGTGAAATAAAAACAAGCAATTCTTACAATTATTTCAGCTCAATAATACCTTTGTAACTAGTTATGGTTTTCATTAATACGTGTTTGTTAATAATAAGTTAAATGACGTCACGAGCAGTAGAGTTATTTTTCGCCCGCTAAAACGTCAGCGAGCGATAGAGTTATGGTTGCTGACGTAATTGAGCGAGCAAAAAAGATTTTTATCACCCGAGAGCGAGAAAGACTAGATTTACAACTAAAAATGAGGTCTAAAAGTGCCTATTATTGATCAATCATACATAAAAGGATGTTTTCGCGGGCTGACGCTCATGATATAGCTCGTTATCTTTGGGGCGGCAAAGTTTAAGGAGCTCCAATTACACTGAAAATCGTACGACACTCATTAATGACCAATAGAAAAATTAGTTCACGAGCCGTAACCAAGACAATAAAAAAATTTCTTGGAAATTTTTTGTAGGTAGACCAACCTAACTGTGAGGGTCTGTGGCGTTACAATTTTCTTACCGAATCTGCATTCGAGCATTAATTCATATCCGGAAATTATTTTCGTGCATCCGAACAACGTCCTAATTTGCCCTCGCGTCCCGCTCGGGCAAATTAATACGACGTTGTTGGACCGCACTCAAAAAAATTTCCGGAAAGAATTAATGCTCTTATGAGATTATATGTGATTATTTATTTAAAATATGTTTTTACTGCTCATAGTTTAAAGAGTTTGGCTCAATATTAACTATGTTTTTGTTGCATATGTACACTCTATACTTATCTAATTCTCCACGAGGTAATTAGGTATGTAAACATGTTTAACTGCTTTTTTAAGGTTCGGTTCCTGGTTCTTTGCCATTCTCTTCTAATTTGACCTTGGTAATTTGTTTTATATACTACGCAGGGGGAGGGGGCTGGAATTGCTAGCTCGTATGGTAGACTAGAGCTTCGTAGCAAATTGTACTGTATTGATTATTATTATTGTTGACGTTTCAACATGTGCATCGATCTCTTGTGTGTTATTATTGTAAATGGGATTGTTTCGCCTTTGTCCAGGTTATCTGAAAACTTTTCCCAACTCACATAACCATGAATCATTCTTGGATAGTCTGTAAGCTGGTAAGTTTTGAACGTTATTAGTAGTGAACGGTAATCAGAATTTAATTCTATTAAGTAGGTGGAGAGACATTTTGATGAAATTTTCTACCTAAGATATACGTCTGGTAATAATCTCAGTACGACTGCTATGTGTATTAATTGGAAACATACACGTAATTACTGTTTTACTGCAAGATCGTTGTATTTGTTGCCACTTCGATTGTTAGCACGACATCCCCAAAACGTGCTCTTACTGTTGAAATCCCCAAGACCAACTGTTGGTGTTTCAGAAGTAAATAAATGTAACTTTCGATGATTCTTTGTAGATAGCTGCAACTTTAATTTTACAGATATTTGTTGTCCTGATAAAGATAGTTAACGGGTGAGCAAAACAAGTTTCAGATTGAAGCAGACACTACAAATTGAGAGTACGTTTGTGACCATCTCAGAACTACCATTGATGGTACTCAAAGGTCGTAAATGCAATACATCCACCTGTTTGTTTAGATTAATCAAAGACATTACTAAATTGTCATAGGTAACCAGAGTTGACATTTATTCCATCACCCGATATTGCTTCAAGGTTTGTTAAGTCATTTTGCTGTTGTAGATGCTTAATTGCATTTCACGCCTTTAGGGCAATTTGTTGCTATGCTAAAACCATTTTCAATCTTTGCGCACAAGTACAATCTCATCTTCCGCACATTTGATTCAGGTCATTTTGGTATTTTAAATAGCCACCTAGGCTTTAGGGCAGCGTGCCCGTATGCTAAACCCTTTTAGTTACTTATTTGGCTCCATCGCCTAATTCCAGAATCATGATTTTGCACATATTTGGCCCCAAACGCAGTATTTCTCGTCGGTTGGAGCGCCCCTCTGATGGCGCTTTGGCAGCCGAGCGTTATCGCTCACAAGAATTCCGAATCTTCTAGAAAACACGCCGTTGCGGCGTGCTACCATTGTCGCCGGCATTAATTTGTTTCATTTTATCGCCTCGCGATTGGCTGCCGAGGTTTAGTCACGTGGGGACGCGACCGATGTGACCTGTGGCAGCGCTTCCCTCTGGGCAGTTGATCGCAGCCCGTTGCAGAAAGCGTACGTTTGGTGGTTGTGTTACCCAGGCGGCGTCCTTCGGCCCCTTAGGTGCCCGAGGACGCCTGCCGCTACCCTTTTAGTATTGTTGCCGTGGAGGCCCTCTTTTCCGTTGCCCGTCTCGAGCTGTGGCAGCGAGCGCTGCGAGAATTGTTTCACCTTCGAGAGGTGTTGTGGTTGTGCGAGTTTCGAATTGTTTTCGGCGTAGCGTGGGTGCATCTTGAGCCCAGTTCCTGCTCCCGTAAGTAAGGGATCGTGCCCCTTCATCTCGACCTTCGAGGATCTGTCCCGCAGAACGAAAGTGGCCCATTTTTCGTCGTCCAGTTGTACGCGTCCTGACGCGTCTCACGTCGCCAGTATGGCGGATGTCCACTCATCCCTATAGCCGTCGAATATCGAATGTACCTGCCACCTAAGACTGCAGCCTGTCGCAACTCAACTGTACCAGGCTCCCCAACCGCCTGCATATTAAGGTATGTGTCTTTGAACTGATTACCGCTGTGAACGCGAGTGTACCTGTCCCGCGGAGAGCATTAAGCCACGCGTACGAGCTGTATTGGGACGCCGCGAGCGAGCCCGTCACATCTCTTGTGCCTACAGGCACTGTCGTCATATTTGTGCGTTCATTCAGAATTACAGACTGTCTATTTTACAAGGGCTTGCATTACTGTTTGTTGCATAAGGCGTCGCGCCCGCATATTTGTACATTCATTCCAAATTACAGACTGTCTATGTTACAAGTGCTACTTTGTTCATTACTGTTCAACATCTGTCGCTAGGTTTAGAGCGCGCGCCAGCTGGTGTTTTCTTAGATATAATCTATTCATAGATATAGGGCGACGCACTCCGCTGCCCCACTGTAACCCGTGATTCAATACATGATTTGTTAGTTAAGGGAACTATTGTTTTGTTTCGACTTGTGCATGTTCTGTTTCAGATAAGCGCCCCCTTCAGTGTACTGATTATTGTGCGACGGGACGAGGGAGCTTTGAGCGTACAGGTGGGTGAGACAGCTGCGTAGTCGCGGTCGGATTGGCACCTAATTACAATCTTTGCATAAGGCAATCTCGAAATTGTTATTTGACCTTGCAACTCTTGAGTAATCCTATCGTCGGAGTATTTTGCGTGCTTCGCTCCCGTCTAACCGTCCAGGCCCGGTTAGTCGGGTTAAGACAGGCTTGGTGGCGCCCTCATAATTCTGACATACCCTATATATATATATGCCGCAACACGCTTGCCCAGAACGTATCGTGTGACTCACGCCCGACTCCCTGAGCGTTCCAGCCGTGGCCTTTAGCCTATTTTGAGCCGATTTCAGAGCAAGTGTGCCAGTTTTTCAGGATTGATTCCGTGGTGCGATGCTCACCTTGGGTGGGTGTCGTAAAGTTCTTTTAATACCGTAACAGGTTGCTCACAAGTAAACTAATAGATGCAGTGTAGGCAGGATTAGGTTTTATTATAATTACAATTGTTATGTCTCTGTGAAAGATTCAATACCCAATTCCTGGCAAGTGCGTGTCAGTGATATACAGTGAAATCTCCCATAAGCGGACACGCACGGTGCCAAAGTTTTTGTCCGGTTATTAGAGGCGTCCACTTAAGGGAAAAATCAATTTTTATGTTTAAAAAAGTCGTATTATGCAAAGGTATACGCGCTAACAATTAATAAGAATAATAAAATAATTGAAACAAAGTTATGTAATAGTTGTTACAAAATCTAAAATACTCGTTTGACGTAACGGTTTTGTCTAACTGCTTATTATACTTTCCGCGTGTATTTCTAAATATTTTGACAGTTTGAATACTTTAAAGTCGTTACTTTCTTTAGCAAAGCATTTAAAATTATTCAACAGTAATATCCCAAGTGCATTAAAATAGCCGATAAAATTTTGACGTTTTGTGTCAGAATGTTTTGCTAAGAAATTTGTCAAGTAAATTTGCCGCTCAACAAGAATCCCGAGTGCGCAGCACGAGGGATTTTGAAGCGGAAAATTTACGAGATATATTTCTTCAGAGCAAAAAATTCTGACAGAAAATCGTCAAAATTTATTCAGGCTAGTTTACGTGCACGCGGGATGTTTGGAGTGATTATTTCCCGAATAAATAGATAAAATTCAGTTGGCGAAGCACCTTTAATAATCATGTTAAAATTATGCACAAGCGATTAAATTTTGACATAAATTTAACCGCGGTTAAATTTTGACGTTTGAATTTTAGTCATTATTAAACTGACAGAAACCATGGTGATTACGCATTATTATGGATATGAAGGAAATAATCACTGTTAATGCTTCCGTGTAGGTCTTGATTACATTCTCACAAATTTCTAAGTCGCCATCGTTTTCTAATTCTGCCAACTGCATATCAACGGCAGCTGATTCACCTGAAATTTCGGTTACATCATCTTCCAGGATTATTTCTTTTTCAGTGTTTATAAATTCGTCAGGGTCGGCGTCTTCGATTTCTGGGATATTCCTATACAGTTCAGCCATTACTGATAAAGGTAAATCGTCCTCTGGTTCGAATTGATTACAGTGGCGGAACTTGATATCCGCAGGCCCCGCGGTCGCGGGACGGCCCTGGGCCTAGTTTTCTTGTTCTGTCTTTCCATAAAAGCAAACAGGAAACATTTTTCCTATTTTTATTTTTATCATAATGGGCTGCCCAAAAGGCAAAATAGTTTTGAATTGCAGGCCTCTAAAATTGGGCGACATGGACTGTTTTGTAAAGTGTCCGTACAAGAGAGATTCACAGTCTAAAAATTGTCGAAAAATGGTGTCCGTGTCCGTTTAGGAGTGTCCGTTTATTAGAGAAAATTTTATTAGTAAAGTTACTGCAAGCAAGTTGGTTCCCAAAAAATGTCCGTGTAAGAGAGGTGTCCGCTTATTAGAGGTGTCCGGTAAGGGAGATTTTACTGTATACTAAATCTAAATTATATGGTGCTAAAAAGTCTATATAAAAACTCACCTTTGTGATTTTATGCTTTGGGGATTTCAGTTAAGGATAGCGAGTACTAGAGTCGTTCGTCCTCATTGAGGATGTTTGGAAAAATATGTGTCAATAAAAAGAACTTCATGTAAGGTGTGAAGGGAATTACTAAATCATTGATTAATTGAAGGTTAAATAAAGGGATATGTTGGGATGATTGATATCAAAATTTGACTTGCATCTCCTAAGGATTATCGCAGCTAAACAACATGCTAGACGAATAAGCCTAAGGATAAACCTCTTTCAGTAGCTACCAAAAATATATCAATTTCATTAACCGAAAGTCGTGCCAACTTTTTGCTAAAAAATTGCCTGTTCTCAGTGTAATACTCATAATTAATAAAACGATGTGCTGTAATTCGCACAATTAGTTAAACCTTATTTTTTTTTAAACTAAAACTAACTTTTCTACTCTATTCTCACAGTATAAATACGAACGAAAGCAATCAACCGTGCAGCAAAACGACGACGATGTAAAAGTTCTTAGAAATGCATGCAAGAGTAGTACCACTAGTGCATAAATTGCGGTGGTGGACAGCTCACGAACTACAGTGGATGTCAGCGTCGCCAACAGCTCCAAAGATAACGAAATTTAACATAAATTCTGGAATAATATTCGAACAACTCACCTCTTCATTAAACCAAGTGTTTTACAGTAAAGCAGACTGGTCAAATACCCACCAGTTATCACTGCCTAGAACTCAAAAACTTCTAGAATAACCTAAAAAGCATTGGGAGTGGGTTAGCAATCTATTAGATGTAGATAAACTAAGTGGTTCGCTCAATGAGGCTTGCTGTAAGTTTGCTAGTAAAGAATAATTTACTTTGTTAGATTTGAATGTGTTACAATGTGGAACCGAGTGACAAGTTGAGTAGTTACTTAATGTGTATATATAGTTAATCTTTGTGTCATTATAAATTTAGATTACCATTTGATATAGGTATAGTATCTGAGATAATGTGAGTTATTCTTCATACAATTGTGAAATGAATGTAACTTGCATGGCCCTCAATAAGAGCTGATCGAAAAGTGGGGTAAATATTGCCAAAAATATGTTAGGAAAAGGATATCATTTAAATTTGGCGTTGTCAAATTATAGAGGCAGTGCTGTATGTAGAATAGGGCTTACATCATCACAGTTATTAATGTATAAAGTATTTTATCTACGACAGTGTTTAAAATTGCCTTTTAGTTGGCAGTTTTAAGTTTGTAAAACGACTGTTTTAATAACATGTTTTCATTAGTTTACGTCGTCAGTAGTTACGTGTTTTAAAAAAATCTCATTAGGCACGTTATCAGTAGCAACGTGTTTTAAACATTTTAAAACACTCAAAATTACGACTGGTTGCTGGTAATCCTAATTTACATTGAATTTTTTTTTATTGTTTACCGTGTTTCTAGATTCTATCGTAGATAAAATATTGTACGATACACCGGCTTAAAGCATCTTTAGTCACTCGCGGGGCTTAAAACGCTCGCTCACTCGCGTTTTAATTCTACCCCACTCGTGCCTAAAGAGTAGCTTTACGCACTTGTATCGTAAATTCTATTAAAAGGAAGAAATAGTAACTCGTTAGCTCTTAAAGTAGAGAATAGGGAAACAGAAGTTGATAGCTTTTGTGGACATTGGTTGTAATTTTGTTCAGGTAATTAATATTGATCATAAAGCTTGTCTTTCAGAAGCATATTAATTCAGTCTCCAATATTAAATTTTAAGCCCCTTTTAATGTCCTATGAAGTTCTCTGGTACTTAAAATTTTGCCAGGAAAACTAAGAGATGAACTTTTACAAGTTTGCAGCAACTGGTTCCACTATCTGTACCATAGCTGAGGATACTGGTGCTACCATTATCACGTATATGCCATATAATAACACTATAATTATTGCACATCAATTCAACACGACCTCTAGCTTAGCTTAGTGGTGAAGCGAATGGTGGAATCCTTCATAACTTGGAGTAGCATCACTCAGCGAAACAGTTGGTTGCTAAATAGTTATCTGGATTAACATGTATAGAACTAAAATTATTAACCTATGGGTAAAACGATGTATGTACAAGGAAGTTCACGCACCTGACGTCGCCGGATACAAGGGTTGGTGCAGCTTCGGATATTACTCGGGTGGGTGGAGGGTAGTGCACAGTCCGGGTTTGTGCTGTTGGCGATCCAGTAAAATTCAACGAGGATCCAGGTCCGTGCTTACGCCGTGTACATGGTACGGCTCGTGGGGCAGGATCTTGGAGCTGGAAGACCTTGTCTACGTCGTCATCGGCGATGAGGTTAGCTCTTCGTGATGTTGGCTCTCGGTGTGTGTGTAGTAGGCTTGGTGGACTCCTGTGGAGTATTTTCCTTTTAGGTGAACTCCGGGTGGAACGTCTTCCTTCTAGATGGAATCCGAGTGGAATATGCGGTGGCGTAGACCCCTCAGGCTTGGGTGTGCGGCGACGTGGGCTTTTATAATGACGGTTCAGTCCTCGAACCTGTATTAGCCTAACCCAGATTTATAGAAATAATGGTCAGGCAATTGTGCTCAGTTCGTGATTTTATGATGTGTCTTTCGTTCTATTTCTGCTCGGCCGCGGTATGCATTTCGAGTTAATTTTTCTTAAAAATCACACACTCTCGATGAGTTTTGCCGTTTGGATTTTTTCTTTCGGCTGTTCGCTGACCTATTTCTATTTCTAAACAGTTCTTACACACTGTAAATCCGTGCAGAGATGCGGGAACTAGATGGTTGTTTGTTTATCTGATTTAAATGAGCATTGCTTTGTAACGGTCGGTTTTACCTGACGCACTCTAGGCGTTTTGTTGTCGACTTTCAAAGAAATTTGGCTATGTACCCAGCTTAGTAACCATAATATTCGTAGTTAATGTCAGACTTATACATTTCTTATATAAATCTGACATATTAAATAAAACAAAATTTAGATTTTCATAATAATAGTAATATATTATACAAGACGATAAAGTTACATTTATCGACTAGTGAATCGTTTAACGTCGAGACGAAGTCGAGACGTTAATGATTCAAGAGTGAATAGAAATAACTTTATCGTCGTGTATAATACAATATTTTTTTCTATAGCAAGAACTTTAACACTTTCAAAAGAAAATAAGGGCAGTTACTCACATTTCAAAATGTCAGTAGCTAGATTGGGTTGCTACGATAATACGAAACTGTCATATTTAATTTAAACAAAAGTTAGAAAATTAAATTACTTTATCTATCCTTGATGTTAAAGTGCTACTTTATCTACCCTTGCTGTTAAAGTATAAATTGACCTTTTGTTTTGAGTTGATAAAAGCACACTTTAACATGTGCTGTAGAAAAAAAAAATTTTTCTTAGAATCATAACTTTCATACTCCAAAATAAGTCCATCTGACACTTTTAGTTAGAAACTGTAGCACCATTTAAGAAAGTTTGCAAATCTACGCATTTACTTCTCAACATTAGCTGGCCATAGACACACGTTTAAAACCGCCACGAATGTAGTTTTTCGTGGAAGTTTTGAACGCGTGTCTATGCCCAGCTTATGGCTGCGCATATGCACACGTTCAAAACCGAGACGGATGTACTACATTCGTGGCAGTTTTAAACGTGTGTCTATGGCCAGCTATTAATACTTCAAATGCCAAAACCGCACCGCTTTCCATGTTTGTTACTAAAATTTTCCAACCAAATTCTACCTCAACCTTCTTTGAACGACATGCCACGTTGTAACACTGGACAGAAGTAAAGTGGCGCATCGTGACTTTCCAACGGAAAGGAAATGTGTAAACTCGTCCTATTCTGAATTAAAGTGTCTAGTTTTAACTCTCTTTATTAATTATAAGCCAAACAATATCACATAATGGTAATCTATTATTACTGAAATAGCAAATCTGAATAATGGTGGTTGTCACCATATTTTAATACAATTATCCAATTAATATTAGCTGCCGCAGCAGAAAACCATCCCAATATACAGGATGATTCATAACTGGTTGACATAATGAACAGGCATTTACAGCCTCATATTCTGTTAAAAATGCGAAGTATAGTATTTTACAGTATAGGCTCTAACGGACGTGTATTGTACAACAGTTTTTGTAATAACTACATACAAGATTCGGGTCATACCTAGCTTTTTCTAGTTTATTTTCATCAAACGCTAGATTTGTGTAATAACGTTTTAGAACGAGTGAGAGTGCGTAGGACGTTGCAACTGTTCTTTATAATTAGTATATTCTGTTATTAGGAGCAAAAATTATATTTTATGTAGCGTGGCTGGACGGTTTATCTGCCGAGCTTGCGAGGCAGATAAGTACAGCCGAGCCACATAAAGATACTTTTGCTCCGAATAATATATAGCATTTTTTCTTCAAACGCGTATAAGAAAATCCGAAGAAAATTACTCAATCTCGTCAGAGGCAGATAAAGTAGTCAGCGGCAGATAATAACTTTATCTGCCGCTCGTGGATAATATTATCTGCCGCATGGCAATAAAGTGACAGTTTAGCATCATCAATCCAGCAGTATAATGCCACAGTTTACTGCCGTTTGAAGAAAATAGTATATTATGTTATTAGGAGCAAAAGTTATATTTTATGTGGTGTGCCGCTTACGAGCGGCAGATAAAGTAGTCGGCGGCAGATAATAACTTTATCTGCCGCTCGTCAGCGGCAGATAATATTATATGCCGCAATGGCAATAAAGTGACAGTTTAGCATCATCAATCCAGGAGTATAATGCCACATTTTACTGCCGTTTGAAGAAAAATGTCATTTATTTCCAATTTTGTGTAGGGCTGTAAGCAGGTGACAAACCTCACTTTGACGTTTGGCACACAATTTAGCAGGCCGTGGTCTTTACGGACACTTTTACCGCCTGTGCCCTAAAGAGGTTGCCTACGTAGTAGTAAACAGTACTTAAATAGATCTACAAAAAAAATTTTGCTGAAGGGGGTTCGTTTCCGAGTTATTGACCTCAAAGTTAGAAAGTATCAAAGGTCACATTTTTAAATTGTTTATTTGTTCAACACTTCTTGAGTTTTGTTGCGCCTTTTTGAATTTTGTTCTAGTAAATGATAGAAATCATATGTGGTTTGCTCTACTTCACTTCTTTTACTTTAAAAATAAGTTTCAAACTTTAATATGAAGATACTGAATTAGCCAAACTCGAGTCTGTAGGATTACATTATACAGAAATAAATTTAAAATACACCCAAACACAAACCTTTATTTATTCTATTGCAAAAACTACAGTGTATAATTTGAGTTAACTTTATTTCCAGCTATCCAAAGATACCAATGAATTCCTCCCGATCCCTTCGTATAGAGAATACGCGCTACCTCATTTCTATGGACGCTAATTACCCTGAACGGTTCTAAAATGAACGCATAAACTCACACGCACACAGGTGGCGCTTAGTGAGACGTTTGAAATAACACACTGAACTGTTTAAAATGAAAAGTACCTGTACCCATTAAACCTTTTCACACAATTTATTCAATTCCATTTGTTAATTTCTTGGATTAAACCATACCAAGAGAGATTGGCCATAGGGACAGCTCCATATTTAAGCATCAGTCCTAGCTTGTATTTTCCAAACGGGACGTATGGTGGGAACTTAGTAGAATCCAGCAACCAATTACAGAAACGGTACGTGTGGTTCTAAAATAATATATTTGCATGTACATTCAGCCATAGAAAAGGACACAAAATATGTAGCTATTATTGTTGGGACCAAGTCTTTATTACTTTTATTGAAAAATCCTTTAAGGTAGATACAAGTTATGAGCTATCTGAACTATGCTAGCATTATTTTACACATTTATGCATGTTTTTTAACACTACATCCAAAATGGATTTGCAGGTAGTAATAATTCACATAAGTAATTCATAAAAGCCCTGCTTAAACAAACTCCAAATTTTATTTAATTGCAGATTTTAGAATAATAGCTTGAGAACCGATTGATAAAATATAATATTTTTCACTTACTGTACTGTATTTCTAAATAAAATATCATTTTTAAAAGTAGTACGTTTCTGCATTAAAACACTTTTCTGCATAACAGCAGCAAATCGTTTAGAGAAGTGGTACTTTTCTGCATAGCATCACTTTTCCGCATAGCATACATGCACAATTTTCCATATGTATATATTAAAATTTTTAAGCATTTCCTTGCAGTACGTGAAAAAATTGCATGTGCAACACTTCAGAAAAGTGGTTTTTGCGTTCCGGCGCGTTTTAAATCTCAGCATCGTTTTAATTACAAAGCTCGTGACTTGCACATACAACTACCCATTATCAACTAGTTGTGCAATATACAGCGTGGAAATAAAGTAACGGATAATTTCATTAACTTTGTTAATATTAATTTTTATGAAAAAATTTTGAAGGGGTATAGCGATATTAATTATAGGGCATACACTACAACCACCTTTATGTTGCTACGTCATTTGTTTTAAAAGTTATGACGTCTTAAACTCTTTTTAAAACAACCTGTATTTTTTATTATTGCATTTGGTAGTACTTTTTATATTGTTTTCTATAATATACAATTTTCAATATGTTACATCGGAAAAAATCGAGAAAAATGATCTTAAAGTTTAAATGTTAAAAACCCATGAAATGAGCAAAATGAATCTAGTTACCTACGTTTGACGGAAAGTCATTGACGGCATATTCGTTTTATTGAAATGTAAAAAACATTTTGAAAAATACAATAATAAACAATAAAAAATTCAATTCTCTGTATCTCTCTTAATAGTATCATATTTATTAATAAAATAGTTTTTTAAAGATAAATTCTAATTTCGAAAAAGCAAAGGACGCTTATTTTGTTATGACATTTAGAAATTGTTTAATTCTGACATGTAACCAATCTGTTTTTGTTTTATCCACCGGTAACTAGATTTATTTTGCTCATTTCATTGGTTTTGATATTTAAATTTTAAAACCATTTTTTCTGGATTTTTCCAAATGGAACAAACTGAAAATTTTATACCGTTCGAAACGAGGTAAAAAGTGTTACCGAAAACAATAATAAAAAATATAGGTTGTTATTTAAAAAAAAGTCGATGACGTCATATCATGAAAAACAAACTACATAAGAAACTGAAAATCAGTTGAAAATATTCCCTATGGTCAAAATCGCTACACCTTCTAGATTTTTATATAAAAATTAATATCAACGAAGTTAATGAATTTATCCGTTACTTTATTTCCACACTCTATGGTCTGTTCAGTAAACACAAAAACATTTGAATTTTTAGAAGTTGGCATATGCGTACAAGTTTTATACTAGGGAGTCTGCTTTTAATTAAAAATGACATTTATTTGTTCCTCACTTGTAAACATCAATTTATCAAGTCACTGTATTCACCTTGAAAATGTTTCGTAACTGGCTAGCCAGTAATTTTTTTACTGGCTAGCCAGTTATATTTTACAAGCGTGCTCATAGATAAATGATAGCGTGCAAAGCCAGAGTTGTCTTCCCTAGTATGTGTCGTATTGATGAATTTAGTTGCTTGTCAATTTGACATTTTGAATAAATGGTAAATTTCTAGTTATTTGCAAGTGAGGAACAAATAAAATATTCAACAATACACGCCAGGTAACCATTTTTACTGGGTCAAGGATATGACAGGCTCGCCTAGCGGCTCGCCAGTCATCCCAATCCTATCGCCAGTAATAGTATTTAACATTACAAGCCAGGTAAAACAGTTTTTACTGGCGATAGGATTGGGATGACTGGCGAGCCGTTAGGCGAGCCTGTCATATCCTTGAGCCAGTAAAAATGGTTACCTGGTGTGTTTTGTTGAATATTTTATTTGTTTCTCACTTGTAAATAACTAGAAATTTACCATTAATTCAAAATGTCAAACTGACAAGCAACTAAATTTATCAATATGACACATACTAAGGAAGACAACTCTGGCTTTGCACGCTATCATTTATCTATGAGCACGCTTGTAAAATATAACTGGCTAGCCAGTAAATTTTTTACTGGCTAGCCAGTTAAGAAACATTTTCAAGGTGAATACAGTGACTTGATAAATTGATGTTTACAAGTGAGGAACAAATAATAGTATTTAACATTACAAGCCAGGTAAAACAGGTTTTACTGGCGATAGGATTGTGATGACTGGCGAGCCTGTCATATCCTTGAGCCAGTAAAAATGGTTACCTGGTGTGTTTTGTTGAATGTTTTATTTGTTCCTCACTTGTAAATAACTAGAAATTCACCATTTATTCAAAATGTCAAACTGACAAGCAACTAAATTAATCAATATGACACATACTAAGGAAGACAACTCTGGCTTTGCACGCTATCATTTATCTATGAGCACGCTTGTAAAATATAACTGGCTAGCCAGTAAAAAATTTACTGGCTAGCCAGTTAAGAAACATTTTCAAGGTGAATACAGTGACTTGATAAATTGATGTTTACAAGTGAGGAACAAATAAAAACTATTAAACTAACTCTGAATGTCATCAAATAACAAATTAATTTGAGTATAGCTGTCAACTGTTTTCAAGTCGAGGCAACTCACATTTAAAAAACATGAAAACTTTTAATTCATATTATTCAATGAAAATTGACAAAAATAATTTTATTTGTTCCTCACTTGTAAACATCAATTTATCAAGTCACTGTATTCACCTTGAAAATGTTTCTTAACTGGCTAGCCAGTAAAAAATTTACTGGCTAGCCAGTTATATTTTACAAGCGTGCTCATAGATAAATGATAGCGTGCAAAGCCAGAGTTGTCTTCCTTAGTTTGTGTCGTATTGATGAATTTAGTTGCTTGTCAGTTTGACATTTTGAATAAATGGTAAATTTCTAGTTATTTACAAGTGAGAAACAAATAAAATATTCAACAAAACACACCAGGTAAAGTACGTTTTTTTCCTATAAAAATTTTCAAGGTCAAAGAATTTAGGGTTTATGTTGGCATAACTTGGATTCCTTTAAAAAATATATGTTGGCAAAATTTGTTTTAGTAACTTTATAGAACTAAAAATTGGTGGGAAATTTAAAATCTGGCATTAAAGTTCTATGTACATCAAAAGCTCTTGCTAATCTTTCGTAAACGTCTTCTTCTTGTATGTTAAGATGCAGATCCAACAGTTCCTCTGCACACTTCACTACATTTAATTTTAAAAGATTCCGTTTTTACGCGTATTCAGTTTCAAAAAAGAAAAACTGACAATTTAATTTTAAATGTCAAAGTGACAAAAGTCGTTTACAGAAAAACCTGACGAAAATAAATTTTCTAATAATTTAAAAAAAGCAGTTTTGCCAATTTTATCTTGACCTTGAAAATTTTTATGGGAAAAAAACGTACTATAACCATTTTTACTGGCTCAAGGATATGACAGGCTCGCCTAACGGCTCGCCAGTAAAAACTGTTTTACCTGGCTTGTAATGTTAAATACTATAATTTTTGATACCATTAGATGCACAATAATTTTCTCTTTCCATTGATACCAAAACATTTTCTGTAGGTTGAATTGGCGAGCAGAAAGCCATGAAACTGTTAAAAACAATGTAAAATCCCTATGTTCCAGTTTGAAAGTGGCCACCCGGTATAGGTAGTATATAAGCATATACTATAACTATTAATTATTCATATTGACTTGAAACGTAACCATCACATAAATACAGCCGAAGCTTATAGCTTTTTACGCATATTTTTGGATAGTAAAGAACGATTTATAAAATATTTTGAAGATGGCATGTCGCCTAGCGAGGCTTAAGGGTTTCTACAGAACCTCTCTGTTGGCATCTACACCAACAGAAGACTTATATAAGGTTCTTGTAAATGCCCAGATGAATCCCACCGATCGAAATATATAGATCTATGTGAGAAATAGAAGTCAAATTATTATTCTTATCACTTTAAATATTATAACAATAATATTCCATAGGTGTGAATTATGGCGGCAACACAGTTAAAAGCTCTGTTGAACAACTGCAAGAAAAGATTCCATACTTAAAAGCAGTGGCGTAACTTCAGATTTGGGCCCCCCCGTGAAAATTTGCTGCGGGCCTCTTATAGGTTCTTAATAAAATAAAGTGGCAAAAACATCAATAATAATAATAATAATATATATATATATTAGCTCTGCAGGCCTAGTAGGCCCATGGCTTCTTTAGTTAATTTTGCCCATTCTTTCCTATTTTTCGCCTTGTCTTCCCATCTCGCAATGTTCAGGTAGCGTAGGTCGTCCTGTAGTTCGTTTCTCCACTGGCTCCTGGGTCTTCCCCTTCGCCTCCTTCCGCCTATTTCTGCATTATATAATTTGCTTGCTGTTCTTCGGTTATCCATTCTTATTAGGTGTCCTAACCATCTCATTCTCTGAGCTTTCACTACCCCGATAATGTTCTCATCGCCGTATAAGTCGTATAATTCTTGGTTTGTTCGTCTTTCCCATTGACCTTCCACGCACTTACCACCAAAAATTTTTCTTAGCATTTTACGTTCCCACACTTTCAGCATCTGTTGGTCGTACTTTCTTAGTGACCACACTTCACACGCGTATGTAACTGTTGGTCTCACAATTGTTTTATACACCCTGATTTTCATGTTTCGGGAAAACATGTTACTAGAAAAAATGTTTTTTATCGCGGCTGCACTTTTAGTACCTGCTGTAATTCGCGCATTGATTTCCGCACTGTTGTCTGGTTTCTTTGTAATCACTGTGCCTAGATACGTAAACACTTCCACTTCTTCAAATTTATACTGCTTAGTTTCATCCAGCTTGATCATTAAAAACATGTTCTGCTGCAGCGGTTGGTTGTTCCATGTCATATATTTTGTTTTGGTTTCATTGATCTCCAGTCCCATATCCTGTGCGCTTAACAGTAGTTTTTTTGTAACATCTTGGATTTCTTTTCTTGTTCTTGTAAGAATTGTCAAATCATCGGCAAACGCTAAGCACTGGTGAAATCTTTGGTAAATTGTTCCCTCTCTGTTTATATTTGCTTTACGTATTGTATGTTCTAATGCCAAATTGAATAATATAGCCGATAACGGATCGCCTTGCCTCAACCCACTTTTGACTTTAAAAGCTCGTGTTAGTGTTCCGTTGATTCTTACTTTATTTTCTGTATTTTCTAGTGTCATTGTTATGAGTTTGATTAGTTTACTGGGGATGCCAAATTGACGTAATGCTGAGTATAGTTTGTCCCTTCGAATACTGTCGTAAGCCTGTTTAAAGTCTAAAAATATCAGGTGAGTGTCCAGTTTAAATTCATAACCAGTGGCTTGTATTTCTCGCAAGGTAAATATTTGATCAACTACTGATCTGCCTTTTCTAAATCCGCATTGGTATTCTCCTATAATCCTCTCGGCATATTTTTCTAATCTATTTTTAACATGTGTCGCCAGTATCTTGTACATGACATTTAGCAGCGCTATTCCACGGTAATTTTCGCATGTTTCTTTATTGCCTTTTTTATGTACTGGACATATGAAAGCCAGATTCCATGATTTGGGCATCTCCTCTTTGTGCCATATTTCGAGTATCAGTTTGTATATTTCCATATGTAATTTTTCTCCTCCATATTTGATTGCTTCTACTTGTATTCCGTCAGGGCCTGCACTTCTGTTATTTTTTAGATTTTTTATTATATTTACTATTTCTTCGTATTCTGGGGCGTTTTCACTGCCGTTGTCTAGGTCTTGTCTTGTCTGTTCCGAGTCTTCTAGGTTATCATTGTCTTGTTGTTTGTTCAGCAAATCTTCAAAATACTCCGCCCATCGTTCCTTTACATCTTCCTGTGCGCCTAGTAGATTTCCATCCCTATCTTTGCAGAATACTGTTCTTGTTTGGTATCCTTGTTTTACTTTTTTCATTCCCTGATAAAAATTTCTTATTTCTCTGTTATAGTTTTCCTCAATTTTTTCTAGAATTTGTATTTTGTGTCTTCTTTTTTTTTCTCTACATAATCTTTTGCACCTCTTCCTTTGTTCCTCATATTCTCTTTTGCTGGATTCCGTTCCTTGCAGTAACATATTTGTTCTTGATTTTTCTCTCTCTTTGACGGCCCGTTCGCACTCTGAGTCAAACCATTGATGGCATATTTTTGGATAGTAAAGAACGATTTATAAAATATTTTGAAGATGGCATGTCGCCTAGCGAGGCTTAAGGGTTTCTACAGAACCTCTCTGTTGGCATCTACACCAACAGAAGACTTATATAAGGTTCTTGTAAATGCCCAGATGAATCCCACCGATCGAAATATATAGATCTATGTGAGAAATAGAAGTCAAATTATTATTCTTATCACTTTAAATATTATAACAATAATATTCCATAGGTGTGAATTATGGCGGCAACACAGTTAAAAGCTCTGTTGAACAACTGCAAGAAAAGATTCCATACTTAAAAGCAGTGGCGTAACTTCAGATTTGGGCCCCCCCGTGAAAATTTGCTGCGGGCCTCTTATAGGTTCTTAATAAAATAAAGTGGCAAAAACATCAATAATAATAATAATAATACATTTAATAAATTATAATAATAAGATTAGCTATTACAAAACAATGTTTAAACTAACACGGTAAAAAAATAAAAACAAGATTTCAAGCTATGTGTTTACGTCTGGCCGGCATTAATGTTTGCAAATGTGTAATAACCTCTTGCAATTCCATTTTATCAGCTATCTCCGATTCAGTGGACAATAAAGAAAGGTTTTCCAAACTTTCCTGCTGTTTCTCCGACATAACTTTTAATTCATAGAAGTGCGGTCGCAATTTCAGGAAAAATTTATGATAAATTCCGATTATCAACTATTAAAAATTATTTCACGCTTTTAAACTCTTAGTTTATGTATATTATAAGATTTTTTTGCATATGCAAATTTCTATAGGAAATCATGTTAAATTATAGAATTCTTACAATTAAGTCAACTCAAATCAGCCTTATGAATGCAGGAAATTTGCCACTTTCATTAACCTATGTCCGATATTACAAAACAATCTATGTCAGCCTGAAGTTAAAAGCCGGCAATTCAAAACTACTTTTCTCTTCTGCGTGGGTGGACATGCCATTATTATAAAAATAAAAATAGGAAGATTTTTTCCTGCTTGCGTTTATTGAATAAAAAAAAAAGAAAATTATTGGGCCCTTCGGGCCCCCTTGTACTCACGTCCCCCGCGGCGGCAGGGTCTGCGGGTACCAAGTTACGCCACTGCTTAGAAGCAAACGGATTTACAATCTGTGTAAACCATTCATGTTTGTCAAGACGGATCTTCGGTAACATTTTTCTTAGGGGCGAGCAAAGTGGGCGATGTACCACTTGGGTGTATTATTAATAGCTACCAATCTGAAGAAGTCTAGAATTTGTTTTTTAATAAATTCAAAGATCTCTTAGGAGCTAAGGGGTTCTACAGAGAAATATATCCTAAGGCGAATGGCAGTGCAGCTGAAAGAACTGTTTTGCACTGAAGAAATATATCTCGTAAAATTTCCGCCCCAATTTTCCTTGTTGAGCGGTAAATTTACTTGACATATTTCTTAGCAAAACATTCTGACAGAAAAAGTTAAAATTTAATCAGCTATTTTAAGGCACTTGGGTTATTCCTGTTGATGAAAATTCAAATGTCAAAATTTAACCGTGGTTAAAAATGTGTCGGAATTTAATCACTTCTGAATAATATTGACATCATTATCAAATGTGCTTCATCAAGTGAATATTATATATTTAGTCAGGAACATCCCTTGTAAACTAGCCTGAATAAATGTGGACGATTTTTGTCCGCTTCGCACTCGGGAATTTTATTAAGCGGCAAATTAACTTGACAAATTTCTTAGCAAAACATTGTGACAGAAAACGTCAAATTTTAATCAACTATTTTAATATATATATATATACAACAGTACTACAGGCCTTGGAGGCCCTTGACTTCAATGTTTTTCACTATTTGTTTCCACTTTTTCCGGTCCATTGCTATTTCTTCGTAGTTAATTATGCCTGCCCCACTTATATCACTTTTCACTTCCTGGAGCCACTTTTTCTTTGGTCTTCCTCTCTTCTTTTTCCCCCCTTCTCCTCCATACAAGACTTTTTTCACCACTCTTTGCTCTGACATTCGGCAGATGTGTCCTAACCATCTTGCTCGCTGTGCTCGAACTCTTTGCGTTATTTTTGTCTTTTTATACAAATCCATCACCTCTTTATTTGTACGCCTTCTCCACTCTCCTTCATCGGTTTTTATGCCTCCCATTATCCTCCTCAAGATTTTTCTCTCCCAGATTTCTAGCTTTTGTTCGTCTTTTTTTGCCATTACCCACGTTTCACATCCATACAATACAGCTGGTCTTATGATTGTTTCATAGGCTCTAATCTTGACTGCTCTTGATAATTTTTTTTCTCTTAATACTTTTGAGAGTGCTCCTGCTGCTTTATTTCCTTTAATTATTCTTTTATTGATTTCATATTCCTCTTGGTTTGTGGCTGTTATCGTCACCCCCAGATATTCAAACTGGCTAACTCTCTCAAAAATTTGTTCTCCTTCTTCCGTGTTAAATTTGACATATTTATTCTCTTCTGTTACTTCTACTCTCGTCTCCATGTACTTTGTTTTTTCTTTATTTATCTGTAATCCAAATTTTTTCCCTTCTGCGTCAAATTTTTTGAAAACCTTTTCTAACTCTTTTTTTGATCTAGTTACCAGGACTACATCGTCTGCATAAGCGATACATTGCGTTTTATGATGGTAAATTGAGCCTGTTGTTTGGATCTTGCTATCTTTTACTATAACTTCCATTACCATGTTAAATAGGTTCGTTGACAGCGGGTCACCTTGTCTTAACCCTCTTCCAACTCTGAATTGTTCTGAGACACTCCCATCTATTAGAATTTTATTACTTGTATTTTTTAATGTCATTCTCACTAGATTTATTAATTTACTTGGAATATTCAACTTTACAAGTGCTTGGTATAATTTTTCTCTACATATTGAGTCGTATGCCTGTTTGAAATCTATGAAGAGCATATGCAGACCTAAATTTTGCTCATAGCTGTTGCTTTGGATCTGTTTGATGGTGAAAATTTGGTCTATTGTTGATCTTCCTGGTCTAAACCCTGCTTGGTATTCTCCCACTACTTGATCCTCTATCACCTGTAATCTTTTTCTTATTAACTTGGCCATTATCTTGTATACTACGTCAAGCAGCGCGATTCCTCTGTAATTTTCACACATCGTCTTATCCCCTTTCTTAAAAATTGGACAGATAAGTGCCTTACACCAATCATCTGGCATTCTTTCTTCACGCCACACTCTTTGTATCAAGTTGATCAATTTCTTCTGCAACTTCTCGCCTCCATGTTTTAGCACTTCTGCCGGGATTCTACTCTCCCCCGCACTCCTATTATTCTTTTGGTCTTTTATAGCTTCATATATTTCCTTTTCTGTCGGCTCTTCTACCTCCTGTTCATTAACTTCTGCTGCCTCTTGAGTTGCTTGCGTGATTTGTAGTTCATTTCCTTCTATCTCGTTTAACAGTTTATTAAAGTACCTTGCCCATCTCTCCAATTTCTCCTTTGTCTCCCCTATTAACAAACCCTCTTCATTCCTGCAAAAAATTGCTCGGATATTTGTGTTTTGTCTTGAAAGCTTTACTTCCTGATAGAAATTTTTTACTTCTTTATTGACGAAATGTTCTTCCATTTTTTCTAGTCGTTTTTCTAGTTGCTCTCTCTTTTTTCTTCTACAGATTTCTTTTGCTATCTTTCTTTTTTGTTTGTAATTTCTTTTTGCTTCATCTGTTCCATTTTGGTCCCTTTCCATTTTTGCCTTGTTTCTTTCATTTAGTGCTCTCTTACATTCTTCATCAAACCACTCTTCTTTTCTTATATTTTTTTGTTTCCCTAAGCAGACATTTACCGCCTCTGTTACACCTTTTTGTAATCCTGCCCATTCTTCTTCTATTGTTTGATTTGTTTCTTCCACACTAGCTAACCTCTGTTCTATTTCTTTTTCGAGCTCTTCTGCCACTTTCTTTTCTTGTAACTTCTCTATGTCGTATCTTTGTCTATCTTTTTTCTCTTTTCTTAGTGTTGGCAATTCTTGCCTGAGTTTTGCTATAACTAATATGTGATCGCTGTCTGCATCTGCTCCTCGGTAACTTCTACAATCCTTGATCGCTTTAAAGTGTTTGGCCTCTATTAGTACGTGATCTATCTGATTTTTGACACGACCATCCGGCGATATCCAGGTAACTTTGTGTATGTCTTTGTGATCCAAGCTTGTACTTACTATCTTCATTTGATTCTCAGCTGCAAATTCAATTAACTTTTTCCCATTTTCATTACTTTCTGCATGCAAACTTTTCCCTCCCGTAACCTTTTGATACATCACCTCTCTCCCTACTTTCGCGTTTAGATCTCCTATTGCCATTTTTATATCATACCTTGGTATATTCCCTACTATATCACACATCTTTTCATAGAATTCACTCTTTGTTTCCAGATCCTTTTCTTCTGTTGGGGCATGTCCATTTATAATACTGATCTTTCTATATTTTCCTTGCAGTCTTAGGTAACATAACCTGTCTGATACGGCTTTGAAATCCACCACCCTTCTTTTTATCCTTTCTTGTATCAGAAAACCCGTCCCAAGATATCGATTTTCCCCACTACTCTTAAACATGATGTGTTTACCCAAATCAATTATCTCACTTCCAGTTTGCTTTGTTTCTTGCAGGGCTAGTACATCAATGTCGTAATCTTGCATTATTTTTTCTAAATTTTTAATTGCTCCTTCTTCAAAAGTACCTCGTACATTCCAAGTTCCTATCTTTAATTCTTTTTGTATTAATTTCTTCTCCCACCTACTCTTACTCTTTTTGTTTTCTTGTTTCTTTTCTCTTTGTCCATGTCTTGCCAGGTTTGTCCTCAAAAATCCGTCTGCTTTTGTTTTATTTAGTTTTTTGGTGGTTTATGCTTTTGGAGTTGTTTTAAATTTGGGTCCCACCTCCATTCCTCTCCTTCTATTACAACTCTATTGTAACCAATCTTCACGCTTTTTCCGCTCCTTCTTTCTTGCTCTGCTAGCTCCCGTATTTTCTTCTGCTTTTCTCTGTCAGTCTTAGTTAAGTCGTCATTGATGTAGATTCTTTGTGTTTGGATCTTTCTCAGCTTTTGTTTGTTACCCATAACTCTTGTTTTCTCCTCAGCATTTTCTAACTCAATTAAGCAGACTTTTTCTCCCATTTTATGAGCTCCCTTAATTTTAATATCCACCTCTAAGTGGTTTTTCATAAAGGTCTGCATCTCTTCTTTTAGTACACTTGGTTCATTTCCTTTTATGTTTATCCCAGTTACCACCACGTTATTCTTCCTTTTTTCTTTCTCTAGCCATTCTATGTTTTTCTTAATCTCACCTATCTCATTTTTAATTTCTATATTTTCTTGAATTAATTTTTGGTTCTCATTTCTTAGCTTCTCATTTTCCAATTTTATTTTTTTGATTTCTTCCAGGCTGGACTTAAGCTCAATCTTCAATTCTTCTTGATTTTTCTTCATGTCTTGTTTTATCTCCGCTTTTAGCTCCTTTATCAGTGCTTTTAATTCATCCATTTCTTCTGACTTTATCTCTGCGTCTTCCTTCGTGTCTTCGCTTATTTTCTGTTCTTCTTCTGATTCTGGCGACCAGCCTATTTTTCTACTCTTTTGAAAGGCTAATTTCTCGAGTTCCCACCTTTCGAAAAGCTCCGGCGATTCCGGTACTCTTTTTCTTTTTTCCGGGAATTGCGCCTGAGTGTTGCTACTTCTCGTAATTCTACTGGACGCTTCACTCATTTAAAAAGTCTAAACACTGCTTTTATTGTTTATTTACTGCCGCGCTATCGTTTCTTATCGCCGCGCCGTCTGGTTGTAATGATACTTTCAATTCACAGCTGTGCCGCGTCAGTGTATTTAACCCGACCTTCACTTTGTTATTGAACTTGGTTGTGATTTACGCCCGTACGTTGTCGTCGACCACGCTTTAATTACTGAAAGCCACCGCCTTCTCACGCACTTTTTAAGCCACTTGACTTTAAAACCACTACCCGGATTTTTCACTCACAATAGGACCTTATTTTGCTTTATACGAAACACTATTACTCCTTTATCCGCTACAAATTTTCCACTCTAGCTGACGGGACCTGTTTACAGGTTGACGCGTCGAACTGAACTCTTCTATG
>OW679199.1:27422777-27452932 GCA_940337035.1 Agriotes lineatus
AAATGACATTTTATAACAATCTATATCCCATTATCTTTGTGTCAAAGTGGATATTTTTGCAAAAGTCTTGCCTCAACTCTTATGAAATACAGTTCGCTCAAAAATAATTTTCATCTAGTACGGCTATGGAATCGTTCCTAATTTATGAATGAAACTACGTTTAAACTTAAATGTCAAACTTGACATTTGATGTTTATGTGAGTTATAGTAGCATTTAGAAATTAGTAACTATTGCATAACCATACTGGATGGAAATAATTTTTGATCACACTGTATAATAAAAATACCTATTAATAAACACTACGTCAATAGTGTCTAACACATTATTTGCATAATATCCTTAAGATAGTTATTTATAACATTTATGATAGGTATTTATAATATTTATGACAAATGCTGAGTAAATGTAGCGCCCTTTCTTATTTGTTTTAGTAACTTTTCGTAAATACATTCTTAGACAATGATCAATTTTGGAAGTACACTCATAAAGTTTTAGCAATCAAACGCCACTTTGCGTTTTATGTTTACCGAACGGACACTATATATCAACCATTACAGCATAGCAACGACGATTTGTCTTGGCAATTCTGAAGTGTATTGTTGGTGGTACTGTCAACCTACGTCACATTCAAAGTTAGCAGGTTAGGTTTTGCGTCAGTCTGTGTCAAGACTGACCGGAAACCTAACCTACTAGCCTCCAATTTGACATATGCTTACAGTAGCAATGCACTGCAGTACTGTCAAACACATAAAATGAGTTTGAGCTGCTTATGCTTATATTGCTTCAGCTCATAAAATCGACTTCTGCTTAACTTTGTTATGTTTGTATGTTTAATATCATTTTGATATAAAAAATTGTATTTCACATTTTTTTAACAAAGGCCATAAACTAGTACACGAAATGTTTTAGCAAAATGGTTTTACTGAACAAGTATGACTAGTTTGAGAACAGACTATAAATTGTGTGAACAAGATTTCAAAACGTTTTCGATTCGTGTATAAACACGTAGCTTTCATTTAAGAAGAAATACAGTATCTGCAATGCCATTTTATGGTTTTTTAGTAATCGCACGTAAGATGTGAATATATTTTTTTGTGCAGAATCTTATAAGGAAAAATATCTCATATAACTATTTTTCTCACGAATGCCATATTTGGGAAGAAAAACCTAAAAAACCGTTCTAGGGGACCTGTAAACCCAAGTAGGGAGCACCTATCCACCCGAATTCTTGAGGCTTTTTACTATGTTCTATACAATTATTCTTCGATTCGTTATACTAATCAACTTACCACCGCTTTTTTTGTAATTGATCCGAAAAAGTTAAGTGTTGAAAATTAAGAATTACAGCTGCCCTGCATACCAAATTTTATTTAATTTGCATGAAAAAGAAAGCAGTACCAGAAAAATGTGTAGTTAACTAAAGCCCTAATCGTTATTTCAGTTGGCAGTATTTATTGTCCAATACTTACCAATTCAGCAAAATGCTTACTCTTGAGCAAACGTTATTAGTTGTGCAATGTTGTGGAATTGCCCAAATTAGTCACAAGAGGATGGCTACACATTTTTCAAGTGATAATATATTATATTTAAAGCTGATGTAACAAAATCTGCAAGAACTGGAAGTATTGAACCCAAAACAAGAATCTATTAGATGAAGATACTGCGGCAACAATTATGGCTTTGGTTTTTCTGCTTATTTCTTTCAATCTCTTTATTTTAAAACTTAAGCAAAGCACGCGTAATTGTTATTTCATGAATAGGAACTTCAGGGTCAGCATCGGTGCTAGATCGATGCGGCTTCTCAGGTTTTTGACAGTTTATAGACTGCAGCGAAGACCAGCAGGCAGAGGTAGTTCAAAAAATAAGGATATTTTAAGTTCTAATGGGATTCGCCTGGCTTTTGGCTCAAGCAGTCTCAACTGCCCGGGTCTGCGATAAAGTTTGTCTAGTGTCTCATTACTGAAGCTTGCTTAGAATTTTTGTAGGTATCTGATAAAGAAGCTGCGTGCGTAACACCTCAATATTTAATAGTAGAGTGCTAGCTCCGAAATATTTTAACTTATGTGGGGAGTCGAGGTCACAAAATTGAACCTATATTCTTAAATGGCAGTGCTCCATAAACCTTTAGCCATAAAAATTTTAGTGAGCAAAAGAGCACTATTTCCGAAAAACGAGATAGTACTGTCGTAACATAGTGCAAAACATATTTTTTCATCCTACATGATTAGAAAATCGAATTTTACCATCTCCACAGAGACGAGAAAGTGTGCGTTTCTAAGGCTAGCCCTGCAAAACAAACCCTAATGGCTAGGCAAGAAAAAAATTTCGACGTTTTCCAGTAGGGGACGCTGCAATAATCTGTCAAACCAAATTTAAAAGGAAACCACGTTTATAATTAACTTGTTTGATTTAAATAATAGCTATTCCCCTTTTACAAAAATATTTGCTCAATAAAATTTAATTTTAGCAATGTATTCGTTATATTTTTAATATAATAAAATAACATCAGATAGATTTCTGTAGAAGCTTATGTCTAAGTACTGGTAGATGGCGCTGCAGTTACAAACGCTATTCGATATGCCAAGATTTGGAAATTGTTTTATTATTGTTGACAGCTCTGTCAATTTCAAAATAATAACCTGGATAAGAGCTATGTTGAAAAAATTATTGCAGGATGGTGTTGTCGTATGAAAAATAATGTGTAAACCTAGGCGGTAAAGTGATTTTCCAGGATTCAAGAAGTGTCCAGGCTCGCTAAAGCTCGCCTGTCCATTTCTTCTTTCAGCCTGGAAAATAATCACTTTACCGCCTAGGTTTACAATATACTATTATGTAAAGTCTAAAAAAAGCAACATTTACAACCAATCGACATTTAAAACAATATTTCTATTTCGCATCATTGGCAAATAATTTGAAAAATTGCCGTGATGAAAGAAGTTTGCCGGAAGGACGAAAAAGTTAGTTTTAGCAAGATGTTTGTAACCCACATTCGACAATAACTAATTTAGGAAAGATGGATTGGTAGACGAAATCCGGATTTAGCAATTATATTCTTGCTTTGGACGATATGTAAACCAAGAAGTTTACATAGCAGATTTTAGTAATATATTGAAAAGACCTAAAAACAAAATTTATTGTGAGAAAGAAACGTTCTCGTGTCTCGAACAGTGCTACTGTCAATAAATAGTAAAGGAGTTGTAATTTTCTATTCACTTCTCCATTAAGCAAAATATTTCGAAATTTGTTAATATATATACAACCCATTTTTCATAAAGCCATTTTTTGGTCAAAGAGCAGATATTTAAAGTGATACCAGGTTTTGATTCGTGGGCTAAAACTCTCAAAATCAGGTCACTGGATACAATTACGGTCCATACTACATCAGTGGTGACGGTGTGCAGTTGTTGAAGTACTACAATTAATTAAAAATAACCAAAAACGGACGCCAACTCCAACTTCTAATTACGACAAGTGCATCTAGGTACCACAAAAAACTCTAAAGTAGCACAATAATTTGATGGAATGTACACGAATCCAGGTAGCAGTAACATAAACAAGACAATTAGTCTAAGAGCTGCTGACATTTTTCAGTGATCATTTCGTTAAGACCTATTTTTTGAGAGAATGTTGCTGGAGGCATGTATTAGTGCCATCTGTAAGGATTCTCCTTGATAGCGGTATCGGAGGGAGGCAGAACACTCCCAATTTTCACTCTCAGGTTAGGTTTTGCGTCATTTTTGACACAAACTGACGGAAAATCTAACCTGCTAACCTCGAATTTGACATAGACTTACAGTGCCACCAACCTATTATTCATACGTTTCAATTTCCACAGCCGCCCCTTATGGACTTTTTAATGTAAATTTATGTCAAATTCGAGATCAGCAGGTTAGGTTTTCCGTCATTTTTGACACGGACTGACGCAAAATCTAACCTGCTAACCACGAATTTGACATATACTTATAGTGAAAATTGGGGGTGTTCTGCCTCCCTCCGATACCGCTATCAAGGATAATCCTTACAGATGACACTTATACATGCCTTCAGCAACATTCTCTCAAAAAATAGGCCTTAACTAAATGATCATTGAAAAATGTCACCAGCTCTCCTACTAAATGTACTAATGTCACAGTCATAATAAGTAACATATAGGTCACTACAGGGTATAGATGATTATTTAGTAAATATAGGCCAAAAATAAGGTGATAATTGTATGCAAAAGTAAAGTGCACATCAAAACACTTAAACTCGACTTGCGAGTAAGTTAGGTACCATAATTTTATATTTACAAATATAATAGTATATTATGATACGAGTTTTATAAGAAGCATTTTGTAGCACGCACAGATTTAGGGTACGACGAGCGAAGCGAGGAGTGCCCTAAAGGAGTAAGTGCTACAAAATGCCTTATAAACGAGGTATCATACAGTATTTTATCTACTTTTCCACTTTTTTAAGCAAAAAAATGAAATTTTTTAGTATTTTTATTATAGCATCGTTTTGTGTCTATTACGCAAACGCGTATCGTAATAGCCTCAGTACGAACGCAAAGTAGATAAACTACATTAAGTACAACCAACAACAAGTTCAAAGTGTAACGGAGACTAAATTAGGCTCCAAGATTATCATTAAATGCACTAGTTTTCCCGTTCCAATGGGCCCTGAGGAGTACCCGTAGAGTTCGTTAAGCGAACTGTAAATGACGATCCAAATGTCAATTCCACGGGACTTTGAAGGAATCCAAGCAGAAACTGCAGCAAAGCAAATAAAGCAACTGATCATTCTATACAGTATTCAATTGGCGTTAAAGAATGGAAAACATTACATGTTATATAATTTTTTTTTCGTTTTGCTTAGAGGCTTTAATCGAATAAGCCGGGACAAATACAAAGGGCTCGATCCAGAAATGTTGGTTTTAAGGCAGCGATTGGCTCAAGGTCCTTGACTGTACGTGGAATTGCGAAACCTCACGTGAAGAGCCGCGGGATTAATATTAGGACTCCGAAATAGCGGCTATAACGAATGTCCGAAATAGAATAAAAAACGTCTCAAAAGCGCGGTACGATGGAAGCTTCAATAGACTTACCTCAATTTTTTTGACCAAATCCAAATGTATCCAAACACCGCGCAACCAGAAATCCGACAAGAATAGACGTGAGAGGAAACTCTCTCGGTAAACAGCCAGAGTTGCATAAACCGCTATCACAGCGAGGGCGAATAACATCAAAACAATACTAACATACCCGCAGAACTCTCAGCGATCCAAAAGAAGATTATTTGCTTGCAACCATTGCATACAACGAAAAAGAAGAAGGCAGAATGAGACGCTCCTCTTCAAGCACCCATAAAAACAAAGCACATCCAGGAGGGGGGCGCGGAAAGTTCAACTTATGCGCCATAGATCTCAGAATTAACTAGACCCGTAAAACTTGTAAAGACAGACTGACCGTAGGTTTTAAATTATTTTTGTTGTTTTCGCAATGATTTTAAGAAGTAAACAAGACAGGTAAATAACTTGCACATTCTAGGACACATAATCGACTGTTGTGACCAGTACCCATTTTTAGGAATTAATATGAAATTATAATTTGAAAACGCTTTGATTAAAATATTGGTATTTTCTACAGACTAAAATTTTAAATTTCGATTATTAAATATATAGGTACATATTTACAATTACAAGCTAATTTTGTACAGATGGTTGAAAAAAAAAATAGTATGCGCCCCCAGTCCTATAAATGTATTTAATTATTTGCCTCAGTTATCTAAACTGCATTCTTGAACATAAATGTTGCACTTGGTTCTGGGAACGTAATGTACTAATATAGGAAATTCACCTGAATAAACTTTTAAAGAACTTACTTCTCAATTTAGTTACTCTAAACCTGCAGTACTCTACCTACCTTTCTGTATACGCAATGGGTGAACATATTACCACATTTACGTATATCTCCGAATCCAAATGCATCATTCTCGAGAGCTGCACAGAAGTCGAACTGGAACGCCATTGGAAAATACCGATACTCATTGCTCGTAAATTTGTACAGTTGTACAGCCAACTGTAAAAATATTTTACAACAAAAACGATATCAAAACGAAATGTAGTGCTTTATCCTTTAAAGGAAATCGGCAGAAACAATTAGCAAGACAGCAAGAAATAATAGAGAAACAACCTATTTCGTTTCAAATCCTACCTTTACGTTGTCAACATCCTTCACCAAACTGATTGTAAAGTTGATCACACGGGTCGTCCTGTTAAACCAGTAGCAGAAAATGTTAGCGTGACTGGCGACTTCTTTGTTATAGGATTCTACTTCTAATCTGTCATGTACTATTGTATATCCGTGTTGCTTAAACTAGAAGCTGAGTGTGGTTCAAACAGAATTTAAACATACTTACTCACTACCTTTAATGACGCTACATCCTTTGTTTGTAACTTTACCTATAAGGGTTCAAATTCTGTACTTCAATATGCAAATTTTTGCAATTATGTAATATTTCAATTAAAGCTTATATTAGAATTTAACTAATGTAAAAATCCGATTGCTAAAATTCTAGCTAGATGCTTTCAAGCAGATATTGTTTAACGATGTTTTAGAACAAACTTAAATTTTCGCTGATTTCAACCCAATAACAACTACACTAGTTTTGTATTCATAGAGGAGACTTACCGGCGACAAATTCATAACAATTACTAAACTTTCTATCAAAAATATGAAAGTTCTCATGTTCTTCTACGTCTTTCTAGCAAGGTAATAGTAATATTACTAATCCCATTCCACATATCCACAATAGCAGCAGATGACCTTTGCAGATAAATTGTGTCTGTGATTTGACAGGAAGCCAAATATAATTTAGTTCTTTCTAACGACCATCTGATAACCAAATGCCGGTTGGAACTGTACCTTCTGATGTATAATTTTATTACACAGTATATAATCAAACAAACCAAAATGGGTTTGATACAATCAATGGCGTATCTTTTGTAGCCTTTTTGCTTATATTGGCAAGGAACACGGTGATTAACTAAGGATTATTGTTTTTTACCTACATTAATATAATCGAATGCGTAATTGATTTAAAAATGGAGGCGCAATTTGAAAAAATTACGTAATATTTTAGTTGAATGGATTTTACAATTTAGTTTTAGGATGGATTCAAAATCTAAAATGTTTTAATACTTTAAATCGAACGGAAACTGACGCTTATAATAATCGGCATTTTTTTAGAGTGCAAAGCACAATTCCTCGGATTTAATTATTGTAGGATGCGAAGTTTCTACTCTGCAGAAAGTTATTGAATTTTCTATATTCTGTAAGGTATTAAGTAGTGAGCCATAAAGAATTATAATAATTGGTTAAACAAACTTCCAGCGCAACAAATATCTTGACGCCTACCTTCGATCTTAACACGTTTACTGAGTTGCATTATTTTAGATTTTGACACTATTTCATTATACTGTATATCTCGTATTGTTGATTTTTTAGTGAATGGTGGCTTAACAGCAGTAGGTGTAATATTGAATTCTAATCGAAGTGGTCTCCTTTCGTATTTTGTTAATTGGCAGGTTTCACAATCTTGTATAAAAGTTTGAATAGATTTTTGTTGACTGGGCGAATAGTACTTATTGATTATTTGCGTTACTGTTTGTTTAACCCCTCTATGATTACTTTTTTCTTAATGACGTCAATTCATTTTTTAGTACATTTAATCGTATTGATTTGAGAATATTTGAAATATTTTTGAAGCACAGAACTAAATTGTTCGTATACTGGGTCCTCAAAATAAACATAATATTTAACGGTTGGTACTACATTTTCTTTAATAAATGTAATTATATCTGGTTCATAATGACTTTTTGCAAATTGTAACAATATTCTTTGCATGGTTTCATACAATTTAATTTTGGAAATTTCTACTGGTGCAAAGATTACTTCTGCGACAATTATTTGATTTTCCTAAAATTTACGGGACAGTCAACAATAGAAACTCCTGCTATTGGATCTTCCATATTTGAATGGATTGTTTCATTACTGTCTTAGACGGCGATAGTTAGTATATCTACATCACCTGTTTCGACAACTATTGACTCGTTATCAGATTTGGATTTGGCTTAAGTTATTCGTTACATCGTTCCATTTATTCAAATATTAGATGTACTGTTGAGGCTGCGTCCATATTAAGTTCTATACGAGACAAAGCATCTGCATTTTTCTTTAAGCAACCGTTTTGGTAAATAATTTCGTAGTCAAATTTCTCTAGTTTTAGACGCCATCTCACTAGCTTTGAATTTGGCTGGTTAAGTGAAAACAACCACTGAAGTGGTTTATGGTGGGTTGCAATTTTAAAACAAATAGAAATGGCCTAAAACATTTTACAGCCCGTCAAGGCAGTCTTAAGCAATTCATTGGAGGATGGTCGTTTTTCAATCCCAGCTAAGCTAACTTTCTTGTTATTTTTTAATTGTTAATCGTTGATAACGACGGCAGATTGTCCGTCGAAACGTTCGTTATTTAATATTTTTAATTTTCAGAGTGGCGAAATACCCAAATAAGAATATAAATTACTCTAACATACTTGACATTTGCCTTTGCACTTCTTTCCTATGAGGTTCAGAATATTTGTGCAATTCAGTGTAGATTGGTATTTCTTCTACAGTTTTTATTGAATGTTTAATTTTGCTTGTGAAAGTTAACTGGTTGCCTTCAACATGGAATATATCGCAATATTCTTTAATTAACTTTAAAATAGTTTGACGTTCTTCTGAATTCATATGTTCCATGTGGACCATTGAAACACATTTATTATTTTCGAAATTCAAATTATTAAAGCTAGGGTTACTTTTACCACGAGATTTGCATTCATCGATTTTTTCTACTTTTAATGGTTTTAAAGAATCTACTGTTACGGTACTTTTGGAGCGTCCCTTGTATTAGTAAACATTTGCTAGTTGAATTTTTATCCTTAAGTATTATTAGGTGGCTTTTTGGTAATTTTGCATGCTTTAGATTAGGTCTGGTTAGCTGTATCCTAGTTTTAAATTATTTCCTATCACTATTAAGCAGTTTCGTAAGCAAATTCCCTAGTAATTACCCTTACTTTTCTAATAAAATTTATTCTGGTTTCATTTCTACAGATAGTTAAGACTGGTGGTTAGGCAATTTTACATGCATTCATTATAAACTATTTTCTGGCCTGAATTGTTGCTAGAACAAATTTGTTATCTCTTGTTGCAGTCATATCTTTCAGAAAGCTTTTCTTGGTCCACTTGCCCAAAAATTTTGTTATCTTGCGACCTGTGAAGCTGGTGTCGAATTCTGCCTTCTTTCCAAGCGAAATTTCCGTGCTAGTTAGTCATCCCCTACAGCTTAGTGCTTCGAAGAGCCCTTATTGTTGAGCTCATCTCCGAATAGTTTGTATGGGAGGAATTAGAAGTACACATGCCTTGTTTTCGGGAGTTCGTAATTAATATATCGTTGCTTACCTACGTCCTGTCGCGTTTGCGGATTTCTGGGACCAACTTTAGCGAGTTCCCCTGGCTTCATACCATCGTTAGGTAAGATAAGGCCCTGTCTTCTTATTCGCGGGCGCATTTGGGAATTGTACGTTCTAGCCATTTCCTGTTGGGATTAAGCATTCCCCGTTCGGTTGCACTTTGCTGGAATCCAGTCCGTCGACCTGGGCCCCTGAAACTGTCAAATTGCCTATTGATTTCGCAACGCCTGAGGGCTACGTTAGGAAATGCATTTTACCCACCTGCAGGCCACTCACAGCCTTCATAGCTTGCACCGCCGTCACCAGCTGCTGCCGTGACCTTCGCTTTCCGGCCGCCTCCAGTGGGCCAGACTACATGGAAGCCAACGGAAAGGTTAGATTCCAACGTACCTTCCTGCAGGCAAAACGCTAACATAGTTATTACACATTGCGCCTGGTGTATTTTATAATAGAATAGTAGTGCTTCGTATAGATAGAAATTAGGGCACGCTTGACATCGTACAACTCGTGTACCTTGCTTTTTGTAAGTGTTTTCGTTTAAGATATGAATGTTAGGGCTGCCACAAAATTCGTGGGGTCACTTTTTACAGTTTGTTGATTAAAGTCAATTAGGCTTACCAAAGTTCTGTCGGCCTTGACTCCGCTGCTTTACAGTGGGGCCCCCTATAAATTACAGATTAGATATCATAGGACTCCGAGCTTTGATAGCATCCTATATGAATGTTGCTTTCCACTTACTTGGTAGCACGCGGTAGCTGTGATTAACAGCTCAGCGCGTTAATCCCTCGGCCCCGGTATATATTTGAATGTAGTTTTGTATTTACACTTTTCTATTTTGCTCGCACGCCGTCATTTGCGATTTAAAATTTTACAGCGTGAAGATAGTCGCTAGACGACGGTAGTGGCTGGTGAACCGACCACGGAAGTGGCAAGTTCAAATTCAAGTCTCCGCGACCCGGTTGTTTATTTTACGCCTGCATCAAATTTGTTAAAGAGCAGATACAAGTCTTTGCTACATTATTCATGAATACCCTGATGCCTTTCAATTAATAGGGATTTCGGCGTAAGGTGTGGCTACGCTAAACGTACGTTGCTCCGCCAGCTAGAAATTTTGGAGTGTAGTTTTAACGTCAATTAGAGCTAACATTCGGGGCTAAACGTTAGCCATAATATACTTGCATTGCCCTGTACCGGCGTATTATTGGTTGAACCCGCTCTGCGACCTATAGTTGTTTAATTATTTTTCTTTATGCTTCTGCGGCGCCCGAACATAATTGTTTTTTTTAAGTGTACGCTTTGTCCGCCGTATACCTGCCTGAACTTTTATATATATTTATATTTATATTTGTACTTATATTTATACATGCATGCTTGTGATATTGCACTATAATACCCACCAAAATTAAAATAAAGCTGTCATATTTTATTGGTCGTTAATTTGATTTCGGTTGTTCTGCTGGAAATTATCTATACCTTGTGATGGTCCGACGCAAGGATTAAAACATCGTCGACGACGCCCTCTCTCTTTTTTTTTGTTGTTCTCTTTTAGCGTAGCTGGAACCCCGTTCTTCTCGGCGAGTTAGCCCAATTAGGCCGGCAAAATACCAAATAAAACTTTCGCCAACAGGTAAGGCCAAAACATTTATCCTTCCTCACACTACGTTTCTAGTAGAATCTGATGGATTCAGAATGGAATAAATTGATTGCTAGCTGTGCACTTTAATAAGGCATTGTGGTACTTTTAAATCTGATATTTTTGTGTAGAGTACTCTTTAATGGCTTTAACATCAATTTTAATTAGTTAAATCAAATTGGCCAGTCATAGTATTATTCAAGGAGGGCAATTTGTAATATAAAATACTTAATTAACATAAATATTTGAAAGTTTTGCACATTTAAAGGCACAATAAAAGGGTAGCCAGTGCAATATAGTTCTTTTGGTAGCTTTTGTAATGCCTTTGCTCCACCAGATTGAGTTTAATTTGTAGATGGCATTTCTTCCCAGACCAATTCTTGTTTTTATTTCGTTATCATTAGTACCTCCCTTAGTGAAAGTCTCGCCTAGGTATTTATATTCATTGCAATTTTTAATTGTACCATTATCTAATTGCAAATCGTCAGCTAGTCCTCCTACAATTAAGTATTTGGTTTTTTCTATATATTTGTAAACCCCACTGCTTATATTCATCTACTAATTTAAGCAGCATATAGTCGATATCATCAGAATCTTCAGCAATCAAGACCTGATCGTCCGCAAACAGAAGGTTAGTCAAACAATGTTTGTCCATCTGTATCCCCATCTTACCTCACTTCTTTGTCCATTTTAACGCCTTGTCTAAGTATAGTTTAAACAGTGTAGGTGATAAACTACATCCTCGCCGTAATCCTTTGGTGGTCTTAAAGTGGCGAAATAATTGTAATAATAATAATAATAAGTTTATTGGTCCTCTCGATTATACAATGATATAGGACGAGTCACAAAAAAGCTTACTTAAAATTACAAAAATTAAAAAATGTAAACATGTAATATTTAAAAGAACGTAGAATTACATAAGTTAACAAATTAAATAAAACGTATATATAAAATGCTTACAACTAAAATTAAAACGATTGTCGTCCCATCTTAACTATACTTTCGTTATTGTCGTACATTCCTTTTACAGCATTACTATAAGTTTTTGAGACTTTTTTTTCAAGTATTTTGAATAATTGCATTATTGGGACGCTGCCATGCAGGTATTGAAACAGAAGACGTGTCATTCTCTTCTCGGTAATTTGCTTTAAGATAAATACATTGTCGACACATCTTTCCAATCTAAAACCGCTCTGTTCTTCGGAACTATGTATGTCAGTTTCAATCCGTTTGGTTAATATTTGTCCATACAGTAGTTCAATTATTGAGGATGTTACGGAATCCCTCTGTAATTTGCACAGTCGGTTTCTTCCTTTCTTATAAATTGAGGTAATTAAACCCTGCTTCCATTCTGTTGGAATTTCATCAGTATTAAAAAGACTTGCATTAAATATGTGTGCAAGCAACTCTAAACATTTAGAGGGCTTGTACTTAAGCAACTCAACCGGAATACCTCCAGGACCTCCAGATCTCCCATTTCGCATTCCTCTTAGTGGTTGGCTTATTTATATTTTTGTAATTGATGGCACTTTTGTACGATTATCATGTGTCAAGTAATTTATATTTAGAAATATTTTTCTATCTTCTGTTAGAAGCTCTTTGTAGTAATTCTCCCATGTTTTTTATATTTATTGTGGGGATTATTATTTTTTCGTTGGTGTCTTGCCTTAAAATTTTTATAGTTTTCCAAGCTGCTGTTGTTCTGGTTCCGCCCATTTAGCTGTTTATTTCTGCACATTTGCTTTTCCATGCCGCATTTTTTTCTAATTTATACTTCTGCATCACTGCGTAAATAGTGTTTTCTATCTTCTCTATCTCCGGTTGATAGCTACTTAGGATACAATTGTTTCTTTTCTGTATCAAACTGTCTTGCATCTGTATCCCACCAATACGGTTTTTTGTATTAGGCTCTTTCTTTTTCTCCAAACGTCTCTTTTGCTGCGTCGTGAATATAGCGTTTCAGATATGTATATTTCTCGTAGGCATTACCAGTGCTTTCGATTTTTAACTTATTACTGAGTTGTAGCATATACAGAAATTTTGTTGAGTCATCATGGATGTTTGATTTATATTATTATATACTGGTTCCGAGGTCTTTATCATCATTTCACTTTCTTCGTTTCTCTTTTTCCAGCGTTTTCTCTATATTTCAAACTGCTCCCCTCCACATTCAGACAAAAATTTTAATATTAATAAATCAGATATCAACAAGCATAGTCAGAAAATGTGGAAAACATTTGATGGCGAAGGGGGGGGGGGGGGGTGCTAATTTTACATTCGTGGTCTTAGTATACAGGGTGAGGCACATAAAGTGTTACAGAGCAATAGCACTCAAACTATTGATCATATCCAAAACTGTTTCAGACAAAAGTTTCAGTGTTGGAGAAGGCCGTCATACTGGACACCCTATTTTTTTATCGGTGGAGGCGCTGAAGCTACGTCAAGGTCAACTCCAGATTTTTAAATGGAACTATGTATTTTTTTTCGATGACATTATTACCGATTTTAAGACAAATTCAGCTACCTGCAACACAAGGTCATTCTAGTTAGCAAAGTATGAAGATAGTCAAAAAATCGAAAAATATCGGAATAATCACTTTCAAAGGATCCACTAACCTTGGTTTGGTTCTACCTACAGAAGATGCTCGAAGTGATGACCCTCGACTTGTAAGCACTTGTTAATTCGCTGATGAAAAGACCGTCTAACTTCAGCTAACATTTGTAGTGTAATTTCGGTACATGCTCGTCGTATTCTGTCTTTCATGTAGTCAGGCGTGGTAGGTGCTACCGCCATTACGCGATGTTTGACAAAACCCCATAAAAAGTAATCTGCTGATGTTAGATCTGGCGATCGAGGTGGCCAAGCTACAGGACCGCCTCGTTCTATCCACTTTTCACCAAAAATCTCATTCATCACTTGTCTTAAACACAGAGCATAATGGGGTGGTGCACCGTCGTGTTGACTCGTGTTTGTTGCACTGTTGCATTTTTCGATTTTTCGACTATTTTCATACTTTGCGTGACTAGAATGACCTTGTGTTTCAGTTCGCTGAATTTGTCTTCAAATCGGTAATAATGTCATCGAAAAAAAATACATGGTTCTATTTAAAAAAGTGGAGTTGACCTTGACGTAGTTTCAGCGCCTCCACCGATAAAAAAAATAGGGTGGTCCAGTATGACAGCCTTCTCGAACACTGAAACTTTTGTCTGAAACATTTTTGGATGTAATCAATAGTTTGAGTGCTATTGCTCTGTAACACTTTATGTGCCTCACCCTGTATATTTTGTTTAGTGTTAAAATGCTTTATAATTTCTGATAAATGTTACGGATGCAAAATCGTATTTAACATTTGAAGAAAGCAATGAAGAGAACGCAAACGATGCATTTCAAACGGTAATTTTTGCAAATATACAGCACATGAAAATGTTCTATGCTTATAGGCGAAACTAGACGAGGGCTTGGAGGGGCTAAGATCACCAACGTCAAATTAGCTCTCCCAAATGTTGTTAACTTTTATTCAATCTTTAATTTTCAATCCACTCATTTCCTTTTCATTCAAGCTTGCTCCCTCCATTAAAGCCGCTCCCCTTTCAACACCCTTCAAGACTAGTACCGGCTATGCTTATTTATATCTGGTTTACGAATATTACAATGTTTGTATAGATGTGGGTGTCGAAATCCAAGAAGGTCTTCTACTAAAATGTCTTTAGAATTACTAGAATAAACATAGAGAAAGCATAAATAAAAACAAGTTTATGTAAATTCTAAAAAAGCAACATTTACAACGGAGTGGTTTTTTCACAAAATTGTTGTTACAGGTCCGAAGAAAATCCCTCATTTGGATTAAATTGCAGAAGACAAGTTCTAAATCGAAATTTAAAAAAAAATTCCTATTTGGAATTATTGAAAAATAATTTCCGTGTTGGTGTAATCGGAGACAGGCTATCTCTGAATTAAGTAGGGGCTAGCACATACTGTCGATGTGAAACTAAATGGGGAACCCTAACCTCGATACGGCGAGTCCCCAGGTGGCGGATAGGGAATGCCCTGTAGATGTACAAGTTAGATACAGAATGTATCCGTGGACCAAATAGGGATGGGAAGGGGCTCACCTATGGGGCTGAGACTTAAAGTCTTACGAAAAAGACCCTAAAGATTAGCAGGAGCACAAAGGCCTCACGAATGGAGAATTAACTCACCGCAAACGTAACAAATGGATCCATGAACAAACCAAAGCTACGGATATAATGGAGAGGGTAGCCGAATTGAAGCGGAGGTGGACCGGTCATGTGGCTCGAAGAGCTGACAATAGGTGGACCAAATTACTTTTAGAATGGAGCCAAGACTTGGACGCAGGAGTGCAGGAAGACGAAAACCTAACGAGAAGGAGAGACGACATAAAGAAGAGGGCAAGACAGTGAATGAGGAAAGCTGACAATAAATGGAAATGTCATGAAATGAGAAAAGCCTACATTCAGCAGTTGATTGATATAGGCAGACCGTGATCATGAAGGGGCAGCAGTCTTATCATTATAGAATGTAAGCAGAGTTTGAAACCGTATGGTTACACTTCGAATAACTAAGGGCAATGGTTCAGATGTTAGCTATTTTTACTTTGGCGATGATGTGTAGAAATTAACGGGAACCAAGTACACTATTTTCCCGTGTATAACTATGGTTAGTCATCAAGGACTGGCTCCCAGTCCGCGGTAGGTCTCAAGTGAACTGGAAAGTATGTTAAAAATCTGGTGTGATACACGCACACAACTTCCTTTTACAGTGATCTTATAATTAGCCAAAAATTTGATTTTTAGTTTTTAAGCATTTGTCACATGTATGTATGTATAATCTGTAACCTCATTTACCTTGCGGTGTAGAGTCTGGTGCTTTATGCGCTAATTTTCAGAAATTACTACTTCTACAGAAACCGTACAAAATAGAACGTTAGTTCAAGAGACACATTTTCTATGAAATTTTAAGCTGAATTCAAAAATGAAATAATATAACGGGAAATTGCCGAAAATTTTTGTCAAAGTATATGAGTGTTTATTGCTACGATATACATTTTGAAACAATAAACATGAATAAACACTTTGACAAAAATGAAAGACTATTCAATGAACAAAATTGACATTTCTTACTAATTAATAATTATATCATCTTCTGCTTTTAAATAAAAAATCTGTTGACGTGAAATAAATTTGGTCAAATTTGACATTGCTTATATCATACTTGCTGACTTTTAGAGGACGTTAAATATCACAGGAAGAGAAAAAATGTCATTCAAATTCCGCTAGCGGAATGGTTGCACAATTTTACGCTGATTGGTGCAAACAACAAAAATACTAAATTATGATTGGTTAACAGTTAACATGAAGGGGATGAGTTGAATAGTCAATAATTTTTTTTGTGAACTGATAGTTTCTTAGGAAAGTTATAGCTTCGATTTTTCCATTTTTTCTTGAATTTTCTTGTGCTTATAGCTGCTTTATGAAGAAAGCACTGCAATTTTATGTTTTTAGTTTTTCACCCTTAAGTTGTAATAAATAGATGGTGAACAAGAAGTACTTACTTTTAATGGTTCTGTTTATGTTCGCAAGGAAGTTAATCTATAAATTTCTGTTTTTTAGGTATTACAAATGACATTATTTAGGTATAACCAATTAGCGTAATATAATTATAAGTAAGTATAATACATACAAATTATTTGCAAGTACAGTATCTTCGTATCGCGATTCAAATCAGTGATCGGCAAAGCGCACCACACGTGAAACTCAAAACACACAGCGGAAAATAAATGGTATTTTTTAGAACAATAAGGCAATAGAAATAATTCTTTCACTAGAAATTTCTCCATTCTTTTCTACACATTTCATACGCTGTAAATATGCTTTTATGTGCAATAGTTTAAAAAATACCTAGAATCTGAAGTTTATACCGCCCGTTCCCAGCACGCTTTGCTTAAACAATTTCTGTAGCATTTGTTAAAAACAAATTTCTAATTAATTTGACATCATCTGAAGCCAGAAAGAATACGCTTTCCACTGGTTTAAAATTCATTGAAAAATATTGAAAAGAAGCTTATGAATGCGATGTACGCATCAATTTTTTGTAATAAAAAAAGTCATATTTTGTGCTTATTTGCAATCGCAAAAAGAATGGAGCCCTCCATATTCAAATCCGCAAGGTCATTCCAGATAGTGTAAATTTTTTTAAATTATATCTTCGAGTGCACACTCTATGATCAAATTTATGAGCTGGAAAATCTCAATAAGGGTGGTTGTTTCCATATTTTACTACAATTATCGAATTAATATTAGTTGCCGAAGCTCAAAACCATTTCAATTTATACATAGTCTAGAACCTCAACCAACATCTTGGGTTTTGTTCCACTTTCTTGAATTTTATTCTAGTAAACAACATAAATGGTCAAATTTGTTTTGCTCTACTGCTTTTACTTTAAAAATAAGTTTCAAAATTTAATATTAAAGTACTGAATTAGCGAAACTCGACTTCTTAAGTTTACATTACAGAATTAAATTTAAAACACACGCGAACACAAACCTTTATTTATTCTGTTGCAAAAACTAGACAGCTAGACAAAGATACCAATAAATTCGCCACGATCTCTTTGTATAGAGAATATGTGCTAACTCATTTTTATAGACGCTAATTGCTGTGTACAGTTCTAGAATGAACGCTTAAACTCACACGCACACAGGTAGAGCTTGTTGGGATGTTTGAAATAACACCCTGGATAGATATATTAAAGATTATAAAGCCAGGAACTTGCACAACAAAAATGCTTAAAACGGGCAGTACATGTACTACCCATTAAACCTTTTCACACAATTTATTCAATTCCATTTGTAAATTTCTTGGGCTGCACCATACCAAGAATAATTGCCAATAGCGACGGCTTCACGTTTGAGCATTACGCTTAGCTTGTATTGTCCAAACGGGATATGTGGTGGGAACTTAGTAGAATCCAGCAACCAATTACAGAAACGATACGTGTGGTTCTAAAATAATAAATTTGCATGTACATTCAGCCACACAAAAGGACACAAAATATGTAGCTATTATTGTTGGGACCCAGTTTTTATTACTTTTATTTAAAATTCTTTGAAGTAAATAAAAGTTATGAACGTCAGTCTAATGGTTTTTTTGGGCCCACTTGCATTATGTTATACATTATTATGCATGCCTTGTAGCACTACATACAATATGGATTTGCATATCATAGTAATTCATATAAATAATTCATAAAAAACCTTCTTAAACCGGTTCCAAATTTAATTTAATTTAATTGCAGGTTATGGAAAAACAGATGAGAACAGTACTAACTGCTTAAGCGTAACATTTTTCTCGTACTGCAGAGAAATGTTCTGTATTTGTAAACAAAAAATCGTTCAGAAAAGTAGTACTTTTCTGCATTACAACACTCTTCTGCATAGCAACGCACAGCTTAAATTATACATGCACAATTTTTAATATGTTTAAATTAATATTTTTAAGTATTTCCTTGCAGTACGTGAAAAATGGCATGTTCAACACGTCAGAAACGTGTTTTTCGCCCTCGTTGAAATTTTAATCTCAACTTCGCTACGATTCAAAGGTTCCCGTCTTAACTACAGTTTTATTAACTTATACAATTTATCTCAATATTATCTCATTTCGTATGACAATGTACGGGGAGCGTTCAAATATGAGTGAGAATGAGTTCAGAATACCTTTACTATCAATTGACAAATACATGGTATATTCTATTTTTCAAAGTGGACCCTCGACTGCAATACACTTGCGCCAACTTTCTGGAAGCTTACGTATACCATTTTTGAAGAAGCTGTGTGATTGCGTGCGTATCCAGTTGTGCACAGTTGTAATGAGTTTACCATTATCCCTAAATTTATGTCCACTTAAAAATCCCTTCATTAGTGCAAACAAATGAAAATCTGATGGAGATAAATTGTAACTGTATATAGGACGAGGCCCGAACTTTCCACTTTAATTTTATCAGTGCTTTCATAGTTAAAACGGTTGTATGGGGGCGCGCGTTGTCCTGAAGAAAACAAACGGAGCCTTGTCGTTTTCGTCGTTTGAAACGGATTGTTGGTTTTACGTTTTCAATGAGATGTGTTGAATAATACTGGGCATTGATGGTTCTGTGCTCTGTTAATCAAAAAAAAAAAAAACTACCCATAATCTTTCCTGCTGATGACACCATTTTTTGATTTTTTCGGAGTTGGGGGAGTGGTGTGTCTCCACTACATGGAAGCTCCTTTTGACTGAGGGGTGTAATGATGGAACCACGTCTCATCTGTGGTTAGAATAGAGTCTAAAAATGCATCTTCTTCACTTTCGTATTTTTGCAAAAGTTGCGTAGCCATCAACAAACGATCTTCTTTTTGCTCTGGAGTTAAGAGGCGTGGCACCCACCATGCATTAACTATTTTGAACTTAAGCTCGTTGTCAACAATTGATTCAACACTACCCATACTTATACCAACTTCTTCTGACAATTTTCTCACAGTTATTTCACGGTCACTCCGAATAAGCTGATCAATCGACCCAACATTGTCAGGAGTCACGGATGTTTTCGGTCGTCTCAGATGGGGTATTTTTTCTATGCGATCCCGACCTTCTCGAAACTTTTTCGCCCAACCAAACAGCCTTGCCTTGGATATATATTTATCCTCAAACTGTGTTTGAAGTCTTGTAAACATTTCGAACGGTTTTCTTTCGTCAGAAACTTAACGATTATGAGTTGTGCAACAAAACACCGTACTTCTTTCTCTGACATACTAATTATACTGGCAGGTGTAACGGAGAAGAATTTGATTGTTACTAATTGCAAGTCGGAACATGTTACAACATGACACAGAATGCTTGTTTACTTCCATTATTGCTATTATCGTCTTCTGTCGCTTTCCTATTTTTAGAGCTTTGTAGTGCATTCTGCAATTCAGTCATTTTAAACAAATCAACAGTACTTCTTTTTATTTTTAGCATATGTTTACTTTCTTCTTCGTCTTCCTCCATATACCAAAGATTTTTATAATATTGTAACCATATGTCGTTTTCGCTTACTTATATCTTTGTATCATTTAAAATGCAACACTTACATTAATATCAAATGAAAACAATATATCTAAGGAATGGGAAAGATATGTGAGAGAGCTCTTTTCGGATAATAAGGCAGAGTCAAATGAAGGCGCGCACTTAAATGAGAGCAGCCCAAAAATTATAAAGTCAGAAGTGTTGCACGCAATAAAGGCAGCTAAATTAGAGAAAGCAGTCGGCCCAGACGAAGATTACATGGAAATGGTAAAATTAAATGACGAGGATAATAAATCTCCTCCTATGAAAAGACGTTTGACCGAGTAATACACTGCGAACTAATAGAACAGCTACAAAAAAGAGGACTAGATAAAAATGAAATAATGATCACCAAACAACTTCACTGAAACCAAAAAGCCCCTGTCAGAATCGAGAACGGAATTACTAATAGCGTAGAAATAGAACGATGAGTAAGACAGGGTTGCGTACTATCGCCACTATTATTTAATCTCTACTCAGAGACTATCTTTCAGAACGTCTTGGAAGGAGCTATCGAGAGCATAAGAAATAAGAATAAATGGACTAATTATTATTAATAATGAGATATGCTGACGACACCACAATTGTAGCGGAGAGTGCAGAAGATTTACAGAATCTATTAAACAGATTAGATGCCGAACGAAAGGAATTAGTAATGAAACTATGATATGAACCTAGCCAGCGATTATTAAAATTATACGCGGCGCAATGTCCATACTTCGAGTTCGCAGAAAGAAATTGCAGATGCTAGTAAAAAGTCGCGTTGACCCGGCTTAGGTTTTACAAGAGGCTCCAATAAAACGCCCGTCGCTGGGGGTCTAGACCACAACGGCCACTGGACACAACGGCCACACGTAATTTTGCATGGCCATATCGGCCACACTGGACACAACGGCCAAAAACGGTGTGTGGACACAACGGCCACCTTGGACGTATCGGCCACAGGGTTAGCTGAACACAACGGCCACTCTGGACACTACGGCCACATTTCAGACGTGGATACAACGGCCACTCTGGACACTACGGCCACATTTTAGACGTGGACACAACGGCCACATTGGACACTTCGGCCACTGGACACAACGCTCACACAGAATTTTTGTATGCCCATATCGGCCACTCTGGACGCTACGGCCACATTTCAGACGTGGACACAACGGCCACACTGGACACAACGGCCACTGGACACAACGGCCACACAGAATTTTTGTATGCCCATATCGGCCACTCTGGACGCTACGGCCACATTTCAGACGTGGACACAACGGCCACACTGGACACAACGGCCACTGGACACAACGGCCACACAGAATTTTTGTATGCCCATATCGGCCACTGTGGACACTACGGCCACATTTCAGACGTGGACATAACGGCCACACTGGACACAACGGCCACTGGACACAACGGCCACACAGAATTTTTGTATGCCCATATCCTCCACAGTGGACACGTCGCCCACATAGCGGACGTGGACACATCGGCCACATATCAGAGGGGGATAAATGCAAGGTTGACCCGCTGATATCGCTATACAAAATGAGCAAAGCCGTTGATCCAACCCGCCTGGACTTTCCTGTACTTTATAAAATCTATAGAAACAGAAAACGGGTGGGAGTAGTGATGTGGGTGGGGTAAATACCTAGTGGGTAGGGTATTTATAAATGGGTATTTACCTGGGTATTTACCCCTGCCTCGGGTAAATACCTAAAAAGTGGGTATTTATCAAATTCTAAAAGTTTTAAAAGGTGAAATTTTGAATTACATCCTAGTAATTTTTTGCTTTTGTTTCTCGCAGGTGTATCACAACAACTTTCTGGTATCATGTCATTGGTGGCACTGTAAATCTATGTCAAATCAGAGGTTAGCAGGTTAGGTTTTGTGTCAGTTTGTGTCAAAACCGTAGACGCGTAAATAATTCGAAGAAAATCTTCTCAAAACATTCTCTGCATTCGTAAGTACTTTGGTTAAATTTTGTTAGAAGAACATCATTATATAGAATTAAAACATCATAATTTAGCGATCAGAATCCTAATGAAATCATCGCTAAATAGAAAAAATCATTTATATACAGGTTGCCTAAAATTGTACGAAACATGGCAATTCCACGAGTTGGAGGAGGTTCAAATACTATTTGCCATAAGAGTAACCGAAATAGAAAATGTAATAATTACTTTGTTTGCTAGGCAACAAGGAGGTGCAATAGCTCTTGTTGCCAAAGTAATTATTGCATTTTTTATTTCAGTTACTCTTATGGCAAATAGTATTTGAACCTTTTCCAACTCTTGGAATTGCCATGTTTCGTACAGTTTTAACCAACCTGTATAATTATAGCCCCATCGGTATTTTGGGCAGGAACTGTTCTCAGCCCAGCTATTTTTTTATTCTACATTTTTTTAAAATTCGAATAGAGCACTTTCACTTACCAATCAATTATACTGGTTAGATTAATTTTATAATATTTGCAAATGAGTGTTTTTTGTATGATTAACTTGAAAAGAGGCTTCTACGAATATGGCCCCCAGTTAATCCGCTGCGAATTCCGGTTCAATGAGATTGCCGGGAACTGCCACTTAATAACCCTTGACTTGGGTTCAGTTATTTGTTGGAGTGAAACAAGACTTAACAAACACGAGTATATTGAGTAACAACGATTACAAACGTCACTGATGGACCGATGGTTTTTTACAATAGCTTCAACTGTTGTGACACGCTTGGATTGGTCACGCGAAAATAGCGAATTGCGCGTAACCGTAACACAAAACAACCTGGAAACGTCTTTACCAGGGAGCTAGACCGACCGCAACCCAGCACAAAGCATAGCTGAACTTGCTTACTCGAAATTCTGAATCTAACTGAAGCTGAATTGACAATGAGCTGAACTGGCAAATTCAACAAGAAGGGGAAGGCTCAAACACTATTGGCTGAGGCGATCCTGCGTAGCCAATCGGAGCGTCGCACGTTGTTTAGGAATAAATGCTTATTTTAAGAAATCTTAATGCTAAGCTCTCTCAATGAGGCATTGTATTGAACGAAATCCATAAACACATGAGTCCCAAATACGCTAAGTCGGCTTAAGTCCTATTAGAAAGTGTATCCATCCGCTTAAAAGCCATTAAGGGAAGCTTACAAATTCCTTTCCAATATTAACAGAGGCAAACAAATACGGCAAGATGCAAATTTGACTTTACCACGACCTTTGAATGAGATAGAACAGTTATGACTTGAATTACATGAATAATTATAAGCAAAAAGGTTTTGATGCACGCATCTGTGTGAATCAAACATGCCGCCCCCGAAGTGCCGACTATGGCACGACGTGATTAAATCCCAAAATTAAACTGAAATCTAAAACTACCAAATAATCAAATGCATAACAAGAACTAATGACAGATGATAATCCAAGAGCCTTGCAGATAACCTACAACTAGCATGAATACAAGCAAAGAAACAACTAAACCTAGCAAAATGTTCAATCAACGAAAACTACCAACTAAGAGCAAAGTCAATGTTTATTGCCCTTGATCGCAATGATCGTCTTTAGGTGTGGATGTACACTTTACGCACCGAGCGTTTCAGGAGATTCCCTCGGGAATCGCGCACCTGCACCACACGCACAACACCATCCGCTCCTGGATATGTGGCCGAGATGATTGCCAGTGGCCAACGGTAGCTTGGAGATGCCTCGTCGTGGACGAGTACCACGTCGCCCACCTGGGGGGCTAGAGACGTGCTGGAGGACTTCCACTTAGGCCGGCGCTGCAGGAGGTGGAGGTAGTCCCGGGACCAACGATCCCAAAACTGCTGGGACAGCCGCTGGACCAGCCCATAGCGGCTGAGATGATTTTCCGGTATGTCCTGGAGTTGGGCTTCCGGAAACGAAGTCAGCTTCCGATCGATCAAGAAGTGGGCAGGAGTAAGTACTTCGGGGAATGAGGCGTCGGTAGGGAGAACACAGAGTGGGCGGGAATTTAGTATCGCCTCCACTTGAGTCAGCATGGTGTAATACTCAACGAAAGTTAACTTTGCATTGCAAGATATTCGCCTTAAATAATATTACAATGATTTTACCCCCGCTTCCCAGATGCCGCCAAAGTGCGGAGAGAGTGCCGGAATAAAATTCCGCTTAATGCTATGTTTCGACAATTCCTCCCTTATGCATTGCTCACTAGAGTCTGACAGGATATGTTTTAATTCCGATAGCTGATTTCTGGCACCGGTGAAACAGGTAGCATTGTCAGAAAATATGTTGGAGGGTAAACCGCGTCTGGAAATGAATCTCCTCAACGATGCGATGAAAGCCTCCGTCGTGAGGTCTTCCACGAGTTCAAGATGAATAGCCTTCGTGGCCAAACACACAAATAGGGCTACGTAAGCCTTTACTTCTTTCGCGACTCGCCCGGATTTGTTTTTTATAAACACGGGACCCGCTTAGTCTATCCCGCAATTGCTGAAAGGAGGAGAGGGTGTGACACGAGCTTCGGGTAGTGATCCCATCAAGTGTTCATTCATCTTAGGCTTGGCCCGGAAGCATATCACGCAATTGTGTATTACTTTACGTATCAGGTCTTTGGCTCTCACGATCCAAAACTTATCCCGCAATGAGGCCAGTAACACCGAGTGTCCACAATGCAAGAGCCGCAAATGCTCTTGCTTCACGATTAGCAACGACAAAGGGTGACTAGCTGGTAACAAAAGGGGATGTTTCTGATCAAAGCTTAGAGTGGAATTTTCTAGACGGCCGCCCACGCGCAGTAGGCCCTGATCGTCCAGAAATGGGTTTAGAGAAAGCAGCGCACTATTTTTCGGCAATGGCGCTTTCTGAGACAAAACTGCTATTTCTCCGGAAAAGACTTCCGCCTGGGCAATTTTGATCAGACGGCGAGTCGCGTCCTCCAATTCGTCAATGGCTGGAGGTCCTGACCAGCGCGTTTCGGTGTTTCTGTTTCTCGCGAGACGCAGGAAGTACGCGACTACGCGCTGTAATTTTGTGAAACTGGAATAGCGCCTGAAAAGTTCAAATTCTGGGACGCGATGGTGAAGAGTGGCCACTACTGGGCGCGACTCTTGGGCTGCTAGCTCACCCGAATCAATTTTAACGGGCTGGCGTTTTAAGTCCGCCTGTGACAAAAACTCTGGCCCGTGCCACCACAAGCGTGAGTTGAGTAACTCCTGGGGTAACATTCCCCTGCTAATTATATCGGACGGGTTGCAATTTGTACGCACGTGAAACTATTTTTCCCTATTGCTTAGTTCGTGAATCTCGGACACCCGGTTCGCGACGAACGTCTTCCAATTACTCGCATCCTTATTTATCCAGTGCAGAGTTATGGTGGAGTCCAACCAATAGTACACGCGGTCAAATTTAAATGCGGAGGAATCGAGTATAGTTTTAATCAAACGAGCCAACAGTAAGGCTGCGCAAAGCTCCAGACGAGGCAAGGATATTGTTTTTAATGGAGCGACCCTTGACTTAGCACAAAGCAAATTGGTGTTGACATTACCGCGCGCGTCAACGCAACGTATATACACGGCGCACCCATAGGCTACAGAACTCGCGTCCGCAAATCCGTGGAGATCTATCGAATTTAAATCATCGCAAATTACCCGTCTCGGAATTGCCAATGAGCCCAAAGCGTGTAATGAAGAATGGAGTTCGTCGTATCTGGAGCGCATCTCCATGGGCACCGTTTCGTCCCATGACAACTTCAACTGCCAAAGCCGTTGCACGAGAAGTTTCAAAGTTAGAACGCTTGGACCAAGTAGTCCCAAGGGATCGAATACTTAGAGAGTATAGCCCGCTTGGTAACTGATTTGCAATAGCTAGGGTTCACTCTGTAACTTAGCACGTCCCGCCGAGTATCCCAAAAAATGCCGAGAGTTTTCTCCGTGGCGTCTTCCGTCAAAGAAATGGGCTCTACGCTGCCGCGATCCACACCAATTTCGCTAGCTACTTCACTGTCGTTGGATGCCCACTTTCGCAATTCAAACCCGTACCCCGACAAAGCGCTACTAATTTCGAATTGCGTTTTTATGGCTTCCGCCCTATTTTCAAAACCAGTCAGTAGGTCATCTACATAAAAATCCCGGCTAATTCTTAATGAGGCATCTGGAAGCGATGCTTCGATTTCCTGGGCGATTTGTATCAAGCACCTAGTTGCTAGGTACGAGGCTGATTTAGTACCGTAGGTGACCGTTAATAATTTGAAGCATTTTACCGCTGAGGTTTTGTCGTCACGCCATAAAATTAATTGGTATTGCGTCTGCGAGGGGTCCACGAGGATTTGCCTATACATTTTGGCGCAATCTGCTTTCAGCACGTACTTGAATTGCCTAAAGCGACAAAGAATTGCAAACAACGACTGCTGGACCACTGGGCCCTTATGTTGAAGGTCGTTAAGCGATACTCCGGAGGAGGACGCACAACTGCCGTCAAAAATAACGCGATGTTTGGTCGTTGAACTGTCCTCCTTTATGACTGGCAAATGTGGCAAATAAAACCGAGGATGAGGAAGGCTCGCTTCGTCGTCCACCTTGCTCAAGTGACCAAGCGACTCGTATTCTTTGAGAAATGCGGAATACGCGGTTTTCAACTCGGGATTTTTTGACAATTTGTTTTATAATGAATAGAAACGCTTTAACGCTGTACCGCGCGAGTCTCCCAGCGATGGAGCATCTTTCCTGAAAGGTATGCTCACGATGAACCTACGCGGCTCCGACGACGCCCGTTTCGTAGTCGATTGAAAATGGTCTTCGCAAAATTTGTCATCAGCAGAGAGTCGGCCTGATGAACCGTACGCCCCCTCGATTTCCCAAAATCTCTGAATGCCGTGCTCGATGCCGGCTACACTTAAATGAACTCTATTTGAAAGAATGAGCGCTCGATTTTCGACATTCATGTTTCCGCCTAAAACCCAACCAAAAAGAGTTTTTGTTAAGAATGGCTTCTCTGGGCCCAATTTCACCTGTCCCTGACAGAGCACTTGCCAAAAGACATTCGCGCCTAATAAAAGATCAATCTTTCCCGGTGTATTACAATCTGAATCGGCTAGCACAATGTTTGGTGGTTTCAAATCCCTCAACGAGAAAGAAAGGACCGGCAGAGGGTCCGTAATTTTGTCTAACACAACACAGCTCAAAATGTCCTCGTATTTCCCGTTGCGGGAGCGGATTCGAACGTTTGCTCTGAATTCAGCGTTCAGAGCCCTGGCACCAACACCCGACAGTGAGGTGATATTACCTCATTTCTCAATTTTCAAATTTTGACACAAGTCGGCGCTAACTAAGTTAAGTTGGGACCCGGGGTCCAAAAGAGCTTTTGGCCGGGAAAATGACCCGGAGAATCCTTCTACGAATACGCTAACCGTGGACAATAAAACTTGCGCTGGCGCCGCGATTGCAGGACGGCTACAAGCTGCTGAAACGGATGCGACGGGTGCCTCGCTCGGGGCGACGGCCCCGACCTCCCGTGTGTCGCTGCTGGTTTCTGGCGGTTCAGGACGCGGCGACGGAGTATTTTCGTGCGCGTCGCGCTTTGGACGCAAACACAGTAAAGTATGGTGCTTTTTTCTGCATACGCGGCATCTCGACGATGTGCATTTTACCACGAAATGTCCGGGCTTGAGACAATTGTTGCATAATTTTAAACGACGCGCCTCTTCGATACGAGAGTTTACCGACAATTTTGAAAATGATTCGCAAGCGCTAATCGAATGATTATTATTTTTGCAAAAATCACAAGAGTGATTACCTTGCTCTCTGGCTGCATGAGCGCGTGCATGACTTTTTTGCTCGGATCCCTGATTTCCCAAACTCGAACCTATTTTCGCAGCTTCCAGCGAACCTAATAAGTGACTTTTGCTCTCTAAAAAATCTAACAACTCTCGCAAAGTAGGAAATTGTCCGGTATGTTTGTATAATTCCCAGTCAGTCTGCATTGCTGAGCTGAGCTTCGAAACTATGATATGTATTAGTATGGTGTCGACTGTGGGTTCCCCGTACGCCTTTAAAATTTCCAAAATTCTAACTACACTATCGAGCAGCCTTTGAACAGACGAATGTGAATCCTTTTTTACGCTCTCTAAACTGAATAACGCATTTATGTTTGATTTTACTATCAGTTTCTTATTTTCAAATCGCTTGACTAGGATGTCCCAAGCAATGGTATAGTTATCGTTGGTAACTTTTAACGACGAGATTGAACTAGCAGCTTCTCCCTTAAGGGAAGAAATCAAATAGTAAAATTTCTGAACGTTGGTCAAATTAGCGTTGTTATGAATAAGCGACGTAAAGGAGTCATGAAATTGAACCCAATTCTCGAATTTCCCCGAAAAGGAAGGCAAATCTAAGGGTGGTAATCTTAATCCAGCGAGCTCTCCTGAAGGGCCACTTTGCAAAGAATTTTGACCTAGATTCGGTTTTATACCCGGACTGATCTTATTTTTTGATAAGAATTCCTCGACTGTGCTACTAATCTCGCTAAAATGAGTCATAAAAGAGTCGAATTCATTGAAAAGTTCATCAAAGTGTTCAGCGTCGGCCTCCATTAGGCCCTCCATTGACTTCTCATACTCATCCAACAAATTTTGGAAACAACTAAACTCTTTTGACAAGCTGCCGACCTCGTGAGCCTTCACGGGGCTGGACGAGGAAATTCTATGAAATAGAGTTTCGAAACGATCTACTTTGGCTTTTATGAATTTGCAACGAGTGGTTAAAGCACGAGTTTCCGACATGACCGCTGATGTCGAACGAGTTTCCACCATGACTGACACAAGCAAAAAACAACACTAAACGAAGGTGTAATGGAAAAGGACTTACTTTTGATTTGAGAACGCAGTAACTTCTTGACGAACAGAAAACCAACCCGCTGCCGATCGCTGCCGCTTGACGTGGGACCTGGACTCGGTGTAAGCTCTCGATGGTTGAATTTCCTGGTGTTGGCGAAGCTTCTTGACGCTCTCCGACGAAATGATGTTGGAGCGATTGCATCCACCAGCTACTGGAAACTTGTACACTCGCGTTTTTTAGCTTCTTCCACATCCGGCTCGAAGGACCAATGTTTTTTGTACGATTAACTTGATAAGAGGCTTCCACGAATGGGGCCCCCAATTAATCCACTGCGAATTCCGGTTCAATGGGATTGCCGGGAACTGCCACTTAATAACCCTTAACTTGGGTTCAGTTAGTTGTTGGAGTGAAACAAGACTTAACAAACACGAGTATATTGAGTAACAACGATTACAAACGTCACTGATGGACCGATGGTTTTTTACAAAAGCTTCAACTGTTGTGACACGCTTGGATTGGCCACGCGAAAATAGCGAATTGCGCGTAACCGTAACACAAAACAACCTGGAAACGTCTTTCCCAGGGAGTTAGAACGACCGCAACCCAGCACAAAGCCTAGCTGAACTTGCTTACTCGAGGCTCTGAATCTAACTAACTCTGAATTTACAACGAGCCGAACTCGCCAATTCAAGGAGGGGCAAGCTCAAACACTATTGGCTGAGGCGATCCTGCGTAGCCAATCGGAGCGTCGCACGTTATTTAGGAAAAATGCTTATTCTAAGAAACCTTAATGCTAAGCTCTCTCAATGAGGCAATTGAACGAAATCCATAAACCCATGATTCCCAAATATGCTAAGTCGGCTTAAGTTCTAGTAGAAAATGTATCCATCCGCTTAAAAGCCATTAAGAGAAGCTTACAAATTCCTTTCCAACATTAACAGAGGCAAACAAATACGGCAAGATGCAAATTTGACTTTACCACGACCTTTGAATGAGATAAAACAGTTATGACTTGAATTACATGATTAATTATAATCAAGAAGGTTTTGATGCACGCATCTGTGTGAATCAAACAGTCTTTATATTCTCAATATGGTTAGAGCAATTGCTTTATATGCATCTTTTATCTTTTTTCT
>OW679199.1:27454743-27661715 GCA_940337035.1 Agriotes lineatus
GACCCCAGTTTAGTAGCCGAGATGTTTGCTAAACAATTTCACAGTGCATATGTTCGTGAAACTATGGAAAATTTCCCTTCTTTGACAAATTCTACCCGAGTAACATCGAGCATCACTTCAATAGAGTTTAACGAAGATTTAGTATACAAACAGTTGAGCGCGCTAAATTCGCACTCCAGTCCTGGGCATAACGAGCCGTCACCACATTTCTTTAAATCTTGTGCGGCGACTCTGTGTGATCCACTAGCCTCCATAATGAAGCAATCTCTACAGCAATCGTGAGTCCCAGCACCCTGGAAACAAGCTACTGTAATTCCTATTTACAAGAAGGGAGATAAGCTGTCACCCCAAAACTATCGACCTGTGAGCCTAACATCAGTGCTAGGAAAGTGTATGGAGAGAATAATAGCAGCAGAGCTTATACATTTTCTTATTGCAAATCACGTGATACCCGATACACAACATGGATTCATGCCTCGAAGATCAGTTGCAACTAATCTATTGGTGAATCTCAACATCTGGACAAGAGCAAGGCAATCGAAGTTGTATACATTGATTTTGAGAAGGCCTTCGATCGTGTACCCATTCGGAGGTTGATCTACAAGTTGGAGCACTATGGAATACGAGGAAACTTATTGAGGTGGTTGGAAGACTTCTTAACGAACAGGCATTTCAAAGTAAGAATAGAGGGTAAATTATCACAGACTTACTCGGTATTGAGTGGCGTACCACAAGGTTCGGTTCTGGGGCCCTTGCTTTTTCTCATATATGTGAGTGACCTTTCAAGCTGCCAACGTTCCAATCCAACCTTCTTTGCGGATGACACTAAACTTTTTAACTTCCCGGCTACACATGCAGATGTGTTACAAGCGGACCTAAAAGAACTGGAACTCTGGTCCTCGAGGTGGTTGCTGACGTTGAATGCCGATAAATGCAATATTTTGCATATAGGCTATAATAATCCGAAACTGGACTACATTTTGAATGGAATTACGCTGACAAAAGTAGACATGCAGGTAGATCTTGGCATCGCAATGACTGCAGATCTGAAGTGGTCCCATCATGTCACATCTATAGTGAAAAAGGCTAATGTCATGTTATATTTGGTGAGGTGTGCTTTTAAAGATATAACTCCAGAACTAATGCTGAAGATCTATAAGGTATATATTCGTCCAATACTAGAGAATGTATCGTCAGCTTGGTCACCTTACTTTGCGAAGGACATAGACTTAATTGAAAAGGTGCAAAGACGAGCAACGAAAATTCCTCGAGCTCTGAGGAACCTATCGTATGAAGACCGACTATCTAGGCTAGGTCTGACTACCCTACAACAAAGGCGCTAGCGTGGAGACCTCATTGAAACTTATAAAATTGTGTCGGGTTATTATTCTTGTTCGGTGGGTGTTTTTACGTTCAGCCAGAATGTTCATTTACGGGGTCATTCATACAAGTTAGTCTTACATCGATGCAACAAGCTTCCAAGAAAAAACTTTTTGTCTAACCGTGTGCAAAACTCTTGGAATTCTCTGCCAGCGAATATAGTGCTAAGTGAAAATAAAAACTTATTTAAAAATTCATTGGATGATTATTATTGTTCTCGATGATGTTATTGCGATCTCTGTATTGTTATTTTTGAATTTTTATTTATTTTTTTTTCAGTTGTTGCTAACTACAACTGCAATGTATATCTATATTGTAAATTTCTGACAGTAAGCAAAAATCGGTCTAGCCGCCTGCTTACTTAATAAATAATAATAATAATAATAATAATAAAATATGACAGTTGTCAAAAGTTTATGTGATTAATATCACAAAAATATAATATTTGTTAATAGTTAGCGACCGGGACCACCTCTATGCCCTCCCACACGCCCATAGTGCCCGTTTGCAAATTTTTAAAGTAATCTGTGTCGCGGTGTGGATTTTTATACCAAACATACACATACTTTGAATTTTATATATAAAAGAAGAAAAAGAAGAAGAAGAAGATAATTATGAAGAAGTTCAGATTACATTATGGAAGAACTAACTACAACTAAAATTCGAAAAATAAACAAAAATACTAGGTAATCACAGATCACGCGTTATTAATGATTTCAGAATTAATGGATTTATGCATGGATTTATGTTATTTTATGCTCTAGAGACTATGACGCATTAAATGATGCAATTATATAGATAACTAGTAGTTACGTGTTGATAAACATATTATTAATAAATACACGTAACTAATACTGAATGGGGACAACACATAACAATACAGAGTGTTTAGTTTTCGAGGTACAATAGGCAACATTGGTAAATACCTCGATCAACGCTAAAACACAGCGCGTCGGATGGTTGCGTTATTTGACGTCAGCAGCGATGCATATCAAGTAACATGATGCACTTTTGGTGGTGTGTAAAGTCGTTTTGAGTCACAATTAAATGTGTTTAATTATTTCAACTGAGCACTCCCATGCGTTTTCTGTTTTTATAGATTTTCTAAAGTACAGGAAAGTCCAGGCGGGTTGGACCAACGACTTTGATCATTTTGTATAGCTATATCAGCGGGTAAACCTTGCATTTATCCCCCTCTGATATGTGGACGATGTGTCCATCCGCTATGTGGCCGTTGTGTCCAGTGGCCGTTGTGTCCAGTGTGGCCGTTGTGTCCACGTCTGACATGTGGTCGTAGTGTCCAGAGTGGCCGATATGGTCACACAAAAATTCTGTGTGGCTGTTGTGTCCAGTGGCCGTTGTGTCCAGTATGGCCGTTGTGTCCACGTCTGAAATGTGGCCGTAGTGTCCAGAGTGGCCGATATGGGCATACAAAAATTCTGTGTGGGCGTTGTGTCCAGTGGCCGAAGTGTCCAATGTGGCCGTTGTGTCCACGTCTGAAATGTGGCCGTAGTGTCCAGATTGGCCGTTATGTCCAGCGAACCCTGTGGCCGATACGTCCAAGGTGGCCGTTGTGTCCACACATCGTTTTTGGCCGTTGTGTCCAGTGTGGCCGATATGGCCATGCAAAATTACGTGTTGCCGTTGTGTCCAGTGGCCATTGTGGCCAGATCCCGTCGCTGCCTCCCAAATCAAAGGACAACTTAAGATTAACGAATTCCTTAAAAATAGTAAAATGACCGCCTAACGCAATCTACCGCGTTTTCAAAACAAGCCATTCTCGCCTATAATACGAGGGCCAAGCTGCAATTATTGAGAATTGGAGATCTAGGTAACCATGAGGAATAAAATAATTTTTATTAAATAGCGGGTTTGTTTATCTGTCATATGTATGCGCTTGTCGATATCAGGTTAATAGTATTCAGTTTGTAAACTATTTAAATTGTCGAAAAATGGAGTTATTATCAGATAAGTTTCGCATCATGATATTATACGATTTTACGCTTTTGGTGATCTCGCTCCTTCGTTGGCTACAATTTATAGATGGTACAATGAATTTCAACGTGGATGTAAATATGTTACCCACCGAGAAGGAGCAGTACCTCCTATTACAGCTGTTACAGAAGAAACTATTACCGCTGTTAAAGTAATGGTCGATGAGGACAACCGAATTATCTATGCAATGATAATCACGTCTCAAGATTGAATCCGCATCAGTGAGAACTATATTATACGAATACTCTTAAAAAAGGTTGTAAGTCGATTTGTATCACATCAGCTTACAGATATTCAAAAAGCGGAGCGTGTAAGAACTTGTGAACTAACCTTAGAACTGTTACATGATGGTGGCCATCGAATTATATCCAAAATTGTAGCAGGTGGTGAAACATATATACCTTTCTTTAATGTTCCTACTTGTCAAGAAAGTCGAGTTTGGATACATGAAGACGAGGAAACTCCAATAATAGTGAAAAAGCATCGTGCAATGAGGAAAGTTATGTACGCTATATTTTTCAAAAGTACAGGTTTGGTGTCCGCTATTAAATTGGAGGAACAAAGGCTATCACTGCTAAATGGTATGTGGAAAATGGTCTGCATGTCTTCAGTAAAGTGTCAAAGATGGGAATGGTGTTACATTATGATAATGCGTCTTCCCATACAGCAGCATTAATTCTTCAGAATTTAGCTGAAAGTGGAATAAAAACAATAGAACATCGTCCATACTCGCCAGATCTTGCGATGTGCGACTTTCGGCTACTCTAATGACGCAAGAAACATTTGCGAAGGAAGAGGTTTCATTCAGAACAAGGGATAGATGTAGCTGTTAGGTCCCATTTTGACGGAATTCCTAAGCAATCTTACCTCGAGGCATTCAAACAATGGATGAAGAGAATCGTTAAGAGTATTATTGTGGACGGCAACTATTTTGAACATATTTAAAATAAAAACGTTGAAAAGTTCTACTGAGTTTTCTATTCTCAATAAGTATAGCTTGACCCTCGTAAGCAAACAAAAAAAATATTCCAGCTTAACAAATAATAGGGAAAGGCTTAAATGTACGGAGACGAGACGCGGCAGCAAAATATAAAGAAGCTAAAACTGCCGTATTGACCTGTCTTACCAACGAAAAGGGAAAGACATTAAGAGCGTGGATTAAAAGGAAGCCCGCGGATTAATCAAAATCCACATATCTAAAGGATATATAGCGAGTGAGGTATCAAACGATGCAGTTTCGCGTCAGCCACAAGATGCGGCTAATGATATCTCGCTATCAGCTTCATTAGCGGAGCCCCGGCCAAATTAAGTAAAATTAATTAAACAAATCCCCCACCTCGTAAAGCGGAGAATTCAACAAAAAACAACGGCTTGAGTTTCCTATAGAAGTGCTCGCAAATTGTGAAATAAATATTCGAAGCGAACTCATAGATCTCGGATCAACCAGCTCTATGGCTGGCACTTCCAATGTGCTCCGAGAAATTGTACTCCTGATTCCGAAGTGATTTCAAGATCCCGGGAATAATCTCCTTTTCGAGTTCTGCAGGCATCAGAGCTGCCTCGGGCCCCTCGATTCCTTCTGCAGGCGCTTTAGCTGCCCCAGGAAATTCACCAGCGCCGTACCCAGGGAGGATCACTGCTCCAAGTAGGACGCCACCGGAACGCCGCTTACCTTCTCTGGCCATGATGTCGCTCCCGGAAACTGCCCTCTATAATTACAATACGGCCTCGCCGTGTCCCAGTTTACCGTCACCGAGCCGCGTAAGTATTAATCCAGTTTCTTCCAGAACGCTAAAGCTGTTAGAGAGACTGTTCGGGCCGCCGCCTCCAGGTATACCGGAATCGGCATTAACCGAGAAGGCGCGCCGCTGCCACTAGACCCCGGAATCGCGACGTGGCTCAGCCCTCAACGCCGTCCCCAACGATGAAGCTACATCTAGACGCTGCTCCCGTACGCCGGACCCCGAAAACAACCCTAAGGGCCTGGAATCGTTCGAGGCCCACACCTCCGAGGGCAATCCACCGCTGCATCCCCGGCAGATACCATTCACTGGATGCAACCGAAAGCTGGTACTGGAATTCCAATAGAGGCCCGCCAAAGGGCAGGACTCCAGCAGCTGCGGGAAGAGGCCTGCTTCACCCACACGCCCGCATCAGCCGCGCCCTGCGCGAAGTCATGCTGCTGCCCCAAGAAGATAGGGATCCCTCCCCGGCACTCACACTGGGATCTCTGCCTCAGCTCGCGTATCCGAGACTGCCTCCCACGCCCTTGCGCAATATCTCTTTCAGAAATCCATTCAATCTGGCATACCGTTAACGGCGTACTGGGTGATGTAGTTAACAGCACACCTTCAACGGCTGCCTTACTTTCAATACTTCCACAGCTGTGGTTTTGGTACCCAAATTTTAAAGTGGGCCGTCCACCAGTTGCCAGATGTTAGGATTGAACTCCGTACCATGGCACCGCAATCTGAGCACCTTAACCGCTCGACCACGGTGGCGATTCATATCAGGAGTGCTGCTGTCAATAAATAATAAAGCTGTTGTAACTCCCTTATGTATTCGTTTCTCCATTAAGCAAAATACTTCGGAATTTGGTGACATTTATCCAAAACGCCATTCTTCCATCGAAAAGCAGGTATGCTATGCTTTGTAATGCCGCGGACAAAGTTATGCAACCCAAAATAGTATTCCCAATGAAACCTAGATTCAACAACCTTATTTTTAAAGAATGCAATCCAAGAAGGCATTGAAAAGGTATGTGCCATGAAGTTAAGTTATTTTATGCTACAGTTCGCTTAATATCATAGATTTGTTTAATGTTAATTATAAACTAAAGAAAACTAAATAAATTTATATTTTATGAGTATTTTAAGAATCATAATCGCTTCCCTATCTCATAATCTATGAGGCACGAAAAGTAAATGATAGGTGGACACTGTCAAGCTGAACCTACGTTAGAATCCTTGATTCATAAAATAAAATTTAAAAAAAAATCGAGTTGACTAGTATAATTGAATAATGGGTTGCATAACTTAGTGCAAGTCGCTGAAAAATAGTCTTACCACGATTTAAGTTTTTCCTTTATTGCTATGATATTGAAAACAGGTCACGTAAGTAACTTAAGCATCGTAGGACATGTAATCAATTTTTATAACCAGCACAAATTTTCAGGAATTAATATGAAGTCGTATTTTAAAATCGCTTTGTTTGAAATATTGGTATTTTCCAACCACTAAACCTTTAAATTTCAATTATTAAAATTTTGGTGTACAAAAAAAAAGATCATTTTGTGCAAATGGTTGAAAAAGTAGTATATAGATGGTCTGCAGGTACTAGGTACACACAGTAACTAGAGACAGAGACGGTCAGACTGCCAGACAAACAGACCAGCGTACATAAATCAAACGTACGCTGAACAAACCGTCTCTGTATCTAGTTGCCGTGCGTATTTAGTACCTGCAGACAATCTGTATACTCCTCTTCCCAAAAGTGCATTTATGGTCTCGCATGTTTAGAAAACTTCGACTTCGCGATTCTCCAAACTGCAGCCTTGGCCGTAAATGTTGCACTTACATTCCTCGAACGTAATGTACTCTTATTAGTACACTCACCTGAATATTATTTTAAAGTTTAAACAAATCTTAAATTTCCAATTCATTGTCCGTTACACTTATTTCTTAATTTACTTGCAGACACATGAATAGTCTACCTACCTTTCTGTATTTGCAATGGGTGTAAATGTTACCACATTTACGCATAGCTCCTACTCCAAATGTATCTTTCTCGAGAGCTGCACAGATGTCGAACTGGAACGCCAATGGAAAATATCGATACTCATTGCTCATAAATTTGTATAGTTGTACAGCCAACTGTAAAAATATTGAGAAGAAAAAGCATACTGAAACAAAATATAACGCTTCTCCTTTAAAGGAAATTGGCAGAAGAATCAGTAAGACAACAACAAAAAATAGAGGAACTACTCAAATCTCACTTTCACATTGTCAACATCCTTTATAAAACTTATTGTAAAGTTGATCACCCGGGTCGTCCTGTTAAACCAATAGCAGAAAGCGTTAGTGTGACTGACGACTTCTTTATTATAGGATTCCACTTCTATTCTGTCATGTACTATTGTATATCCGTGTTGATTAAACTAGAAGCGGAATGTGGTTCAAACAGAATGTAACCTTACTTACTCATTTACCTTTAGTGAATCTACATCCTTTGTTTGCAGCTTTACCTGTAAGAGTTGAAATTCAGAACTGCAATATACAAATTTTTCCATTTATGTGATATATCAGTAAGAGCGGCATTTTAAATAATGTAAAAATTTAAATGCTAAACTTTAGCAGATATAATTTTTTGCATAGTGATCATAAAAGCCGTCTTATTTTAACGAAAAATCGTAAAGAAAGTAATACTTTACTATTGTAGTGAAAATGTATATTGCCAATTTGACAGTTACAAATACTGAAGTCATTTTGGACCAAATTTTTAGTTAGAAAATACCTCTGTTAAAAAAACGCGTACAACGCGTATGAAAGCAACATTTTCTAACTTGTCTAACTCATAAAAAAGTATCGCTTTCAAACTAGTTGCACAAATAGCTATTAAATATAAAAGCCTGATACGATGTTTTAAAACAAACTTTCAGTTATGCTGATTTCAACTCAATAACAATTAAACTATTTGTATATTCATAGAGCATACTTACCAGCGACAAATGCAAAATAATTACTAAACCTATCAAAAATATGAAAATTCTCATATTGTACGTCTTTCTAACAAGGCAATAACAATATTACTGATTACATTCCCCACAATTCCGGACATGAATAATAGCAGCAGATGGCCTTTACAGATAAATTTTATTAAATTGAGATTTTACAGGAAGCCAAAAATTTTTCTATTTTTAACTAGCATCTGATAATTCATCGCACATGGGAATGTAACTAAACATATAAAAATTGGTTTGCTATAATAAATAGGGTAATTTTTGTAGTCTATTTGCTTAAACTGGCAAGGATTAAATAAATTATCAAGGTTATTGTTTTTTACGTTGACTAAATATACTAGTCCGAAATCGATTACGCCAAAATTTCAAAAAGTTACATAGAATGGCACCAAGACCACAAAAACACAGAGTAGGGGGGGTTGGCATTAGCTCTGTTACGCAAGTAACCCCCTTCGAAAAAATTACAAACATTCGTAGACGAGAGCAATTTAAACTTTTATTTTAAAAATTATCGATTTTTTAAGGTGTGTAAGTTACTAAACCACTACTTACCAAATAAATTTATTGGCACTAATATAATAGTAAAAAACCAACCAAAAATGTAATAGGCATTTTTCTAATAATAAATTACAACAGTACAGAGATCATTCAAACTAAATATTGTATTAGATTGCCTAATTATTAGTTATCCTAAAGATTAATGCAAAATACTAAAAAACTCTGAAGCAAACCAAAAAGGCATTAAATTCAGCAGAACAAAGAAAAGCAGCACTTGCACTTGAAGAAATATCTTCATTTGACGTAGCATACTCTTTACAAACTTTATTTAAGAGACAGTTTGTTTTCCCAGTTGCTCCAGTTCCTAATTTTGTAGCTTATTCTACCAGTATTATCCACCTTCCAGAACCCTTTTGTTCATGAGAAAACTTGATGACATTTGCAATTATACTTCTTGATTCTGAATGCACAAGTTTTCTTCCATTACAGCTCATTGTAATGCTATGTAAAAAATAAAAAAATGAATACATACGATTTTAAAAAACCTAGCCGTCCGAAATTAAATGGAGAATAGGTAAAAAAATCTGGTGTGATACACTCACACAACTTCCTTTTACAGTGATGTTATAATTAGTCAAAAATTTCATTTTTAATTTTTAACCATTTGTTAAACATTTTCAAAAATTACAAATTCTACAAAAACGGTACAAAATCGAGTGTTAGTTGAAGAGACAAATTTTCTCTAGAATTTTAAGGTGAATTCAAAAATGTAATAATATACCGGGTGTTTTATTTAAAATAGGAGTTAATAAAAAAAATAGAAAAAAAAACAAAAGAAACCCACTTTAGAAGTATTCAACTGGAAAATTACCTATCTCACATCAATACACATTAAAAATGTAAGAAAAATGTAAAGTTTAAAAAAAATCGTTAGAGCCGTTTTTGAAAAAATTGAAAAAAACTGAAAAATCACAAGAGTAAACACCTACTTCCGGTTATGCGATTTTCTTCAAAAGCTTGCTGTCTCATCTACATAGTACACAAAACTTATATATGAAGTTTCAATGCCATACCTCTTTTGGTTTTTGAGATATTCTGTTCACAGACAGACAGACACACAGACAGACACACAGACCAATGAAAAAAAATATGTTTTTTGGGATCAGGTGACTCTAAAACGTGAAGATCCGTTGAAAACTCAATTTCGAATTTTTGGGGTGAATCCAATACTTCCTTTATAGTAAAAGGAAGTAAAAATACCAGCAGTAATTAACAAAGCATAAAAAACAAATTCTAAAGTGTTAATATTAGTGGTAACTAGTGTCGGTGACACAGTGAAGTAGAGAAGAGTAGTTAATGATAAGTTTAACAGCAATGTGCCCATTTAGACTTTATTAGAGTGCATTTCGTGTAAAATAACAGACCGCATACCGCGGGCACTGACCGATACGCCGTCAGCTGTGCAAAGCCTGCGCCCACTTAGCCTAAAGCGGGCCGTTCAAATTTAAATCTGAACCCGCGAGGAAAACAAACTCGAAGGTTACGAAGCAAAATGTTTAGAAAATTTGCATATGAATACGGAGAGTCGACGTCAGATGAGGTAAGAAGAAGGAGAGAAAATAAAGCGGATGATGAATAGGATGGGGCAACTAGAAGAAGTAAGAAAACGCTGTTAGGAATCCTAACTGGAACATGATAAACTCTAGACTATATTGAGAATGGACGTTAGTAATTAATATTATTTAATCTTAGCTTAGTGTCTAACTCAAATGTAATTATGTATAAGGACGAAGTTAGCATCATACTTGTCCTGGGAAAAACGTGCCGAACAGTGTCACAGGTTCTTCCAGGAAAAGGGCCGGACATGAATCGTAAATATTATTGCTCTTACGTGCCTCTTTGCGTGGGACCGCAACAATTTGCAGGTTTCCATAATCTAAATAGCTTTTACAAGTTTACCTGTAAAAGCAGTAATTTTGGTCTCGCTTCCGAATAATTTTTAAATAAACATATTTTAACCTACTGAAGTCTTTAATTTCTCAAGTAGAACTCTAAATTAGTGTATCTCGAAATTCTGATCGAACTGAAACCCCCAACGTTAGGCGTATCGCAACAACGCATAGGACTTCAACAAAGAAATGAGATAGTGTATGTGGAATAATGTAACTAAAAAGCATGATGGTGGAACTGCTCAAAAATGTATAAGAAATCAGATAAGAGGAACAAGAGGAATACAGGAATGAAATAAAAGAACGACAGAAAGAAAATGGAGTATTAAGAAAGAAAGTAGATATATTAGAAGTAGAAAGTAGAAGCATTTATAAAAAAAATAGGGATAAAAATTCTGGTTAACTCCGCATATAAAGTTAGACAAACGAAAGGCGATGCAGAACAAAATGAAGCTAGCAGGAAAAACACTGTATATAGACAATGATTTTACAGAAGAAGAAAGAAGAATTCAGTAAACGCTAAGAGATATTTCCAAAGTATACAAGCAACAAGGGAAAAGGACTACAACAGAATACCTACAAAAAGTTAATAGTGGACTGTATAACGCGGTTATGGAATGAGAAAGCCGGAGAAAAAAACAACCCTAAAGGGCGGAAGTGAAAATGTATTGTAGACGACGAATGGGCAACGAACATGGCCAACGATTAGGAATGAGAAATCAAATAAAAAAGAATTTATCGCAGACACAGAAAAATATGAAGCTAGAAAAACCAAAATTGATAGGAGCGGAGGTCAAAACGGAGCTTTTATGAAGAAAGACTATAGGTGGGAAATTGGAGAATAGAATGTAAAAGGATTAAGAGGCAAGGACCAAAAAATTATAGAAGAATTCGAAAAAGTTAACTTAAAACTTCTAGGTTCTACAGAAACTAAGAAAAAAGGAAAGGTGAGTATAACAATGAATAACGGTCACTGTATATACATATAGTGGAGTGCAACAAATAGAACACGCTCAATCATGAGTAGCGGTCATATTTTACAAAAAATTTATATAAGAAATTAACAAGTGGTATTTTATTTCAGAAATATTGGTGAGATTGGATTTTGGGAAACCAAAAATCCAAAAACTTACATTGATTGCTGGTTACTGAAAATAAAGTAAAAGAAAAGAAGGATGTCTTTTGGGATAAGTTGCTGGATAAAATGGACACTGTTCACGAAAATGTTATCGTTAAGGGCGACTTATATGGAAGAGTTGGCTCCAGCGAAGCCAATGATTATCCAGTAGGCAAATACAGAGAAGAAATTATAAACAGAACTTCTTTATTCTTTCGAATCGGTCCTATGTTCATACACCTTTTTTTGTTTAAAATCGTTGGAGGAACATACTGTTAAAGTTTGGCAGATTCGTCCTGAATCACCCTGTATATACATCTAAAATATAATAAATGACTCTAAAAAGCCAAGCCAGACCCTTTATCTTCTAATATTACAGAAAATTTTAGGGTAGCACCTTTCGTTTAAAAATCGAGTTATGATTATTGCACAAAATTTTAAAATTTACTTATTCCTTCAATTCCATGTCTTAGTCGATATATAATATGAGCAGAATGAATGTTCATCAAAGATGCCTTTGAAATTTTGAAGTCAGGTGTATTATAACATCAGAAAATTATACCTAATCCTTGTCACTGACAATTTATAGGCAGTGGCTGACAGTACCAATTATCACGACGTGATAGTAACTATGCTCAAGAATTTCAGTAATAAACGCAACGGAAATATTTCCAAAAACTGCAGAAGAAGGCGAAGTAGAAGCTGATCATAACCTCACGTTGTAACCAATGTCAAATGACTTATTTTCTGGTGTTATAATACAGATGGCTTCAAAATTTCAAAGGCGCTCTTGATGAATTTTCTTTTTGCTCATACATGTTAAGTTGACAAAATCAAAAATATTATGTTATATACATTACGTATATTTAAATACATATTTTGGGTTCTAAGTAAAACATAATGAGTTAGATAGACCACTTATGTGAAGCGTCATTTTATTGTTGCTAGTTTTGGTAAGCTGCTTAAAAAGGTTCACCAGTTTAGCTTATTGTAGGAAACCTTTTTGGTTGTTTTATTACATATAGTGCATAAAGTGTTAACATTAGCAGGCAGAAGAACATTATGCGATACGCAAATAGTAGCACTTCATCGATGTTATCAGATGCTAACAAAAGCATCGTACATATTTGAATGACTAGTAAAATTTTTATTTTAAAAACGTTGTTTAATGTTCAATAAAGATCTGTAATTAATAAAAACCATTTAGAATAATTCAATAAAGCGCTTATCTTGAGATACGTTGACTAAATAATCTAGTTCAGAATTGATTAAAATCAAAATTTCAAAAAGCTACATAGAGTGCCACCAAATGCACAAAACCCCCGAATAGGGGAGGCTGGCGTTAGCTCTATTTCGCAAGTACCCAACGTAGAAAAATCATAAACATAAACAATGAGAGTCATTTTATTGTTGATAATTTTGGTGAGCGGGCTACAAAAGTTCGCCCGTTTTAGCTTATATTAAAAAACCTCTTTGGTTTATTTATTACATAATTATAGTGCATTAAAGTGTTAACATTAGCAGGTACAAGAACAATATGCGATACGCAAATAGTAGCAAATGATCTATGTTATCAGATGCTAACAAAAGGATCGTACATATTTGAATGAATAGCAAACATGTAATTTTAAAAACAATTTGGGAAACGTTACGTTTAGTCCTTAAAATGTTTAATATTCTAACAAGGCAATAGCAATATCACTAATCGCATTCCCCGCTAGTCCGGACATCCATTACAGCAGCAAATGGCATTTGCAGATGACCTTCAGATAAATTGTACTCATTTGCGATTTTACAGGATGCCAAATATTTTTTCTATTTTTAGCGTATTGTAATGTAACCAAGCCAACAAAGATTGGTTTAATATAATCAATGGATATATTTTCTAGACTGTTTGCTTAAACTGACAAGAAATAGAGCCCTTCTCTCAAGATTATTGTTATTTACGTTGACTAAATAATCTAGTTCAGAATTGATTAAAAACAGAATTTAAAAAAAAGAGTGCCACCAAGCACACAACGAATAGAGGAGGTTGGAGCTAGCTCTGTGTCCTGGTCCTTAGATGTAGTCATTGCCTGCGTTTTCTCATTAGATATTTCCATATTGAACTGCTTTGCTGTTGTTTTAAAATCGAACAGTAGTTGTTGCACGTCATCTTCCTTTTCGGCCATTATAAAAGCATCATTGGCATAACACACTATATTTATTTGTTGATTCCCTATTCGATATTGACCATGAACTGTATTAGCAATTTAAATTATCTTATCCATTAAGATGTTAAATAACGTAGGAACCAGGCTGTCCCCTTGTCTTACACCTGTTGGCACGAATCTAGGACAAAAAACCCCTGGATAAAAAACCCCGGACATAAGACCCCCGGACAAAAAACCGTCGGACTAAAACCCCCCCGGATAAAAAAACCCGGACTAAAAAAAAACCCCGGATAAGAAACCCCCGGACTAAAAACCCCCATCATAAAGAAAACACCCTCAAATCATGTGGGGTCCGTGGGAGATTATTATTTTTATTAATAACGATCAGTTATTAATTATAATTATAATTACCACTGATGGAAGAATGCAGATCAAAATGACACATGTAAAAAGTAGGGCATTTATTTAATACATAATACATTAGCAGGTATCTTTGTATTATAGCTTTTGTTATCAGTGGTAATCATATTTGTCCAATAAGAAGGCAGGTGATTACTATTTTCTAAAAATTGCAAATGGATTCTTGCATGAGTACGGAATGATAATTAATAATTGGAAATTGACGACAAAATTTAGCAAACCCGCCTGAAACAAGTATTCCAAAAGCCAAGATTATACAGGGTATATTAAAACGTGCGGAGAATATTTACAGCACGCAATTGTATGTCAAAAATTGAACCAAAAATTATAATTATCATTTGCTCTTGGACCAATAGTTTTTGAAATATTAGTGTTGAAAAGTTGTTAAATTTGGCAAAGTTGTGCATTTCGACAGCAACGGATTATGCATTCACAAGGCGAAAGTGATTTAGATAACATTAGATTGTGAACTTTCTGTATGTGTATCATATTAAATAAATGCCCCACTTTACATGTCTCATATTTTATGCATTGTTGTATCAGTAATGAATGATATTATAATTAATAACTTATTTTCAATAATAACAATAATAATCGCCCACGGACCCCAAATAATGTGCGAGTGTTTTCTTTATGATGGGGGTTTTTAGTCCTGGGGTTTTTTATCCGGGGGGTTTTTAGTCCAGGGGTTTTTTATCCAGGGGGTTTTTAGTCCGGGGTTTTTTTGTACGGAGGTCTTATGTCCGGGGTTTTTTGTTCAGGGTTTTTTTTGTCCTGTAACGGTTGGCACAGGTATCTTTACTGGTTTTTAGTGTTTAAGGCTTTTGTAACGTCTAGCACCTTCTAGTTGATATCTTTTTCTTGTCAAGTGCTTAGGATATCAGCTAACCCATTCTGTCGAAGCCTTATTTCAGATCGATAAAGCATAAAAATGCGGGACCGTCAAATTCTATAGCGTTCTCCAGAATCTGTCGTAGTATAAACACTGCGTCAATGGCAGATCGGTTGAGAAGAAAACCTTGTTGTTCTTTACTTACTCTAATTTTGTGTGTCATATACTCTGCCATTATTTTTGTTAATAGTTTGGCCATACTTATTAACAGGCTAATTTCTCGGTAATTGTTTGGGTTTGTTTTTGTTCCCTTTTTAAAGATGTGAATGGTGACGCGTGTGTGCCACTGTTTCGATATGATTCTCGAAGCAAGAATCTTTTAGAAGGAGGTTTTTATTTCTTGGATTAGTTCATGCCCTCCATACTTAAGTAACTCTTTAGTTATGTGGTCTTTCCCAGACGATTTCCTATTGTTACATTTTTAATTTGTCGTTGCTGCTTTATCTTCGGTGAATTGGAGCGTGTCAGACTGAGTGGCTTCTTGGTCGTCGTCATTGATAGGTGGAATATTAAATTATTTTCCGAGGTCATTTGTAGTTGCTCCATATAGATTTTTAAAAACTCTTGTGGTGTGATAGCGGTCACTTGAACATATTCATTTATTGACTTTTTTCTAGTTCTTAACATATTTCACCCCTTTTTTGTTCGTCGTAAAGCTCGTGTTGAATTTCATTTAAAAAGGTATTTAATGTACACCAGTCTCGTAATTTACTGCTAATATCTTCCTTTTAATTGTGTTGTAATCTTAAACCAGAGAAACGAAAATAAAAATTACTAAGATTGTGTTACACGTATGACAACACTGCATTTACAGATATTCTCAAATGCATTGAAACTCAAATATTTTAGGTTGTTTTTTTACTATTAATTTAGTGCCAATGAGTTTATTTGATAAGTAATGGTTTAGTAACTTAAAGACTGTCCAAAAATGAGATGATTTTTAAAACTAGAACTTTAAATTGTTCTCGTCTACGAATGTTTATCATTTTTCTACGGGGGATACTTGTGCAACAGACCTAACGCCAACCTTCCCTTTACCTTGTTTTTGTGAGGTTGGTGGCACTTTATCTAACTTTTAGAAATTCTGTTGTAAATCAATTTTGGACTAGTTTATTTAGTCAACGTACAACCAATAACTTTGAGATAATTTATGTATTCCTTGTCAGTTTAAGCAAACAGGCTACAAAAAATACCTTATTTATTATAGCAAACCAATTTTTATTTGTTTGGTTACATTCCAATGCGTGATGGGTTATCAGATGCTAGTTAAAAATAGAAAAATATTTGGCTTCCTGTAAAATCGTAATTGAATGCAATTTATCTGAAAAGGTCATCTGCTGCTGTTATGGATGTCCATACTTTGTGGGGAATGCGATCGGTAATATGCTATTACCTTGTTAGAAAGAGGTACAATATGAGAATTTTCATATTTTTGTTAGGTTTAGTAGTTCTTTTGAATTTGTCGCCGGTAAGTATGCTCTATGAATATACAAGTAGTTTAATTGTTATTGAGTTTAAATTAGCGTATTTAAAGTTTGTTCTAAAACATCGTATAAGGTTTTTATATTTAATAGCTATTTGTGCTAGTGGTGAAAGCGATACTTTTTTATGAGTTTGAAAGTTGAAGCACGACAGCGAGGACAGAGTGCATCAGTTATACGAGTAACAAAATGTTGCTTTCATACGTGTTGTACGCTTAATTTTTTTTAACAGTGGTATCTTGTAACTTTTAATTTGGTCGAAAATTGCTGCAGGATTTGCAACTGTCAAATTGACAATTTACAATTCCAATAAAACAATCTCCGAAACTTCTTTGTGGCGTGATATAAATCATATTCTTATTTGGGTATTTCGCCACGCTGAAAATTAAAAATATTAAATAACGAATGTATCGAGGGACAATCTAGCCTGGTTATCAACGACTAACAATTAAAAAGCACAAGAAACTTTTTTTCACCGGGATTGAAAGATGACCAACCTCCAATGAATTGCTTGACACTGACGTTTGTTGATTATCTATACCTACTTGATCTGATCTTTAAAAATCGATAGCCAACTATTGTCTAAAAATATTTAGAAAGTCGACATGCATGTTTCTTCGTTAAGTACAATATACTAGTGGACCCGTTGCAAAATATTTTGCAAGTTACAAAACTTCTTTCTAAGGTGGGGCAGGATTCACTAGGTAAAATTTAAATCTTTAAGTTTCAAAAACTACTCACACGTGATATTGCCACATATACTTGACCATTGCTAAATACTGGGGTTGATGCAAATACGATATATTCCCACTTTATCCCCAATTTGTCTTTGTAATTTATAAATTATCAGCTCAAATGGTAGACGCACAGAAAAATTTATTTTCCGAAGGGAAAAGGTAATGCAATATTAGAATGTGTTAATCTATTCGCGGTAATAATACTCTTCTGCCTGTGGCTAAGCAGTTCTCAAATAAATGGCGTACCATTAATCTTATCTCATCTATTAAACATATAAACACATTTAAAATTTTCAAGGAAATTTGTATTGATCCTATTTTTAGTTTTAAGCAATGTGGATATATTCCACTGAAATTTAAAGAATCTAGAAATTTCATAGAAAATTATAAAACGTTTTCAGTATGTGATACATTTATTGTATTCATACTCAAATATTGCTTTTCATATTCAGGCAGGAGAGATATAATTTTGATGTTGATTTCATAGCAATGTTCATTTTTTAGGGCTAAAATTGAGAATTTTGAGGGCCGTTGGTAGCAATGGCTACAAAATAGTTTAAATAAGCGACATGCGCTTCACTCCAGAGCACAGGCCGTATTTTACACAAACAAATTCAAGCAAGGACAGTGGTCCATTGCAAAAATCAGCAGAATGCCACGGACCGACTTCAAAAGCTTGCTTGTTCTACTGCTACGGGGGCGCTATCTAAATCAGCCCAGTGGAAGTCTCAAAATATATGTCGAAAAAAAAACGCTTCACGTTTTAAATATATAGATTTCGTTTCCTTAATTTTACGTTTAGTTGTCATTCATTCATTAGACAAGATCTTTGTGTTATAAAATTGTATTTTCTGGTTGTTATCCCAAGCATGTTCTGCCAGCTTAGACTTGTTGAATTGATAGGTTTTCATCATATTTTTATGTTCTTTAACTGCATCTGCTAAAGGTGTGGATGCTTCACCGATATAATATCCCGCATTCACAGGAAATACTATACATACGATTTTTTTAATGTTGTTCTGCGTTGAACGGTTTAGTTTTTATAAGAACTGACCGCAAGGTATTCATCGTTTTGAATACTGTCCTAACATTGAATCTATTTCCAATTCGTCTAATTTTGTCAGATATGCCTGGAATAGAAGGTACAGTTAGAGTATTATATTTTTTAGTGTCATTTCTTTGTATGTGTCTGGCATTGTTTCGAATTTTGAAAATGTTCCGAACAAGAGTCTCTGGATAGACATTAACTTGTGAAACATAAATAATAAATTCTTTCTCTTTTTAAAAATTTTATCATTATAGCAAACGACTTTGGCTCTGTCGTAGAAAGTTTTTACAACACTTGCCTTTATGTTTTTGTGATGGTTGGAGTTAAAATGTAAGTACTTATTAGTGTTGGTTTTGTTACGGTACACTGATGTTTCAAAAGTATTTATTGTGCGTGTGATTGATGTATCAAGAAAAGGTGAGTAATTGTTTTGCTCTGTTTCTAATGTGAATTTGATGGAAGTTTCTTTGCTGTTAATATGTTCAAGATATTTGTCCACCTCATCGATATCATTAGGCCAAATTGCAAAAACATCATCGACATATCTCCACCAAACTACTGGTTTGTTTGGTGTATGTGTAGACATGTTGCTGTTCAAAGCCTTCCATACAAATGTTACTAATAATGGGAGATAAAGGAGAACCCATTGCCATCCAGAAATCTTGTTGGTAAAATTCATTGTTTATTTGAAAGTATGTCGTTTTAATGCACGGTGTTAAAAGACCATAATAGTATCAATTCTTGAGGTTGTTCATGTATATAATGTGTTATCGCTTTGTAGCCTATGTTTAATGATGTTGAGTGCTTTGTGTACTGAAACATTAGTGAAGAGACTAACTACTTCAGAACTGACCATTAAGTGTTGTGTGTTTATGTTTGCCTCTTTAAGTTTTTCAAGGAAATGTGGCGTGTTCTTTATATATGCCTCTGTGTTTCCTGATATATAAGTCAGTATTTTAAGTAAATATTTAGCTAAACCGTGACAAGGTGAACCTATCGAACTAACTATTGGCCTAGTGATACATTTGATTTGTGAATCTTTGGTAATCCATAAAAATGTGGTGGTTTACTGTAGTGTGGTGTTAGTGTACGTCTTACAAAATCGGTAAATTGTTCTCTGTGTTTGTAAAGTGTTTTGTATATTTTTGTTCCTATTGTATGTGTTGGATCTTTATTTAGTTTAGTATATTGTCCCTCACTAATTGGTGTTAAAAGTTTTTCGTTGTATGTGGTTGTGTCAAGTACTACTATGGCGTTGCCTTTGTTTGCAGGTAAAATTTTAATTGTGTTATCGGTTTTTAGTGTGTGTAGTAACTATTTTTCTTGTTTTGATATTTTTTCTGATTGTGTAAGGTCGTTCTAGTATGATTTTGTTTCTACTCTTGTATTCCTGTCTAATGTCTTCTGCAAGTTTTTGACAAGTCTCTTCTATAGCTGCAACTTAATCAAGTTTAGTAATTCGTTTTGGCGCCACTGCGTAGTTAAGTCCTTAGCTAAGAACTAATTTGGCAGTGGCGTTTAGTTATTTAGAAGACAGATTAACTACAATTGTATTTAAATAAAGTGGTACTGTTCTTTAGTGTATTTAGTTCAATTGTGTGTTTTTCTTGTATGTTGGAATTTTTTAGCTTAGTCAACACTGATATACAATAGTACATGACAGATTAGAAGTAGAATCCTATAACAAAAGAGTCGCCAGTCACACTAACATTTTCTACTATTGGTTTAACAGGACCACCCGTGTGACAAACTTTACAATAAGTTTGGTACAGAATGTTGACAATGTGAAGGTGAGATCTGAGTATTAACAGGGATTTTCTTTATTTCTGGTTGTTGCCTTGCTGATTGTTCTGCCAATTTCCTTTAAATGGAAAAGCACTACATTTCGTTTCCATATGGTTCTTCTTGTGAAGATTGGCGTATATAAATGTTTCCCTTCCTCCTTAAGCCAATGTTCACTAATCATCACCAAGCCAAAATTGTGCTCAGTTGAGATGGATTCAAGATAATTATGTTTATTCCTAATACACTGAATATTTGCATGAAATATAGTAAGATAGAAGACACTTGCTCTTCTTGACACGTCGGTAGTATTAAAATTATTATTTTGATGGGTAGTATTTGCCATGGCTTTCCCTGGGTTGTTGTAGGCGTATTAGAAGTTGGGAGGAGACTTGTAAGTTGCAAGGATGCAGTAGAAGCTCCCATGCCTTACGCTTCAAAGTACTTGATGTACATTTGTCTCAGCGACCCCACATCTAGTGGAAAACCCTCAGAGGCTAAAAACACACTTAGAGAAGAATTTGTGAAGCCAATCTTCTCTTGAGTACCGACTTCTTTAGTTTTCCTTTTCTTCACCTTGTCCAGATGAGTTTCATTTCTTTCACTCAGATTTTTATCGAAACGGTAGTTTCTTTCTACTGACCAATTTACTGATACACCAGCAGGCCATCTGCTGATTTTTCTGATTGTTTTAATAGGGTGTAGCATCTTGTAGTAAAGTCCGACATTTCCAACTTTTCTATAATAAATGTGATTGCTCTTATAATACTATGGAAGGTTTCTCACAATCACATACTGCCATTCGCTTTTGCCTAATTTTTCATCTTGAGTATAAGTTTAAATTGGACACTGGTTTTGGGTTACTCACGCTAGAAGATATTTTTGTTCTATAGGTGCCAACTCAGATTGGGATCGGTTGAGAAGTCGAAGAAGTAACATCTGTAGGTTTTAGAGGTTTCAGGTTTTTTTTTTGAACTCCGCCATGGATGTTGTATCACTTCTATGTTTTTCTAATTTCAATTGAAAACGGATTATGTACCTCTACGTTGATTTGAGGAGAGGTTGAAAGGCTTGTGCTACATAACATTTAAAAATTTTCGAATTGAATGTGGGCCACAATTAGAGAAGAGCTGACATATCGAGTAAATTTCTTCACCTCCTTTATGAAAAAACTTCATCTTAGAAACGTTTTCACCCACCGATTCATGTGTCTCTGTAATAATTGAATTTGCATCAGCCACTCTCTTAATTAGTGACTCTATAGCTTCGATATCATCTTTTGATACTTAGGCCTTTGTCAATCGCAAAACCTTTTCATGGAGATATTTTAGATGGGGAGAATCACATAGAACGTTTGATTTTATTGTTGTGAAACCGTTTTAAATGTTGTTTTGTCAAATCCATTGCATGCCATACAAAATATGCGCCTATATTCACCACTACATTTAAGTTTATATTTGTCGAAGAAGGCCCTTTGACAAGTATTGTATTTAAAATTAGCCATTACAACGAAATGGGGTTCAACTTCACTTTAAGTGGTAAATAATTTAAATGTTACGGGAAGTCAAATTGCAGTAACTTGCAGAATGTGTTTCCTATTGTGTCACCATGTTTTGATGGATCCTTACATGCGTAGTAATATGTAACGTCAAGTTTAGTCAACACAACAAAACAAACACACGCAAGTATTAGCAGACAAGAATGCACAACACTGCAAAACAAATAGAGCAAATCACAAATGCGTCTGAATTATTCTACAAGCAAACTAATACTAATTCAAAGCATTAAAACGGTTATTGATTTGTTATATAAGCAATGGTCTTTTGATGTTTAGTGTGTTGCTTCACTTACACGTAAATGAATAGAATACGAGTATGCAAGTACAACCACAGTAAATCTAACGCAACTGCCGATAAACGAAGAGGAAGCCCAACTTTACAAAGCCCTTTATACAGTGCTGCGCATTGTGCTGATTGTCTGGTTCATCAGAATTGAGCAAGCAGACATAAATGTTAACATTCGACGAGGTCCCGGGGTTGACATTCTTTGAAGCATTACGAATTACATGAGTTCTCTGCTGCAGATGTATGACTGCTAATTCTCGGTTATAATTAATTAACTGTACGCTCAAGTTAATTCCTAGAACTTTCTAAAAACCCTAAAATTATATCGTGCATACACGCGTTACAAAAGCATGGCCAATTGACAATTAACAACAGGTAGGTATTATTTGTTTACTAGAAGTTCCTACATTTTCTTAAAGAAAAATTCGTTCTGTATATTGATGTAACAATTGTGTGAAAATGTATAAAACATAATTTGATACAAACAAAAAAGTTACCCAGTAGAAAATGTTGTAGATTCTCTAGAACTCAGTTATTCAAATTTCACTTCCTTATATTTAAGTTGTCTTTTTTTATCCTGCTCGATTCCATATAATGGGCTTTTCGTGGTTTCTATTTCCGCTGGAAGCGATAGCGTGGGTGGGGCTGAGGGGGGGGGGGGAGTTGGTGCCGCGATTTTTTTTTCAGATGCGCGTATTTTTAAACAATCGAATCCAGAGCTTTGTGGGTAACATACAGAAACAAAGACACCTGAAAAAAATTTAAGATTAGCCATTGCAGTCAATACAATTTTCTGGAAGCTCGAACACTTCATAATATTTGCACTTAAAATTAACAAATTTAATTAACATAGATGATGGATGGGCCCTCAATCTGCTATAATTCGCAGTCTTCTAATAATGGATGCCATAAGTCATTGTTGATTTCCATTATCTGCTATTAGATCACCTAAGGTTTTAGATTTTAGTACATTTTGCTTGTACACTGTAAATATTTACCGATTCTTTGGCATTCCAACTTCAATTGTATGTGACAATCGAAATTTAGAATACACAATATTGACAGCCTATACATTTCGTATCATTGAAATGGTTCCATTCTTCGATTTACTTTCGGCTGCTACTCTGCCATCTGTCATTTCGTCCATCCACACTCTCGCTGAGCTTTTTCTTATTCCGCACTCCCCGCGACAAATATTATTTTACTTAGTAGCCATGTTATAAATAGCCATAGCCCGAATATTGAAAATTATAACTTCACTCAAAAGCAACCGCCTATAGCCGATCATAATTTTGCCTTATACTGCTATGTTTATTAAAGGCGCCTTCTGTACTGTAAGACCTATTTTGCAACCGTTAAAATATATCGACGTTAACTGAAGCCTGGGAAATAGTTAGACATTTTTCGTTGAAACGATAGGTAACGTCATGACCTTAGGTTTCCTGTAATTTGAGCGGCTGATTTTGGTGGTGTAAATGCGTTCTTACCAACATTGTTCATAATTTTATGCGTTGTAGTTTGATTGTAAAGCAGAATGAAGATTATCAAATTCTTATGTTCGACCCTTTACCTGTTGAAAGGTGTGTTACGACACATCCAGGCTGAAAAACAGGTGGCAGCTAACAATTTACCCTGAATTTGTCAGGCATCCTTATGGTACAACCTACCCTCCTTCACCCAGCTAGCGGGCACCTTACTTTTTGTTACACTGTTTCATTTCGACCGTAACAAAACCTTTATATATAGTCTTGCACAATTATTACAATTTCTATGACAGGTGTACCAATGTAGAGTATCAGGTCGCCTCCTTCATACAAGTTTTAATACAATTTTTCCGTACCCGGTTCTGGGCTGCGCACAGTTACAAATTTACAAAAGTGAAGAGCTGTTGCTTTTGCTGATTCTAGAATTATATAACCACGAGGCATTTTGCTTCATTGCTAATTTGATAGACGTTGCTTGCTCCCCATGTAAAATCAGTTACTAATCGATATTGTATATCTTTATGTTCTTGGAGGAAGATGTAATTTTGATTTTCGAATAAAATTTTCACTTGTATGTATATATAATGTAATACAAACCCAAACAATTGGTTAACGGAAAATTAGTATAATTTTCTGTTTAGCAAAACGCAGTTACATAGACGCAAATAAAATAAAACAACATTTTTATTATATAAATATTTTTATTTTCTATGTTTGCCTAGGTAAACAAATGCAAGCGGAATTTTTAAGCAGATTGGAAATCCAAACTTGTGAACATCTTACAAAAACTAATTAAGTCAGAATGACCATTTTTCACATTTCACTAAATTGTCGTTTAAACGATAACAATACCGGGAGCAACAACGGGAGAAACAACGGCGGCGGCGGGGACGGATACTACGGATACTGCGGGGGAGACTACAGAGGCTACAGCGGGTACTCCCGATACCAAGATTTGGGGATTGGGTTCGGGGTTGGGGCCGGCGAAGGCGACGGCCAGGATGGCGGCGAGAACGAACTGGAAGAAAATAATATTTAAATATAATTTTGATTTTACTCTATTAAGTATTTGTTCTGAATGCCAGCCGATTGACCTTTCAAAGTCTATAGCAAATTATCTGAATGAAATATAAAATAGTCTAAAAGTTAAATATAAACAAGTTTACTTACCAGCTTGTACATTTTGAGAAGTTTAAGTTATTTGATCTACTAAAATCAAATGATGCTTAAGCGAGAGCTGTTCTTGCTTATATACAGAATCTGCGAAGCGTAGATTTGATTTAAATTTACTTGTAAGCAAAGAGGGAAGCTGTAAGAAACTGTTAGGTTGCATCATAATTGTCTCGATTATAATTTATCCACTTTTTGTGGCATGTAAGTTTGGATTATTTCAAGGGCAATAAAGATAACAAATTATTATTCGGCCTAAAATGTTTATTTACACCAAAAAATATGCATAATTGATAAATCAGACTGTTATTAAGCAATTTATATTAATTTTAGGTATGGTGCCTGTCTACATAAGCATGCAATAACTTCTTTAATATTCATACTTTAAATCCATACGTTAAGTGGTACGTCAATTTTCGCTACTGTAACTTAATAAATTAATATTTTTATTGTCACCTCAGAATGAAGTACTAAATTTTATAAAATAGTAAATGCGTAGTTATTTCACATTAAGCTTTAAAAGTTCCTACCAGAGATTGAACACAAGCTGTCGCGATTGCCTAGAAAATTTAAATCATTTTTTTCCCGCCATACATTGCGCCTCCAAAATAATGGCAAGGGATAACATTTAAGTTCATCACTAACATTGAGAAATTAAGCAGGATTGCTTCATGTAGCTGAATCACGTAGGGCCGCCATACGCCAAGATTTTCAAAATTGTCAGTTGAAAAATGCTATTTCTCAGTGGTTTGGTAACAAAGAGAAGATTGAAATGACAATTCTATTAAAGTTTCAATCATATACATAATGATTATAGATTTGTGCTAAATAATTCAGATAACGGAACATTGAAAAGGTGAAAACAATATCACTTCATTTATAAACCTGCAAATTATTAAAACCCTAAAACTGCCATGTAAAACGTACCCAATGGCACTTTACCTTACAAGTTGGCAGAAATATTATCTTTGAGATGAGGAAGACGTTACTAAAGACATATGATAGAAACAATTGAAAATATGAAAGTTTAAAGATAGCAACTCCATTAGAGCGCTGCACCATGGAGAAGCAACGTTGTGTTATTCGTTTCTTGCACAATGAAGAAGTGAAACCCACTGATATCCATCGTAGAATGAAGTTCCTATATGGAAATTCTTGTTGGTTACTTCAACAGATGTATAAATGGTGTAATAATTTTAAAAACATGATGTATTTCGTAGCCGTTTCTTCCCGACCTGGTCAAGCAAACCCTTTTGTGACCGAATGCCCGAATCTGTTGCGGTAGTGCAAGCTTTGATGAAAGAAAATCGCCGAATTATCCTTGATAAAATCCGTTAAGCTTTGATTATGAGCCATGGTTCTGTACATCACATAATGAATGACATCCTGCAGTTCCATACAGTAACCTACTCGGTTGGTTCAAAAGCAATTGACTCTATAGTTAAAACAAGGATGTGTGTCGATTTTGCGACGATATGAAGCAGTAGGCGATGCCGTTCTGACAAGTATTGTGACTGGGAATGAGTCCTCGGTAAACTATTATGAACCCGAGACTAAGGGAGCAAGGAAATACTGGCGTAACACCTCTTCACCAAAACCCAAAATATGTGACCGTTTTTTGGCATGCAAGTGGGTTGGTTTTGGAGGTATACAGAACTTCTAAAGAACTGGCTCAGGTCTGCCATCAAGATCAAAAGGCGAGGATGGCTGTATTCTGGCATTCTTTTACAGAATGACAACGTGAGGCCCCATAATGCATGTGCAGCGATAGCAATCATCTAAGATTTATAGTTTGAGTATCTACTACATCGGCCTATTCTGCAGCCCTCCCTTTATGCGATTATCACGTCTTTGGTCCACTTGGAAATGCATTAGGTTGGAAGAAATTTCAGACCAATTATTAAAGGACTTAGATAGTGGGGAGTGGCTGTGCACCCGACTAAAATACTTTTTTTCTTCAACTAATCATGCTCGTCCGAAAGGGTGGAGTACATACATAGCTTGTAAGGAGGAGTAGGTCGAAAAATTAGTTACCCGTTTTTGACATTGCTCCAATAAATTTTGTTTGAATTTTTTTATTCTGTTTTACCTTACAAAATGTAGCTTTGCCCTGAGCAAGTAAGTAATCGTCAGAACTGTCCTGAAATGTGTAATTTATTACAATATTTCTTGTACTTACAGATATTACTACTACAAGATATTAAACAAAAGCAAACCAACGTGTTTAATGTGGCAGTATATGTACGTACGTTAAGGGAGAATTTAATAGATATTTCGGCACCCGAGCCTGTAAGAAGCTGAAACTAATGGAGATAGACTTTAAATCAATTTCATAAAAGGCAACTCATCCACGAAAATGCGAAGAATATCGAAATATTAGCTTAATGAGTCATGTTGTTAAAATCTTCCTAAAAATAGTACACGCCCGAATATACAGGGTTATTCTAAATGATAGACCCATTTTTAAAAATTCGTATTTATTAAAGTACACATCCAAAATGAACGATGTACGAGGCATTTTGCATGAATCCCTTCCTCAGCGCTGGATAGGTCGCAGGGGAAATGAAGACCTGACTCTACACTTCTGGCCACCGAGATCTCCTGATCTCACCCCATGTGACTACTTCTTATGGGGTTATGTTAAGGATGCTGTTTACGTCCCGCCTCTGAACGATCTGCAGAACCGTATCACTGCTACCGTGCAGTCAGTAACAGCAGATACGCTTTCTCGTGTGTGGGATGAGTTTAGCTACCGCGTAGATGTTTGCCGTGCAACGAACGGTGGACACATTGAACATTTATAATGTATTAAAAAAAAACTTTGAAACTTCCTCTTTTCGTTGGTATAAAGATTGTTCATTTTGGATTTGTACTTTAATAAATACAAATTTTTAAAATGGGTCCATCATTTGGAATAACCCTGTACATATAACAAATGCGAATTGGCTATGTCAGACACACAACTGGGATTTAGAAATGGATACGGGACACGTGAAGCACTATTTGCTTTAAATATATTAATCGAACGTTGCTTAGATGTAAACACAGATGTATATATTGGATTCATAGACTATACTAAAGCATTCGACAGAATTGAACACAATAAATTATTCGAAATACTAGAACAACTGAACTTAGACTATCAAGACGTACGCCTTATAACAAACCTATACAGGAAACAGACGGCTTGCGTTCGAACAAAAGAAGGCATCACTGAAGAAATAAATATAAAGCGTGGTGTTAGACAGGGTTGTATCCTGTCACCAATGTTATTCAACGTATACTCCGAGATCATATTCAAAACAGCATTGAACGAAAGAACAGAGGGTATTAAGATTAATGAAATGGCTATAAATAATATAAGATATGCCGACGACTCTGTGCTTATAGCGGAAACGGAGCAAGATCTTCAAAATCTGTTCAACTGTATATATGAAAGCAGCGTAGCATATAGATTAGACATGATTTTAAGAAAGACCAAGTATATGGTAATAACAAAAAAACAACCAACAATGCAATGAATAAAATAAACAATAAAAGCATCCAACGAATATCTGACTATAAATATTTGGGTATGATAATAAATGACGAAGGAAGACAACAAAAGGAAGTGAGAAGCCAAATTGAACAAGCCAGATGTGCGTTTAATAACTTAAAATCTCTACTATGTAACCGTAGTTTAAATTTATATCTAAGGAGAAGACTTCTTAAATGCTATGTGTTTTTGATGCTGCTGTATAGGGTAGAAGCCTGGACGTTAACATAGGACCTATGCAGCAAAATCGGTGCATTTGAAATGGGGGCCTACAGACCCATGCTGCGAGTTTCATGGGTGGATAGAGTAACCAATGTAGAAATTTTAGTAAAAATTAATTGCTCCTTGGAACTTATGACTACTATAAAACGACGGAGACTAGAGTACCTAGGGCTAGGGCATATAAGGAGAGGCGAAAAGTACCAATTACTACAATTAATTTTACAAGGTCGTATAAAAGGCAAAAGAAGTCTTGGCCGTAGGCGCACCTCATGGCTAAAGAATCTCCGAAATTGGTACAACAAATCTACAAGATCACTCTTTCGAGCTGCAGTTTCCAAGGTGCAAGTAGCCTTATTGATCGCTAACATCCGTTAGGATATGCACTAGAAGAAGAAGAAGAAAAGACTGTTAAGATTAAGATGAGAATAATATAGGAAATGAACAATAATTAATGGACACATTTGTGACGTTTTGAGACTTAAATAAAAGGAATTGTGTACCTTCTCATTAAACAACCAGTGTTGACGACACGTATATTTTAACCTGTCTGTTTGACAATCAAATAAGTCTTAGGTTTTCTTCTGATTAGTATTTATAGATGTTTGGGGAGTTTAACGAGGTTGGCAACTTATTTAGCTACCATTGTGAAAGAAGAGATGCGAATAGAAAAATAATTAAAGTAAACACTCTTGTACAAAACGCTGTTTAGCAAATTTTGCTAATGACTGAGACCCCTTTTCAACATAGAGTCGTTAGTGGTTTTCCCGTGGGGTATTCACGATCACCCCTGATAAAAAATAAAAATTTTACTAACACATAAGCCCAAATGATATATCGAGGGATAAGTATAGTGCAGATTGTGGTAAAAATTATGTAACATATTTTTCTCTACACTTCTTATATTGTTCGAATACAATAGATGCAGTGTTTCTTTGTGAGCAATTTGGTGTGATTAGAATATTTGAGTATTCTCTTCGATTTGTTGTTGCTGGTGTCAATTGGTCATTGCTGTACGGTTCTTCACGAGCAGAGTTATCGCTAGTTCAACACCTGTGACAGAAGTTTAGGCAAATTGGAAAAAGCCAATGTGTCAAAGTTAAGCATTAGTGATTGAAAAACTGTCGAATAATTGAGGTTGTAAGATATTTAGCAATTGGACAAAAAAGTCGGAATTTAGAATTTGCTATAGATATAACTTTGTGAACCAAAACAGGGTTTAAAAATTATATAGGGACATTTTAGCATTACCGAAATGGGCATAAGAGAATAGTACAAAAGTAATAATAGAAGAGAAGTGTGATTGATGTTAAAGTGAAAATGGGTTATAAAATCAGGAGCGACCACTAGCTTCTGAAAACGAAAATGGTATGTAGCGGTGGTGCGTATACACTACAAGAGGGAATAAAAACAAAGGTTTGACAAAACATCTAAATTGTACAGCTGCTGCAACAAAAACATCAAGTAATGTTCAGTGGGAAAGTGGCACAGGAAAGAGTGGAAAGGCAAAATTTGAAACTTTAGAAGAACAATGTAGCGCATTCCAGTTAGCATCACTGAATCGGAAGAGAAAGTAGAAAACAGTAAAAGAAATATTTGCTACGAAGAAACAGATTATGCACCAAGCCTAAAGAAAAAATATCGAAGAGCTTGCTTGCTGCAGCAGCGAAGGTAAAATCGTGAAAATGCTTTACAAAAAAAAATGTAAACATTATAAATAGAATAACAAAGTCCTCTAAAATGTATGCCGGTTAAGGGGGGATAAAGTGGGTGGACTATTAAGGCAGTAAAAATACATGACGGAAAGATGAAGAACACATTTCGAAGAGATGCTAAGAGGAGATGCCATAGAAGATACGCTCTGAAATAAGATGGAGGTGAAAGAAGATTGTAATGAAAATATTATTGATACCGAAACAACCGCAAAGAGACTGATCTGAAAGTAGATGAAAATAGAGAAGGCTGCGAGGACGACCAAATAATAGCCGCGATGCTGAAATGTATGAAAAGCAACGAAACGAAAGAACTTCAGAAGATCGTGATTCAATCCTGGACTACCAAATCAATTCCCAAGAATTGGAAGGTGGCAATTATGAAATCAATATTTAAATAGAAAGAAGATAATGGAGGCTGCAACCACTATATTAAGCGTCCCTGGTAAGATATACAAAAGAATACTAGAACTAAAGCTGAGCCCAATTCTCAACTAATTACTCATTTAACTAAAAACAGTATACTTCCCGACACACAGTCAGGTTTTAGGCAGGGACACAGCTGTGCAACCGCTCTACTTAATGTCACGGATGATATCATTGCAGCTGCCGATCGTGGAGAGATTAGTGTATTAGTCTTGCTAGATTATAGTAAGGCTTTTGACACCATCTCTCATTCTATACTACTTGCAATTTTGCATTATATTGGCCTGAGTGACAACTCTGTTAATTTTCTGTCAACTTATCTTAGAAATAGATCACAAGCCGTAGAGTTATGTAATTCATCGTCTCATATTAGGCCCGTAATCAGTGGCGTACCACAGGGTTCCATTTTAGGACCATTATTATTTACAATTTATACGTCTACCTTACACAAACGGCTCAAAACATGTAAAACTCAAATGTATGCAGACGATACACAATTGTACCATTCATTTCCTCCAAATAATTCTATTCAAGCTGTCAGTGATATCAACGTAGACTTACAAACGCTTTTTGAAGATTCCTATAAACACTGTCTTACTCTTAATCCATTAAAATCTAATATCTTGTTGTTTGGGAACAGGAACGAAATCATTGCTCTAAAGGGTTTTGCGAAATTTACTATAAATGGTGTTGACGTACCTGTAACTGATAGTGCCAAAAACCTTGGTGTCATACTAGATGAAAGCTTTAGATTTCGTCAACATATATCTAATAATATCCGCCGAGCTTACATGAATTTAAAGCTTCTTTACCCCCACAGAGGCTATTTAAGTAGTAGCACTAAAGCTATGTTATGCGAATCGCTAGTTCTATCCCATTTCTCCTATTGCTCTTCTGTGTATGGACCATGCCTTGATCGGGATAATTTGAGTCGTATTCAGCGTGTTCAAAACTCCTGCCTGCGTTACATCTTCGGTATAAGGAAATATCAACGTATATCTCATAAGTTATCTGAGCTAAAGTGGCTTAATATGAATAATAGGCTTAAACTACAAATAGCATGTCATTATCATAAAATCATAATAAATAAAAATCCAACATATTTATTTAAGAAAATAGTTTTCCGCAATGATATTCACAACTTAAACCTACGTAATATAGATCTTACCATAACACCACCTCTTCATAGGACAGCCTTTTTTCAGAGATCATTTCGATACAATATTTCTAAAAGTTACAACGCATTGCCTAATAATATAAAACATCTAAACATAATGTCATTTAAGCGACATCTATTTTTGGCGCTTCTGAAGGAACAGGGATAGAAACGCTTATAATTTAGATCTGCTGCTCTTAATTATATATAGTTATTTCTGTTTTTCGTCGTAGTGAAGGTTTATTCGGGGCATCATTTTTTAGTTTTAATAATTTTTTTTACATATAGGCATTCAATTAAAAAAAAAAATAAGTTTTTTATTTTAAATTTTAGGGTTTGAGTGGAAGAGCAGGGCCTATCTTAAATACGGCATCTGAACTCCACCCTAAGATTTCTTGCCGACTAATTTTGGTTTTATGTATTTATGTACTTACATGATAATTTGTACGTTTACAAGTGGCAGAAATAAAGACAATATTATTATTATTATTATTATTATTATTATTATTATATACATATAGATAATAAATTAGAAGATAAACAGAATGTATTCGTACCAGGTAGAAGAGTTCAAGATTCAATATTCACTCTATGTTCTACTGATTTAGATAAGGCCTTCACTAAGTGCCGCGGGAAGAAATATAAAAGCCCCTGCGTAATAGGAAGGTAATAGCACCCCTACTTATGTCAATAAAATGCTTTTAAGAGGTAGCTGAAATTCCGTGAAAATTGGGAACGAGAGCTCGGCGGGAATGTAATGAGGGAATAGTGAACCCGCTGCTCTAAAGTTCTCTTTGGTCCTCTCGTGTCCTTCGTTCTCTTTGTGTCGTCATATTCGTACCTGCTCTGACCTTTTCGTTTCTATTTCACTCTACTCTTGATCTTTTACAACTTCTTCTTCCATTTCGATCATCATGAATTTGTTCCTACTATTTCTTGTCATATCCCATCTTTCGGCTCCATAAATGTGACTATACTTTAAACGATGCTTTCGTATATTCTCTTCTTAGTTTCTTTCGCAATTAGTCTGTCTCATGAGATTGGGTTTACCAGTTCGGAGCTGCGCACAGTTACACACTTAGAGAAGTGAAGAGCTGTTGCGTTTGCTGCTTCTAGAATTACACAGCCACGAGGCTTATTTGCTTCATTGTTAATTTTAAAAACGTTGCTTGCTCCCAATATGCAATTAATTACTAGTCGATACTGTAGGCGATTATATTTTTGGAGCCAGATGTAATTTTGATTCTTAAATAAAATTTTAACTTTTATGTTTATATAATGTAATACAAACGCAAACAATTGGTTAACGGAAAATCAGTATAATTTTCTGTTTAGCAAAACGCAGTTACATAGACGCAAATAAAATAAAACAACATTTTTATTACATAAATATTTTTATTTTCTATGTTTGCCTAGGTAAACAAATGGAAGCGGAATTTTTAACCAGAATAAAAATCCAAACTTGTGAACATCTTACAAAAACTAATTAAGCCAGAATGGCCAATTTTCACTTTTCCGTTTTCGTTTAAACGATAACAATACCGGGAGCAACAACAGGGGAAACAACAGCGGCGGCGGGGACGGATACTACTGATACTGCGGGGGAGACTACAGAGGCTACAGCGGGTACTCCAGATACCAAGATTTGGGGATTGGGTTCGGGGTTGGGGCCGGCGAAGGCGACGGCCAGGATGGTGGCGAGAACGAACTGGAAGAAAAAAATATTTAATTATAATTTTGATTTTACTCTATTAAATAATTGTTCTGGATGCCAGCCGATTGACCTTTCAAAGTCTATAGCAAATTATCAGAACGAAATATAAAATAGTATAAAAGTTAAATAGAAACAAGTTTACTTACCAGCTTGTACATTTTGAGAAGTTTAAGTTATTTGATCTACTAAAATCAAATGATGCTTAAGCGAGAGCTGTTCTTGCTTATATACAGAATCTGCGAAGCGTAGATTTGGATTTAAATTTACTTTTAAGCAAAGAGGGAAGCTGTAAGAAACTGTTAGGTTGCATCATAATTGTCTCTATTATAATTTATCCGCTTTTTGTGGCATGTAAGCCTGGATTATTTCAAGGGCAATAAAGATAAAAAATTATTATTCGGCTTAAAATTTTTATTTACACCAGAAAATATGGATAATAAATAAATCAGAATGCCACTAAGCAATTTATATATAAGCATACAATAACTTCTTTGATATAAATACTTTAAATCCATAGATTAAGTAATACGTAAATTTTCGCTACTGTAACTTAATAAATTAATATTTTTATTGTCACCTCATAAGTAATGGCAAGGGATGACATTTAAGTTCCTCACTAACATTGAGAAATTAAGCAGGATTACTTCGTGTAGTACTTTACCTTACAAGTTGACAGAAATAGTATTTTTGAGATGAGGAAAGCGTTATTAATGACCTATCATAGAAACAACTGAAAATATGAGAGTTTAAAGATAGCAACTCCATTAGACCGCCACCAGGGAGGAGCAACGTTCTGTTATTCGTTTCTTGCACAGTGAAGAAGTGAAACCCACTGATATCCATCGTAGAATGAAGTTCCTATATGGAAATTCTTGTAGGTTACTTCAACAGATGCATGAATTGTGTAATAATTGCAAAAATGTAGTGAATTCCGTAGCCGATTCTTCCCGACCTGGTCAAGCAAACCCTGTTGTGACCGAATGTCCAAATCGGTTGCGGTAGTTGAAGCTTCGATAAAATCCCTGAAGCTTTGAATATGAGCCATGTTTCTGTACATCACTTAATGGATGACACCTTGCAGTTCCATACAGTGTCCTACTAGGTTGGTTCCAAAGCAAATGACTCTAGAATTAAAACAATGATATTTGTCGATTTTGCGATGATATGAAGCAGTAGACGATGCTGTTCTGACAAGTGTTGTGACTGGAAGCGAGTCCTGGGTACACTATTATGAATCCGAGACCTCGATAGCAAGGAAATACTGGCGTCACACCTATTCACCAAAATCCAAAATATTGCGCATACTGCTCTGGGCAGATAAAGTTATGTGACCCTTTTTTGGCATGCAAGAGGGTTGGTTTTGGAGGAATACATACCTTATGGGGACATTGTGACTGGTGTCACATACTCAGAACTCCTAAAGAACTGCCTCAGGCCTGCCATCAAGACCAAAAGGCGAGAATTGCTGTGTTCTTGCATTCTCTTACATATCAGCAGTCACCCGATATTTATAGTTTGAGTATTGTAATGCAGCATGCTGTGTGGCTGATTAATTTAATTCAATAATAATAATGTGATAACAGTTGTATGTATATAATTGGTGGGGTAGTAATGGGCAACCAGTGTAGTTGTTTACATGAAGTAGAAAAATATCTTGAAAAATAATAATCGACGTAAAATAATCACGTTAAAAGGTTAGATTCCTTTTAATTGTGAAGAGTAATAATTGGATATTTGATACGTAATAGCAATACAATATTCTTTACGAAAAAATTTGACTGAGGGTCACAACTATTATTCAAAATAGATCATGATTGTTTGGAGCCATTTGAAGTGGAATTTTTACTTAGAAACCAGTAAAAAGTAAAAGTGAGTGATTGTGGTATGCTGTAGAACTATATATCCAGATCTTAAGGGGTCAGAGAGCTGCAACGAGCTTATTTCGGTCGTGAACAACCCAAAGGAGGTGTTTGCAGACTGCCATTCAGTTAAGAGCTGTTATAGTATACACTCAGGTACAAGAGATACTTCCAGAAGGTTAGTGCTTATTTCTTATATCTCATTAAAAAAACAAGTTTGGTACGACAAATTAGTGAAAATAATGGTAATTTATATTTAGAGCATAATTTAGAATATTGAGTTTTCTAAATTTACATTGTGATTCGGGTACTCGACGTTTTCGAACATTATAATTTGGGATTTACATATTTTGTACTAGTCTACTTATAATTAATTTTAAAATCAAGTTTGGAACATTTAAAACATTTGATTAAATAATTTGACAACATCTATTTGATTTATTGTAATGTCAGGCCAATCCTTCAAGTAGTACTAACTGACTGAGTAATTAGTTTCAATTTGATGTAAGTACTAAAGAGTGTATTTGACTAAAGAAGTAAATTTATTAATATTTTAGAATAATTCAGTCTTCAACAATAATAAGATTTATTAGTTGAACATTAACTCATTCAGCTGAGAGCCTCAATGCTTAATAACTGTCTAGCCAAGCTATTTTTAAATAAGGAACGTATAACATAATTCAAAATGTCACATTTCAGTTGTAAAAAATGTCAATTGAATTTCATTCAATAAGGAGTAACGTAAGTATTCAAGAAACTATATAAGGGTATATATTTATTTAATATCATTCGTGATATCTATCCGAGAAAGGGAGATATTACCATTTGGCACCTCAAGTGGAGCTGAGAATTTGTATATATCACAATTTGACTTGCAACGAGGAGCTGCAAGCAAAGATATATGACAGTATCTGCCGCATCGGCCGTATTCTTCACACCTAGTTTTAAGCGATTATCACGTCTCTGTCCACTTAGAAAGACATTAGGTGGGAAGAAATTTCAGAGCAATTATTAAGAGATTTAGACGGTGAGGAGTGGCTATGCACCCGACTAAAGCATTTTTTTTTGGGTATTCATTCTCTTCCGAAACGGTAGAGGACGTGTATAGCTCGTAAGATAGACTAGGTTGAAAAATTAATTACTTGTTTTTGACATTTCTTCAATAAATTTTGTTTAACGACTTTTTAAGATATTTATTTGATTTTACCTTATAAAATGTAGCTTTTCTCAGGTTAAGTAATCACCAGAACTATCCTGAAAATTGTAATTTTGTGACGTTTCACCCCCTTACTAAGGGCGTCAAAGATTTATACCTCGGGTTAAGCTCAAATCGGAGAAATACGTTCACTCAAATATATTGTAATGAGTGTAATAGGCCTCACGTTGTGGTGCCTATTTTTGTAATGGTGAAAGCCTATACTATACGTTTCGGATGCCAATAAATGTAATATTTAATAAGTTAATATTACGCTCTGCTCAAATTTTATCTGTGAGTAAATTTAAGCTGGTTGAAATTGAAATGTAACACTCAATTACTCAAATAAATGGTTGTATGCCCTTTTTCTATTTTATTCAATTGCAATTATTTTTTACTCTAGCTCATGGGAAAACAGGTTCCGAAGTTGACTATATTTTTAAAGTATGATCTGAATTTTACTATAGCCAGCGATTTTAAATCAGTAGTTCAAATACGCTACGTTAGTTCAATTATTCACAATTTGGCAAATCACAAAATGTTCGCCCAGTGTAAATAGCGATTCTTGAAAGTTTAAATTCGCAAAAATATGAGAAATCGTCAGGTAAATATTAAAATTTTTGCGCCTGGCCACTAATAACACTGTTTTGTTTCAGTAATGAGGTAGAAAAACCGGGCCTGGCTTATTTCGTGACGTAGGACGGACGTCAAAACGTGCACTTGTTTCTGGTCACTTTAGAATCTCGCTAAATTTGCAAAATTTGATGACGTCTTGCTTATTACGCAAATTATGGCGTAGCTGGAGCCTTGGAAACGAGCTAATCCTCTTCGGCAAGGTTGCTGCTTTTCCCAAAACCTTAACACTTAAATCGCAGGCACACTTACCTTGTAAAAATCTGGTCGACCTGGACCGAAGCTGCTCTGAGATGAACCCGTTGATTTTCCTCGGCTGGAGATGCACGTCTGGAGATGCTCGTCTAGCTGCAGAAGGTGGTTGAGACGTTCTTGCAGACTCGTACTATGCCCTGCGCTGCTGTCCTCTGGTTTCCACTGCCTTATTTGCTCGTCGATCTTCTTCGGAATTTTGAGCTGCTCGCCTGCCATTCACTCGCCGCAGATGGATTGGAGGTTTTTTATTTTTGTGTTGCGGAAACTGCTGCAAACACTTGTACAGGCACTGGGGCACTTTGGCAATAAAATGCAACACTTTTTAGCTTGTGAAATTCTCCTTTAATGGTCAAAAATTGTATTTGGTGGTGCATAAAACTGATAAACTTGTAATAATCTTAATTCATTTGTTCTCTGTTAGTTTAACAAAATAGCATCAAGTTGCTAGGATACGGTGATATGCTTATGTTAATGAAAATTAGGGTTGACAATTAATGGACATAAAAGGAAATACATTTGAGTACATAAATTAGAATTACCATTTTTCTTAAAATCTAGATTATTGTCTTTTTCTTGAAACTAAAATTGTTGTATTGCGTCACACACACACACGTTTTTTTATTATTTGTTTACTGCTCTTCTTTGCACTATTCTTATTAATTATTAACGCACTGGCATATTAGAGTTCCACCATTTTCCTTCGTTTGCTTCCTTTCCTGTTGCTTGCTTCTCGAATTGCTCTTTGCAAATGTTCTGCTATCCTTCATCTTGCTTAATTCACCTTTGAGATTCCTCACAATTTTCACTATGCTTGGCTTTATTGAAACTACGCTTCTTGTAAAATGCACATAACCTTTTGTGTCTATTAATTTCCCTCGGTCTGGCTTTAGATTATGCACAAACCTATTCTTTTATTATTTTAATTTATTTAAAAGTCAATTTCGAACTCTGTGAAAATAAGCTTTGCCTTCGCGTTCCTTTCTCGACTACTTTACTGTTTCTCGCATCTCATTGTCAATACATTTAATTTTTGACTTTACTTTAACATTGCAATTGCATAAAACATCCCAACTCTGTGCTTATTGAATCGGTTAATTTTTTCTGCACAGCAAACAGAGCCAAGTTGTGGGCCTAATACCATTTCAATATATGCGATTAGGAAAAACACCAGATAATTACCAAAATATAATGTTGTAAGCTAGTTAAAAATAATCATTAATTCAAAGTAAATCTGAATTGTACATTATTTAAAATTAATATATCCTTATAGAACAGTGTTTCTGGTTTCTCGGGTAAAACTGCAACCCAATGCACCTGCGACTACTGCAGGCCCCTTTGGTTAGTCGGCAGGCACGATCGGAGGCCAGGCTAAGTAGGTATTTCAGACCGTAGGTCGGATGTTTCTCCGCGCTTGACCTTTCGTTTAGCCGTTGTTTTGATTAATTGTACTACAATTATCCCTTGAATTTAACAACCTTAAGAGTTACCTGGTCGTGTTATTGGTGCCTAAATACTTGTGCGAGAGTTGCTGTTGCCTTACGGGGGTACTGAGTTGGTCTTGAAGCGATCGGGGTGCCAAATTTTGCAGATGGAATTTATTCGCCTTGAGCCGACAAACGTCCAGGAATTCGCCTTTTAATGGCCAAAATGGACCCTTCAGATGAGTTTATGAAGAGCGGCTACAGGGCTCCAGCAGCTCGCAAGCGGTGTAGGTGCTGCGATTCCTACAGGTTCAATTATTAGTAGATTAAGGTTATGTGATGTATTAAACACATCGAAACCAAGGACTTTTCTGCGGTTAGCCTTGCAAGACTGTACAGCAAATCAAGCCAGGGTTTTAGCCTCAGGAATTCCATTTCCCAAGAAAGTACAACAATCAAGGTAAAATCGAATTCTAACGGCTTTGCTTTTACGGGTGCGGTACGGAAAGTTTGAACTTCTTGGGCTGACAGTACAACACGTCATTTCCCATGAAGCCTGGACTGGTAAGGGTTGGAGGTCTACTCCGTTAAACAGTACAGTATGTCAGACCGGAGGACCCAAGTAGGAAAGGAGGCGGATAGGAAGGGAGAGTCCAAAGACTCAAGCGCAATATTCTCAAGTGGCTTGAACTGGCACTTCTTTTCTACTTTTTCTGTCTCGTTATCGGGGTAATTGTCCTAGCTTCTACTGGAGATGTGTTTGATGAACATGCTTTGTTGGGTTCGGTTCTACGTCTTGAGGGTGTACTGCGAATTTTGCTAAAAGGGGCTGCCTTTGATGAACGGATCCTGCCGGGTTCGGTTCTACGTGGCGTGGGTCTACGTGGGTGTAAATGATCTTCCATCAATTTGCCTTTGATATATTTGTTGTATGAATAATATGTTGGTGGCGCTGTAAGTCTATGTCAAATTCAAAGTTAGCAGGTTAGGTTTTACGTCATTCTGTGTCAAAACTGATGCAAAACCTAACCTGCTAACCTCGAATTTGACATAGACTTGCAGTGCCACCAACACATTATTCATACAACAATTAGTTCAAAGGCAACTTGATGGAAGAGCATTTATAATCACCCGGTAGTTAATAACAGTGTTTCCATATGTATTGGACCGTGGGTGGTGCAAGTGAATGATTTAGGACGACTGGAAGGTCAATGTTGGCTGTTTGGAAAGGAATATAATTTATAGCATTTTTTCGCGTTATTGCGAAATGTGAGCACAAACGGAGCTGCCTTGAAGGTATTGCGAAATATCAATTGTATTAATTGTCAATTGAAAAGAAAGTATTATGAAAACTGTGGAGTTATATGCAGGGAATTTTGGTGAACTGTTGTGAGAACTTGAATCGAGTTTGTTGGGAATCCTATGTACTGTATGTCAGAATTGACATGTCACTGTCAAAACGCGGCGGGGCCAAGACAGCGCGAGGGATCCGGTTACTCGAATTGGGCAATGAAGAAAACTAGATGAGTCTTCGCACAAGCTCCCCAATGTCCATTTCCTCGTTGGAATATGCAAACACGGATTGTAACCGGTGAACGAATAGTTAAGATCCACTTAAATCTCTCACTTTTGGAATCGCTTCAGGAGGAAAGTTAAGCAATAGTAAGTTGTACCTTTGGGCCTCATTATTTATGCTTAATTGTGTGAGTTAATGGTGAACAAGGACAAAATACAAAGTGATATCATATTGCATAAAAGGCGAAGTTTGTTTTCAAATTTTTTGGCAATATAAAAGGACGACCTAACTCAGGTTGTAGCTGCACTGGTGGTTGAATACAGTCGATATGAAAATGAACATGGCAACTGGATCCGCTACAGAACCTATAGCTAAATATTTGTTTAATGAATATTGACGGCCCGTGTGGCACATACGAAATTTTCCACAACACCCGCCACTTTCCAGATTAACCTTATCTTGAAGCTTTGATGTTGCGTTGGGGTATGAGAAATTTTTTTATTTTGTACTGAACTTTGCAAGCATCTCACCGCTTTATCTGCAAGCCAAACGAAATTCTTTGCTCTGTTACTTGGCTTGATTTTTTGTCGAAACGTTGGTCTGGTTGCCGCCAGTTCATTTCATTGCTATGACAGAATTCAGTTCACTTTGAATCATGCCTTTGAACATCTATTTGGGATTACTACATTGAATTATGTAGATCTATATTAGTGTTTTGATATTGTGTGAGTATAATTGTCTATTTTGAATATAATGGTAAGTAACCTGCATTACTAAAAACAGGCCGCTTAATGCTCAAAGGACCAAATTTTTGAGTGAATTCTTATAAGAGGGGGGGGGGCTAGATTTTAAGCGATATATGCAACCGGTGGTTGACTTGTCATCAGGGATTTAAAATTGACTTCTGTAGTTTGTATCTCGTATGTGGCGTCACATGTGCCCCGTAATTTTTAAAAACATTTTATTGCGATTCTTAGCATTTGCAACTACGTCCGATAAAAACTAAGTTTTTTTTGTTTATTGTTGTTTATTATAGTCTTGTCAGATGCAGTACGCGGTATCTTTGAGGTGAGGTAGCATTTTCAGCGAAAAGTAAAGAAGCCATGTTACTTGAATCTGTGCATTTGGCTTGCACATCTCTAAATTGTGAGGCTAAGGTTTTTCTGGTAGAACTTTTCATTAGATCGTCGGCTGATGAGTATCAGCTGGTGTCTTTCAAATTAACAAGAATTTGTCTCTACTTTGACTGCTATTTAACTATCCAAAGGAAGCCCCTGCTCTTAAGCTTAAAATCCCCCTTACCGCTAGCTAGTTGCCCAGCCTTTAAGCTTATTGTTGATCGTAAACGGGCATTTTCCGTAACAAGCCACCTGAAAAACTAGAAGTACTAGAAACCCAAAGCAAAAATTAGACACAACTTAGGTATCCAGCCCCAGCCAGAGACTGATGGGCAGCGGGTAGCTTCCTTGGAAGCATTATGCTCCACCTAGAAGTCAAAGGACCGTATAATTATATGCTAAGCGATTTCCAGTTGTAAAAGCAACAGTGGCAGAATTTCAGTGATTTTTTCCAGTCTTGAAAAGCAATTTCGGCGAACAAATACATTGGCTAAGAAGAAACGCATTGACAAACAATAAGGCAATTTTCTTTATAAAGCGTGTACCTTCAGTACAACTAACAAAAATATGAAGCAACCATCACAGTTTCTTTTATAAGAAAACGATTCCAATTTTATATCTATCTATAATATAATTTTCCTTAATGTGTGTCTCTGTGTCTGTAACACAAAATAAAATCTCACGTTCTGGCTTCACAGATATTTATATTTGTTTAGGTTTTGTTTTTCTTATCTCGGAGCTTGACCTTTCGCGTATCCTATTTCACGTGCGCGTAGCAATTGTAAATGTGTAGTTGTGATAAATGTTGAAAAGCAGATACCGTAGAGGTCCACGTTTGATCGATCCCTATACAAAATTAATGGAAAAGATTTTGGAACAAACTGTAGCTTCTCTTGCCAAATAAAGCAATATTTTTTGCATTATGCATTTTCCTTTTTGTAAATAATATGATCTTCATTTACTATTTGGTACAGTGTTATATGTTTTAATGATGTCGTATGGCTGATCACATATTGGCAGTTATAGCGACTCTACAATTTTTCTGTTGCTTTCCTATATGTTTCGTTATAACAATGCAACTCCTCTTCACTTTTAAATTAGTATACTTTCTCACCTATCAAAACCGTTTGTTTTTCACATTTAACCCTGCCTTTTCTATACAGTAGCAACCAAAACGACTCCAAGCGAATCCGAAAATTTTACAGCAAAGGTTAATATTCCGTTTTCACCAGTGGCATAGACGCAATTAAATTTAAAAAAAGTAATAAATAAATATTTTTATTTTGCTGTTTGGTAGGTAAATAAATACCTGGGATCGGAATTTTTAACCAGAATGTAAATCCAAACTTGTGAACATCTTACTAAATCTAATTAAGCCAGAAAGACCATTTTTCATTTTTTCAGTATACGTCTAAACAATAATAACACCGGGACCAACAACAGGAGAAACCACGGCGGCGGCGGGGATGGATACTACGGCTCCAGGGGTGATTACAGATGCAATGCCGGGGGCTGCAGCTACCACAACTTGAGGGTTGGGTTCGGGGTTGGGGACGGCGAAAGCGAAGGCCAGGATGGCGGCAAAAACGAACTGAAATAAAAGCATATTTAATGTCAACTTAACGATAAACACATTATGATGTATTTTAAATTGAATTTACTCTATGTTTAATAATAATTATTCTAGGCACTAAGCATTTAATTTTGTAAGTGAAATTAAGATACAATAAATTATTAGTTCAAAACATGTTAAAGGTAAATAAATAAATATTCTTACCAGCTTGTACATGTTGGGAAGTTTAAATTATTTGATCAGCGAAAATCAAATGATGCTTAAGTGAGAGTGATTCTTGCTTATATAGTGAATCCTCGAAGCGCAGATTTGGATTAAAATTTAATTGACTGCAAATTGGGGAAGCTGTAAGAAACTGTTCGGTTGCATCAGAAATGTTTCTATTCTAATTTATCCGCTTTTTGTGATTGTGTGTCTGCAGATTTTTTTCAAGGTCTGTTCAAGTAGCAAATAATTATGCAGCCCAAAATATTTATTAACATTAAATACAGGAATAATAATTAGGAAAGCACTCTACACTAAATAATGTATGATGGTTTCTGTGGTGCTTTTTTCTATAAACGTTCTTGTTGTAGAAGTATGTAACATGTAACAATAGGATTTTTTTTATAAACAAGCAATTCATAGACGAATTCTAATTGAATTATCTGGTCATTGACTTGTGTTTGGCAACATGACATTATTCCAATACAATTTTACTTCTGCCTGATTGAATTATGACTACCTACCGTTAAGTATGAAGTTTGGTAGTAGAGATTACAATAACGCCTTTAATGTAGTTAAAATCCATAGATTAGAAATAGAGATTTATTTTAAATGGTTTTCATGAAGGTGTTGCTAATTTCTAATATCACTTTAAATATCGCTACTACTAAATGAAATATTATTCTTCATAACCTCACATTCAGTGAGATCGGGACATGGCATTCCCGAGGTGCTCGATCTGGATCTGACTGTTATTCCTCTGACTTTTAGGCAGGTCACTTTTCTTTCAACTTTACTATCAACTAGGCTCCCTTGACTGAACTCTTAATATGTTTCAACCCCATTGCGCTTGGCATATTCGAGGGTGGAGGGGTGTTTCATTTCGTACTATTATATCTACTATTTTTCGAGGTCAAAGTTAGTATAGAATCTTAGAAGATATGTAAAGGCCGAACATGCATATCTTGAAAGTACTGAGCAACATCTCATGAGAATGACCATCAGAGCAGCTCTGCCAACAAGTTCTACCCATGCATAGCCTTTAGGCAATGTGGATATCTACCGTAGCAAAAATGGGAAGGTGCAGGCGAGTTCTGGGCGCCTAAATACCCAAAATAGTTGGCTAAGGGATTAAACCCCTACAGAAGAATTCTTGGTCCACCAAGGTTTTGGGGGTTGTTTTGGGCAAAATATAGTGATCATGATACTTTTACGGAAGAATTGACATCGCTGCTAAGTAAAATAAGTAACCGTAACGAAATTGTTATGATGGAAGACTTTAACGGAAGAGTCCGTAGACAACCACAAAATAAAATAGTAGGTCAATTTGGTAAGGAGATAGTGAATGAAAATGGCAAGATACTAACAGAGATATGTAGTCATTTTTCACTTACAATTAAAAATGGGTTTCTGAACATAAAAGTATACATAAATATAGGTTGTATCAAACCACAAACAATTTAAAATCAATAATAGGGTATATTATCGCTCGACATAAGTCAAATTTAAAAACAGACGTTCGTGTAAAAAGAGGCGCTACTTGTGGATCAGACCACGTTTTGGTAAAAGCTGATATATACATAAAATACAACCATAAAGAACAAAGAATAATAAATAAGGAAAAAGAAAATATAGGCAAAATCTCAAGGACAAAATACAATACAGGCAAACTTCAGGATCACTCCATTGCATTCCTATATAGACTAAAATTAGCTCATAAATTGGCACAGAATATAATAGAAAGTGCCGAAGAAATGTATAGCAAACTACAAGAATGTGAATATAATTCAGCTAAAGAAGCAGTAGGAGAATATACGAAATACTACTAACGGTATGAAGACTTAGAAGACTTAGTAAACGAGAAAAAAGAAATGTATCAGAAGTGGCTATCTACAAATGATTCCAATGACAGGAAGATGTATGTGAAAAAACTCATTCTGGGAAACCAAGTGCAACGAGATTAGTAGGCTGCTCGGTAGCTCCTGAGCTAGAGAATCTTGGTGAAGAATTAAAAAACTAAAACAAAATACACACGAGATTCAACAATTCGAGCAAATTGAGTTAATCCAATGGAAGAGTTAATATGACAAGCTCCTTGTGGAAAATCGAAGTGCATATAAGAACGTGAACTACGAAATAGAAGACACCACGTTACGACTGAAGAGGTGATACGAGCTGCCAAAACAACGAAAAATAATAAATCTCCTGGTCCTGGAGGCCTGCCCAATGAGCTAATAAAATATGCTCCAACGGTACTGATATAAATATTGTCTGTAATATTCAATAAATGTAGTAGATAGGATGAAGTCTCAACAGAATGGAAAGTTGCATACATTACTTTTATCTTTGAAAAAGGCAACAAGACGGAGTAATAGGGTGTAACAGTTTCAGTCGGAAAGCTGTATGGTCGAATCTTAAAACAAAGACTTGACGGAGAAGATGAAGAACTAGACATTCAATGTGGTTTTCGCCCCGGCAAATCTTGTACAGATAACGTGTTTTGTGTACAACAATTAATGGAACAGAAAATAGCCTATGAATGAGAAATTTATATGGTGTTGTGGACCCTAATAAGGCATACGATAGTGTTCCGTTAAACAAATTATGGGAAGTTTTGGCAGCAGGCGAGATAAACAAAACAGTGATAAATGCCATAAAGACATTCTACGAAGGGAGCGCAAGCTTTGTAAAGGTAGGAAGTACCATATCTGATAAATTTATTATAAATAAACTACTAAGACAAGGGTGCTCAATATTTTCGACATTATTTAAAATATACTGCTCCACAAATAAACTGGACCACCCATAAAAATTGTATTTGTTACATTACATCATAAAAAAATAAATAAAAGTTTTTGCTTTATAGTATAATCATTATAAACACATTTAATAGCACAATCCTTAAATATCAACTAAAGAATTAACAACATCATGAATAAAATTAAAAAATAATAAAATTATAAAAAAACGATTTCAGAAAAATAAGAGGAAGAACAGAAAAAAGGAAAATTAACAGTTCTTTGGGTCTCCTCGGAACGTTTAAAAATGTTTGGCAACGATTTGGAATACTTTGTGTGCAATGTGCTATCAACATTTGGGCAAAATTCAAAATTTTCAAATGATAATATTTTATTAACGGACACAGTTTTATTTAAACCAAATTATGAAAAGAAATGCTTTTTATAGTTACATAATTCTGAAAGGTTACCAAAACCTCTATGACTTTCTTTTTTGGAAAATATTTTAAAAAATTGCACCAATATATGCAAATGGTCCAGTTCATTTGTGGAACAGTATATAGCGCTATGGATATGCTCTAATAATTATTAATTCGCTTTTGGGGTTGTTTATAAAATTAATTTAGACAGATTAAAGTATGCTGTCTTGTATTTATATTTACTTTATCCAAAATAAATCGTAGTATGCCGTTTAAGTATTTTATTTGTCTGCAATTTATTATATCGAAACAGTAGAACAATTAACTCTATTCCCAGGGGTGAATTCCTAATAAATTGTAATTTTTCACTTAATCTGGTACACCTGAATTAGTTCCAATACACAGTAGTTATTGTATGCAATATGTGAATACCTACAAAATGGTTCGTATCGTGCAGTCAGGGGTGTTGAGTTTAAAATAATCAAAATTGTGAACCTTCGAAGAGGTATTTACTCAAACCGTAGCGCTTTGGCGGTTATTATTACCATTTGTTTCAGGCATTAATTTGTTACATGACGGCAGAAGGGACGCCGACTAAATCTCGCAATTGTTTTACCTACGCCTAACCTCAAATTTGGGTAAATGCTTATAACTTGAATTGCGCCTTCGCTGGATGCTAGGATATACTTGAATCTTGATAAGCAAAGTCAGGTCTCGTGCACACAGATTTCCCAATCTTAACACTGATACTTGTAGGTTAAAACAGTACCTTAAAATTTGGTGTGTTCTTCGCAATGTTGGGAAAGGGGCCCCAGCTGGTATCTGCATCTGGAACGGTTTCCTCCGGTGTTTTTGCTGTTGGTCGGTCTCCTGCACTCCTGCCTGATGCCCTGGCTTTGGGGCCTATTTCTGGCCGGAATTTAATGTCGGAATTCTAATGTGTTAGGCTGGCAATGATCGTAGGAGGTGCTCTTGGTGAAAACTTAATTTTATGTTGCGGAAAATCTCACAAACGTTCCCACATAAACTTCAACAGTTGGTCAACACAATGATATACTTTTTAGCTCAAAATATTTTAATTTATTATATAAAAACTTTAGTTTAAGTGGAGCACAAAAGCTACATGTCAAGCTCAATTTTATTATTCATTTGTTCTCCCTTATTTCCGTTATTAAAAACAAAATCTAATCTATTACTATGGTTACCAAGGCACCGGAAATTAGTTTTGATCAAATTAAATACATTATGGAAATGAGTTTGATTACAAATTATATTTACAAATTTTCTTATAACTAATATATTGTCCATTTCTTAATTTTACTCTGCTCTTTTCACTCGCGTTAATTGCACTGTTTATTTTATAGGGTCCATTTCTTAATAATTGTTTTTCGCTGTCCCTCTGTCTGCTTTTCACTTGCTTTTTTCATGTGTTGCTGCCTGACTTTATAATTTGCTCTTTGCAAAGTATTATTATTTTCTTCTGGCTTCCTATACTTTTTTTAGATTGCTCACAATTTCCCTGCTTAGCTATATTGAAATTTACGCTTCATTGACATGCACTTCGCAAACCTTTTTGTGATTATTCATTTTTTTCGGTTCGGCTATTCATTCTCCACAAACCTAATATTTAATTAATTTGAACGTCAACTTGAACCCTGTGAAAAACAAGCTTTGTCCTTTGCGTTCCTTACTCCATTCATTTATTAATACTGGCATCTCTTTTCCAATGCATTTACTGATTGAAACTTAAGCTTAGTATTGCAGTTACATAAAACACCCCAACTCTGTGATTATTGGCTTGTTTCTTAAGTTGTACTGCTAGCAGAATCGGGTCGTGGGCCTAAGACCATTACAATATCTAAATGCGACACTTGAAATGTGGATACGGAAATGCAGCAGACTGGGAGTTCAAATTGGAAACATAAATATTTATTATTTGCTCTTTGCTGAAGATGCAGGCGACATCAGCTACATGCTTAGCAAACTAATCGAAGAATATACCAAACGAGGACTGGAAGTTAATCTAGCCAAAACTAAATATACGGTAGTCGTAGGTCAAGGCCAAGACATCGCTACAGAAAAAGGAAAGATTAGCTCAGTCGACCAATTTAAATACCTAAGGGACACAATAACATCAGATGGTAGAGACTAACAAGACATTCTAGCTAAAATCGGGCAAGTAAAAAGAATAACTCAAGAACTAAATTCTATTTTGTGGACTAAATGGTTTAAAAAAAACAAATAAGATGATTTTACGACGCTGATGGAAAACTATGTCAGTTACGATTCTGAATTGGGGGTAATAATTAAAAGATTAGCAAACAGAAGAACAGCAACTGAGATGAAGTACTGGCCACTATGCTGTGGAGTAATAAGATTAGATCGTGTGAGAAATAAAGAAATGCAGGTTAAGATGGCACTCACGAATTTAAAAGAAACAAAAAAAACTGCTCTGGTACGAACATCTAAGACGAATGGAAGAACAAAGATTGCCTCTGCAAGTATGGCAATGGGTGCCAACAGAACGTAGAAGAAGGGGAAGTCCACGAAGTAGATTGATGGATGAAATACCAAAGGCATTAACAAATAAAAATTTATTTTTAAAATTCGCGTTGACAACAAAAAGAATTCCATTAAGTAGATAAATAAATAAAGTAGATGAAAAATTTAATAAGCAATAAATTCTATAACTACAACAAGGTGGAATTTTTTATGTGTAACTAATGAACAACATGAACTAAGTTTCTTTATTAACATAAGCTCTTAAAAACTTTGGTATTGGGAATACCTGAATACCAGTATTGTAACCACTAGATACAAGTAGCACATTTTCGGATAACAAAATCATAAATCGGCAGGTAGTGAGGTCGAGATTAACACCCCAATATTGATTTCTTCTTACGCTGTTCAGCAACCATACCAACACCTTCGGTGCAGTCCAATCTATAGAAATATATTAATTTCTTAAATTCAACACGTTAAGCTAGCGCTTATCTGGGCTGCAGACGAAGAGAGCTCGCAGAACTGCACTTTGTATAGGGAGTAACAAGCACCCGGCCTAAAATAAGAGAACCAGAAAGAAGAAAATCATCAATGTGCTGTTTCTATCAACTTTTTTCTTATGGTTGGGTTTAATTGCATGCACATTTTCTGTTAGATTAGTATGTCATGAGTTTTCAGACAGCTAATCTTCTGTTTTGCGGAAATGATCTAAATTTTCTTCGAAATGTGGCATGGTGCTAAATTCTGAAAATTACGTTCTCATCGATCGGCATCTTTTACAACATTTTCTCAATGCTACTTTGCACTTGCTACAAGCAGATTGTGGTGGTTCAATGTGCTTGATTCTTAGACGGTAGATCCGGATTCGATTTATACAGAGATTTTAGATATCGTACGATTTCCGGCTTTGATAGTTGTTACTAGACAGTGGTAATACAATCTAAATTATACAGTGGTCCATTATGCAATGTTTGAACGGCTTTTGTCTCGTGTGCATTATCCACACTGTTTTGGGAGTTTTTGTTCTGCTCTCGTTTAAAGTGAATGAACTGTGGATAGTTTAATTTAATTTAATTTAATTCACACTCAGCCAACAGCCGTTAGGCCAATTATAGGCTTCGCTGTGCAGTTATGAGGACTTCCAACCCCACTAACGACTGTCATGATGTTGTTATGACCGCCGGGACCAACTTCTTTCTGTGATAGCCGTACCACGAGGCGCCGAGAGATGCAGCCGTAGAACTCCCATCCAAGTTCTGACCAGAGAGAGCGTTGCTTAACTCTGCTGATCGAACCTGGACGCTTGTTCAACCTACACCACCCGGGACCCTTCTAATGATTACTTTTCCATGAAGCTATGTTGCCAAAACGTAGTGGACTGAACACACCAGATTGTGGAAACAATTTGTTATAACAGTTTTGACAGTTACCGTCAAGGTTATCAATCTTTAAAAATGAATTAAGTCTAATTTCGGCTTGCTCACATTAGTTTGGACAATATTATGTTTTCGTTTTTCCAATTACTTGAAACAACCATAGAAAATGTCTGGTTGATATACAAACAGGTTGCCACTTACGCTGCTTTCAAGAGGATTTTTAAGATGACAGAATTTAGAAATTATATGTTAGAAACTAAAGTGCTTCAAAACGTTAGAGACTATCAGATTTAGACAACAGTTTGGAAGGAAAGAGGGAATGATTATAAACAAGATCATACGGACGGCCACACTTATCATTATGTAATAAAGCACGTCCGAGATGTAAACTGCTTGGATGTAAAACATTCTTCTTTTATTCAGTGTAAAAACACTTGTTTCTTCTACCTCAATAAAAATAATTATTTTCAGACTTGACACATACTTAAACTGTAAGTATAAGTTATAAATAAGCCTCTATGTATCTCTTATATTAGCTGCTAAGGAATGTTTTTCTATGAATAGTTTTGACAGATGTGGGAATTTGAGAATTATTTCTTCAGAGTCTGAAATATTTGCTATTTTCCATTGTAGTCCTTTTTTACATTTTTTATTGGAACGTCTACCACAACAGTCACTACTTTCATATAGTATATACCTACTAAAATAGACAAGTAATCACAAGTGAAATAAAACAATCATGTAAATAAATATATGTTTATTTTGCCTAGGTAAGTACCTGAAGTCAAAAATTTTGTCAAACTCAAGTGTTAGGTAATACTAAAAGCATTTGAAGTCGACAAGATCATTTTATTAGTTTCAAACAATAACAAGGCCTGGAGCTGCAATAACAGGCGCGACTACTCCGGCGGCGGTGTATTGGGCGGCGGCGGGAATGGCTAGACCGGGGGCGACTACAGAGGCTACGGGGGCTCCAGCGACTAGAACTTGGGGTTTGGGTTCAGGGTTGGGGCCGGCGAAGGCGAAGGCCAGGATGGCGGCGAAAACGAACTGAAAATGCAAGAGTTTTACGTTTCAAAGCTGAAAAGTACAAAATTGTATACATTTCTTACCAGCTTGAACATTTTGAAGTTGGGAATATTTGACTTACTGAAATCAAATGATGTCTAATCGAGAGTGCGACGAGTTTATATACAAAGTTTACCCAGCCATGAACCAAGATGCAGATTACCACTGACAAAGGGAGGAGTAGACTCAATGACATTGAAAATGTTAGGTTCTACTTTTTCTGCTACTTTTTGTGGTAGTAGTACCAGTCGAAATGCGGACGTAAATCTTTACCATGAGCCACTGCTTTAATGATATGTTAAGTAGTTCATTTTCTGAGTTTTTTAGAATTAAGAACTGGCTCTTCCTATTATTAATTCATTTTTTTTTTCTAAAAATACGCTATTTTATTGTAAAAAGTAACATAATTATAGTTTTCAACAATCGCAACACATATTGGATCTAAAAATGTTGTACTAAAGTAATGGCAAGAAATTTTCTCGATTGCATCATAATCGTATGCATTACAAATCTAGTTTGTGGTTATATAATTATAACTGCTGGTATTATAAAGTCCACTAATTTCAAATTAACTTTAATTTATTGTTAAAGAAAACAAAATCTCATCAAAGTGTTAGTGTTTATTACATTTTGCTCTTTAGCAAACACATTTTGATGTGTTATTGTTTATTTTAACCACGCATTAAAGTTCATTCTAAGTTAAGTTCTGTACAAGACCGATTCTAAACGTTTTACATTTTTAATAAAAAGAAAATTTCTAATGTGGACGTTCTGATTAGAAATGTATATAGAGCATTTGGTTATTTTTAAATGTGTTGTGGCTAGTCACAGAATAATTATGTAAATCAATAGAAGAGTTCTAACATGTAGTGGCTAATTATTCCAGAAAAAAATATTTTGCATTTCTGATGGGTATGCTAATTACATTATTAACCCTTTTCCGTTTAGAAATACGTATGCGGCGTGTGTGCCTTCTTGAATCAACATAATAAGTGTAATCCCTATAATCATATATCTCACAATACCAAACAATATTACAACAGATCAACGTTTAAAATAGTAGTAATGCAATACAAAAGAGCCCAGCAGGAAGAAATTTATTGAAGGAGAGTAATAATTCGATTTGAAAAACTGCTAATGGCTAAAAAAGAAGCTCTGAACGATCAAGGCCAAATGCTCATAGAATCCTGCAGAATAAATGAACTTCCAATAAACAACACGTTCTGCAAACACAAACTCCAACACAACTACACCTAGCATGACACAAAAGATAGAAGATCAACAATTGATTAAATCAGCACGAACCAATCAGTATATCCCACATATGTACTGAACGTAATAAGCCTGGCATCTGCCAATATGGGGTCTGATCATCATCTGGTGTTAGGAAAGCTACGTATGAAACTATTAACAGTAAAATATACAATGGAAAGCTTCGCCGATACGTCATGAAACTAAACACAGAGTCAGTTATGGACACAAGCAGGAGAATAGCTTAGAGGCCTACTGCCAAAAAATATCAGCAAACAGGCAATACGCAGCTAGCGAAGCCCTAGGAACCTGTAACGTAAATACAAATGCAACTAGAAACTTGTAACGAAGGATGGTGAAAGTTGTACTGGGTGTTTTGCCAGCTGGTAAATATCGGCCTAGGTTGGCTAACTCGTCGTGAAGGTCGGGGTTCCAGCGAAGCTGAAAGACAAATTAAGGGAAAGGGCGCCAGGTCCTCGATGCAGACAAATCATCTTAACCCAAGGTTAAGATATACCAAACTAACCAAACTAATACCAGAACAAACTAGTAACGTGATTTATTAACTACTCGGTTCTATAGTGCATACCGGATCACATTATAAAAACACATAAACCCATACCAAAAATGTACAAACAGTCCAAAAACTATCGTAAATTATATCACAGCAAGTTTAACAAATATCATATAAATATCACAGCAATTTCGACCTATTGAAAAAGAAGTAGTGCTAATACCCAAAATTTGTCAAAGGGGCGCTAGATGCTAAGTAACCACCTAGTTGTACTTCCGAATCGTAAATCAAATAAATAAACTCAAAAGCACCGAATATCATTACTATCGCGGTCTCCGTGAAGCGGGGATCTACACATAAATGTCATGTCTAAATAAATTTGCAAACAAAAATATAACCTTAAATATTGAAATGGACTCTGTGAAGCAGAGTGCGGTCGAAGACGGGACCTGGGTGCAAACAGCGCAAGTGTAAGGAGATGCTAACGATCAACCATGAGAGTTGGCTCACTGAGTCGATTTTACGGCAATAAGAATTTAGTCGGAGCGGAATATTGCAGTTTATGAGGCCTCACAAGGGGTGCTATGATCTATAAACAATAGCATAGCCACAGCACAATTTGTCAGATAAGTGATGCAAAATCAAACCGAGGTTAAAATATCACTAAGATGTTACGTACATGTAAAAGTGAATACTAGAGCAGCCGTACAACCCGTTAAAGCAATAAAAAAAATGGCTGCAGAAACAACCGGGTAAGTATACCAATTCATTCAAAACATACCTACGAAGATAAAACATAAATGATAAAACACAAAGAGCAACCATACTAATTCTATAGGTCATACTCACATATACATGGTGCACACCATGGTCCCATGTAAAACGATTCAAAGTAGAAATGTAATCCCAGGTAGAAAAATTATCCCAGGAAGAAAAATGCTAAAAATATAAATTCCTAGGTACATAACGGGGCTAAAGGAGAGAAGCCCAATAAAACTAACCTGACGAGTGGTAAGCATACTTGAATGCAGTACTATCGAAAAGGAGGCCCAACAAATCCGCCTAGGCGTGGCGAACGAAAGGTAATATCACACAAACAACTACCATAACGTTTAGGGGCTTTCGATGCCTCCAAATCCTCCCAAAAAGGAGCTAGCTATACCCAAGCTGACGAAGCAAGAAACCCAGGGCAGCAACCTCTCTCGACCGAGTCTGGGATGGAATAAGGTGAAAGTTTGCCAAAAGCAGTCCACAATCTCTGGTTATCAAGAGTTTCAAAATTTGAAAAACGAAAAGAAAGGGGCCAAGTTGATACGAATATGTCTACCTTACTTAACTACTGTAATTTTGTATTTTTTTATTATAAACTTTATAAAATAAAGGAGAACACAAGTTATTGCATTTCGATAAGTAATCTTTATACTTTACAGAATTCCAACATGTTTCTCACATTCTATTGCATGTTTTCAAACTTAACAAAAATACTAACATAAGAGAACATAATTTTAATAAACAGGATCATAATAATAATAAAAAATTGCTCGTGGTTTAAGCGTTGCACAGCATGTTCGAGACAAACGTATTGTCTACAAAGGTAACACACATAGTAACTCTTCCTGGGTGGTGTAGTTTGAACAAGAGTCCACGTTCGATCAGCAGAGTTAAGCAACGCTCTCTCTGGTCAGAACTTGGATGGGAGTTCCACGGCTGCATCTCTCGGCGCCTCGTGGTACGGCTATCACGGAAAAAAGTTGGTCCCGGCGGTCATAACAACATCATGACAGTCGTTAGTGGGGTTGGAAGTCCTCATAACTGCACAGCGACGCCTATAATTGGCCTAACGGCTGTTGGCTGAGTGCGAATTAAATAAATAAATAAATAAATAAACTTTTCTCTCAACGATGTAGATACTCGTGGATTTTGCATTCTTCGTGCTTTATGATTTGCTATCAAGGCAAGACCAAAATCTTTCAAAAACGTTCGCCGCTGGCATTTGATGTTTTGTGTATTATTCATATATATCACTCGAGCATTGATACCACACACATTGAGTAAAGCAAAAAAGACTGTAAGTGGCCATCTTCTGCTATTACGGGAAACATCATAAGTCGAACACATTTGGTCAACTCTATCTACTCCGCCCTTAGACATGTTGTAGAAGGTGATTATTTCTGTTTTTTTTTATTACCTGTACATTCATCAAGTGAGTCGTCATGATGCAGTGTCGAAAGAAGCAACACGTTTTTTTTCCTTTTCGAGGAACGTAAAACACAAGTGTGTGATTTTTTTGAAAACCAAACACGGAAGAGTATTGAGCACGGTTTTTGGTATCCACAAATAATTTTGTTATTTCCCTTTTGTTTTTACGGATAGTGCCTACTGCAGTTAGTTGATGATCTTCTAAAAGTCTACGAAATAGTGGGTAAGAAGTAAACCAATTATGGACTGATATTGCGTTTACTTTTTGACACTGGAGATATTAACCGTAAAACCACATCTTCGGGTTTATTATTTTGTTTGACTGGCCCTTCGTGTTGATTTCCGCAATAAATTTCCAAGTTAGATGTACAGGGTGTTATGGAAATGAGTGCAAATATTTTAACCAGTGATAGAGCTCACCAAAATGAACAACTGTTCTATTTATCGTTTTTAATTTAATCGCATATTTTTTCAATCATTTATCTCTCCTAAATTTGACAAGCCGCTTGGTCAGCAAATCTAAGTTAAAGGTGAACGACACAAGGTATATCAAAACTGCAAAGTTCTTGCACAAAAAACATGCGGTCAATAACTTACCTACCTCAATTGATAAGGAACGTTGGTGACCGGATGTGAACTAAAGGTTTTATCAGTGTGCGTTTAAATTAAAATATTATTCCATTGGCGGGTATGCATTTTTAGAGTAAAACTGTTTTGAATTTTAACTCAGTTTTGGGGGCGTTTTCGAAAAAATGATAAATGGAGAAGTTGTTCAGTTTAGGGAGTTCTATTACGGGTTAAAATATTTGCACTCATTTCCATAACACCCTGTATAATAAGTACGTGCATCAACCAACGCAAAACTTTTTATACCATACCGAGCTGGCTTGTTTGATATATACTGTCTAAATGAGCATCTACCGCGAAATGATTCTAATTTTTCATCAATGGTAAGATACATACCAAGAGTAAACGCTGACTGAAAGTTTTCTACAATTTTTTCGAAAACTGCTCTGATTGCTGTCAACTTATCAATTTCAATTCTTGGTTGACCTGTAGACAGCTCATCAAACCGAAGACACTGCAGGAGAAATCTAAAACGTTGCAGTGACATTGTTTTTCGAAAAATAGGAATTCCTGTATCGTCTCCAGCCCAGGGTTCGTCTAAATTAGTCCTAGATGAATGATAAACACCAGCTAGATATAGTAATCCAAAAACAGCTGTAATCTCTTCTATATCAGTTTCAGATACTAAATATTAGTGGTCAGCATTGTAACGTAGTTGAATCAACTTTATTTTGCTGTTAGTATGTTTTACAATATCACTTCGTTAATAAAAAATTTCTAACAGTCTAGAGGTGTTTTTAAGTTTTTGGCTTGTGGTTTTACACCAGGTAAAAGTGTGATATAATTTTCGGCTCTAGTACGTACCGTTCGATTTGTACAGGTTTTTGTCCACTTTGTACAATTGTCTCCTGATACATAAGCCTTGGCAGATTCATTGTCATGTTCTTCTTCGTCACTCTCTTCCTCCTCTTCTCACCGCTTTGTTCTGTGTCCGTTTAATGAGAACTTTCTTCTTCGTGATCTGAAAAATTTTCGTCTTCAGAATCCATTATAGGTGGATCATCAACACTATTTTCGTTGTCAGCCTCATTCCAAAGTCTATTTAAATGTTATTGTTCCTTTTCGTAACTCCACATTGTTGTAGATAAATAAAAAGCACTCAAATGTAAAATATCATCTTCAATGTAATGACAACACTAAAGACAAAATGGCGAGTGAAACTGCACGCGAGTAGTGTGGTGGGGTGTGACATACCCGAATGCAGTTTTCTGCTTTATAACTAAAACTGGAATAAAACAACAACCGATTCCTGTAAATATGCGATGAAGTTTGACATATAAGCTATAGCTACTTAAAGACAGGTGGCGATATAAAATGTTTTAATTACTTATTTGACAATTTTAAAAGCCGTGGGGTATGTGATACCCCACCACACTGACGCAGGGTTAAACGAATAATAAGGCTTCAGAAGAAATAGATTGACAACTGGTACAATATTCATTATAAAGCGAATTTCAAAAGCAATAGAATATAATGGTTGCCCATATTTGCTTTATTGATCTTTAGAAAGCATTCCACAGAATAAAATTAAAAGAGGTGGGACGTTTCACCTTCTTACTAAGGGCGTCAAAGATTTATACCTCGGGTTAAGCTCAAATCGGAGAAATACGTTCACTCAAATATGTATGCGATTAGGGAAAACACCAGATAAGTACCAAAAATGTATTATGGTTAGCTATAGTTTAAAAATAATCATAAATTTTAAATAAATCTAAATTGTACATTATTTAAAATTAACATATTCTACTGGGACTGTGTTTCTGCTTGCTCGGGTAAAACTGCAACCCAATGCACCGGCGAGCTCTGCAGGCCGCTTTGGTTAGTCGGCAGTCACGATCGGCGGCTCTTCGGAGGTCGGGTTAAGTAGATATTTTAGCCCGTATGTCGGATGTTTCTTCGCGTTTGAGCTTCTGCGCAGCCGTTGTTTTGATTAATTATCCGTTGAATTTATAACTTTAAGGGTTGCCTGGGGGATTTGTTGGTGCCTAAATACTTGTGCGAGGGTTGCTGGTGCATTACGGGGGTTCTGAGTTCGTCTTGAAGCGATCGCGGTGCCAAATCTTGCAGATTGAATTTATTGGCCTTGAGCCGGGAAGCTTGATTTAACAGCTCGCCGGCGGTTTTAAAAGTGTAAAACGGACCCTCCAGGTGAGTTTATAAGGGGCGGCAGCATGGCTCTAGCCGCTTGCAAGCGGTGTGTGTGCTGCGATTCCTACAGGTTCAATTATTAATAGATTGGGGTTACGTGATGTATTCACATCGGAGCGCAAGGATCTGCGCTTATTAATTAGGCGGTCGGGAATGACTTTTAAGCGGTTAGCCCTGCAAGGCAGTACAGCAAATCAAGCCAGAGTTGAAGCTTCAAGGCTTCGATTTTCCAAGAAAGTACAACAATCAAGGTAAAATCTGATTCTAGCGGCTTGGTTTTTACGGGTGCGATACGGAAAGTTTCAACTTCTTGGGCTGACAGTACAACACTTCATTTCCCATAAAGCTTGGACAAGTAAGGGTTGGAGGTCTACTCCATTAGACAGTACAGCATGTCAGACCGGAGGACCGAGGTAAGAAAGAAGAAAGATATAAAGGGAGGGTCCAGGGATTTTCTTAAGTTGGGGACTTTACAGCACAGGTAATCTCAAGTCACTTGAACTGGCAGTGGAATCTTCTTTTATACCTTTTCTGACGCGTTATCGGGGTACTTGTCCTAGCATCCACTGGAGAGAGAAACAACGCAACCCCATAGGGGGTGCGCGCCGGCTAGATGTAACGCTTGATAAGGCGAAAATTTAAATGCATTTAATGTATCATTAAAATTTGCTCCAGGAGCTAGCGTTACAGATGCTTTACGGGTGATTTGGTGAAGAGCATATTTTCGGCCAAATTTCTCGTGTTTAGTTTCCCTCCGAGGTTATTGCAAATCACAGCTAAGCTGTCGAAATACGTATTTAGCGATTGTTAAATATTTGTGTGGTTAGGGGTTTTTAATGAATTGTCATTAAATGATGTTGTTAAAGTACTACAAAAGGAGTACCAGAAAAAATAATAAGCATTGCCCACAGATTAAGCATTAATAATTCCCCGAAAATAAAAAGAAATAAAACAATAACAGAAGAAGTTCTATGTGGAATGAGAAAAAGAGAAAACCTACTTTTGTTCAGCATTATAATGGACAAGATTATAGACAAAGTAAAAGATATTAACCTTGGCTATCGAGTGGTAAACCAAAGATTCGGCATTGTCTTCTATGCAGATGATGCTGTCCTAAGAGTCGCAAGATAACATACAAGGACAATTAAAACAATTTAGAACAGCAGAAAAGTATAGTATGCAGATATCGCTCACTAAAACAAAGTGTCTATCCATTGCCCGAGAACCTATCCGATGTAAGATTATAGTGAATAACCGGACCATAGAACAGGTCATCTCATTTCCTTATCTAGGAACAACCATAAATAACAGATTTTGTAAATCTAAACGAAGAAATTCCTAATCAAGTGAATAAAGTCATCGCCACTGTCATCTCCGGATGCAGGCGAGGTATTTAGTCAAGGACTAAAGACATGTCGATCGAGGGTAAATCTAGAATTTATAAAACCTGTGTCAGACCCATTCCTATTTGTGCCGCTAAAGCTAAAGCGGACACATCGATACTAAAGGAAGCACTAGGGACAAGTGAAATGAAAATCATAGGAACAATATGCGGGCAAAATTTACTAGACCATGTAAGAAACGACGATATAAGAGCATCACGCCACATCGAAGACACAATTAACTCAGCAAGACGAAGGATGTGGAATGAACATGTTATTCGCATGACGGATGACGGACTAGCAAAAATAGTAAGAAATGGAAGACCAAATACTAACAAACCACCCGGAAAACCACCCAAACGCTGCCGAGATAGTTTACATACCAAGAAAATACATTATAATGATATCAAAGAAACAGGTTTAAGATCTAATTACCAGTACAAGAAGGAGAAGAAAAAGTGTTACATTTATGATCGGGTTGCTTAAGTGCTTTCTAATTGCAACTGTTATGTCATCCTTTGCTCTGTCTGATTTGGGAGCTTCTGGCCACTAGTGGTAATACTCATTAATCCTTTCCACACCCTGCCCTTTCTTCGTCGTTTCCTAGAGGAGGGCAATGTCGATTTTCGAATTTTGTAGTGGTACCGTCATCTCTGCTATTTTGTTGCTAAGTTCCTGTCAATATAACGTACATGATCTCATTATGAGTCTTCAACAAATTCTGTCCGTTTTTCGAAGGTTGGTTACAGTTTCAAGAGCATGTATTGTTTAATCGTTTTACAAGGAATATGGTGCTGACTCAAATCTAATCCCTCGTCCGAGAGAGATCCAAAACATAAGAAGGATAAGTGAGTTTTATGAGTATAAAGAGAGAAGGTAAATACGTAAGTTAGGTTAGGTGCCCCATATAGTTGCCTCTTACGACAAGCATGGATTACCTGAGGCTATTCTACAAATGGCTACCAGACAAATTCTCCATTTTGACTCTATTCCTTACGTGTCTTTCTATTGTACGAATACTATTGTTCTAATTGACCTTTCGTACTTCAGTATATTACAGTGCTCATTGATGTGGTACACGATGTGAATGTCGTTACCTTCTTCTCCCATACACATAATGTATACCCCGTTTTCTAAAAATGTACTTTTACTCCATTTTTCCATAGTCTTCCTTTAGTGTTTACACCATAAGTGTGGCTGATGGCATACAGAACATAGGGAAAGGCCAATGGTAAATTTTAGTAAATATCAACGATGATTGTGAATCTAAACAGAGTGAGAATTAGGGTAAATAAATTACTGTTTTGACAATCTTCAATGCCTCGTCTACCAAAGCAGTAGCTATTATATAGCAAAATATTCAGAATATCGGGCTTTCGGAAAACATATACAGGTCGTTACGTTTTGTTATAAATAAGAAAGAAATGTCAGTATAAAGTGTAAGCGACACTGAAATGTGAATTACAATATAGTCAGTATTGAATAATATGCGTCGATAAGTAACTCGAGTAAAATAATATGCACTTTATGCGCGCAGAAGAATGGAATCCGCTAAATGGACCGATGAGCCTTAGAAACCGTCCATGGTCCTCGTTGATTTATATCAAATTTTACCATTGGTATTTTCCTATGTTCTGTATTGAGTCACACTAAATATGACATGTTTCTCTGATTTTAGTTGTTCTGAAGAGTTCCACTTAAAGTTACCATGCACTTTTGCTTGCTTCCTGATGAAGCCTCTTATGAAAGTTGGTGAAACGTTGAGTTCTTCAATCTCAATAATGACACGGTCCAATGCGGGAAGTTGTTCGTTACATAATCGAAGTAGTGTCCAAATAAAGAAAAAACAACTGTGGAGTTTCTTTAAATTTTGGAAATATATTCCACCTATTAAAACATGAAACAAGTTCGCATCAAGATGGGATAATGAAAGATACCCAAGATTGACTAAGATGGCACGGAGAATAGCATAATATCGAAACGTATCTGAATCAAAAGAAAAACAATTGTTATAATGAAAGGCATCCCTCTAGTCCATTTTCAAAGCTGAAGACACCTAGGCTCTACAAACAATAGAAATCACTCGCAAAAGAGCTACTCTGTCATATTTGAACAAAACTAATGGTCATGGGATCAGAATAATTTCATTTGTGCTGCTGCTTAAAAATGTGATGCAAGTCAATGAAGCTTTTGCTGTAATAACACTGGTTACTTGTATATTTATCACACAAGATATGCGGCCTGCTATAAGGTTTCATTAAAGATAGTTTGGATTAGCGGCGATTGAGTATTCGCTTTTTGGTATTTTAAGTGTAGTTGTGAATTTATGTATCTATAGTTCATATTAGTTCTATAGATAAAGCCCCGTTTGAATTTTGATATGTACGCTACTGGAATCTTCCTCGTTGTTCTGCTAAGCAAAGTAGATAAGGTGTCCTCAGTTATGGAACCGGACTATGTAAATTAGCACAACAATTTTATGCAATCATTACCTAATGTGATCTGTGAATCTGTATCAATGAGTAAACGTATTGCAAGTTATAGTGAACATTATGGAAACCACCCTGTTACTCAGTAGCTCTAAATTCAAAGCTTTCTTGCCAGTAGTAATTTAGCAAGGTGAATTTGACACATGTTCATCAACTTCAAAAGTTAATTCTTTAACTACTTTTAGATATTGTAATAGCCTTCGCCGTTTAATAATGTATAATAATAGGGTTTTAAATATAAAATAATTTATGGCAAGAGGTATTACACTCTATAAACTGTATTAGTTTCAAATTAGAATTGCCTGTCAAACTCAGGGCAAATTAAAAGAGTGTAATAATAGTTAGCACAAATAAATGATTTATTGCTCGTTCCTTATTTTATCTGTTTGCAATAAATTAGAGCTCAGCTCCGGTGAACATGAAACAAATCTAAACTCAGGATGTCGGTTCATGAAATTAAGTAGAAAACTTTGTATGACAATAAACTCGTTGTATGACAAATAATTTCAATTATAAGGGGAAATGCACAATTTCCATCTGGCAATCATAACCTCTAAGTTTGACTGCCACAACAAAATGATCTGTGGTCGCAAGAAACAGCGTAAAATTGAATCAGAAACCAAAAGGGCAAGGAAGCATCAGGTAAATACGATTAATTTTGTGACGTAGCAACTGCTAACCTCGTTTTGTTTCTAGTGTGACGTCAAAGCTTCTCGTCAACTCGCACATTTTAGAGGAGCTATCTAATTTACTCGAAGCTGGAACGGACCTGGGATTCTAGAATATACCTCTCCACCTCGTACACGGCCTAATCTTGATGAACCCCGCGAATTATGGGGCTGATGCAAGAGCTTCCTGTGAAATCCTACCTTAATCGGAGACCTTTCGGACGCTGTATACACTTTCCACTTTCGCACTTGAGAGAGGCTTGTTGGTTGAAATTGCTACACCAACGGACTCCTGAAGTTCGTCTTTACAGGTAGCAGACACTATATTTGCTGGACGATGCTACTCGCACTTGGACGAATCTTGCTGCTGGCTAAACTACTACACTTGCACCTCTTAACACATGGCGAACTATACCCAAATATACCCTGCACACTGGTGAATAGCTTTACACACAACTGGTAAAACAGAACACTTTTTATTTATAATTTTATGCAATCTGCTCAATCTGCCCCCAACATCACTTTTACAAGCTTGTTTGGTAATCTCTCTCAACAAAAGACTGTCTCGTAGCTTAGCAACTAGATTTAAAATTTTTAGAAAAGAAATTAGGATTGATAACATGTTTGACCTTATGGACTACAGTTTTGATGTCTCTGCCTAACTACTAAAATTGTCCTTTTCGTGGAATAAATGTCACTACACTTTGATCTGCTTTTAAATCACTTTGGTTTATAATTCACAGATACACTTTCGTTCCTTTAGCGTCTCAATAATTGTCTTTCAATCGGTTGCCTTACATTTTTTGTTGCTCTATTGCAATTATTATTTTACTAACGCTGTTTCGTTTACCTTTCAGCTAATTTACCGTTTGCTGACTTATACACTTTTAATACATAACGCTCATATACTTTCTGCACTTAACAAATCATTCTGTCACATTTTATTCACATTATTTTTGACATTTATAAGCTCAAATGCGTCAGTTACAAATTAAATTACATTGGCCCTTCCGAACATTTATCATATCTGAATCTCTGAACGTAACCCTTCTAAAACCTGCCTTATTTCATACTAACTTTTATTCCTCAAATTAGTTACTGCTGCTCACATCAAGTGCACTTATTAATGTAAAGTACTGATTTTCTTGCAATAAATAAAATATTTAATTCTGTGCTCATTTCGACCTTATTCATTTAGTTCATTCGGCAATCAGAATTGCTGTGGGCAGTAAACCATTAGAATATATTAGTTTTTTGTCAGACTGTGGTTACTTGGACTGTGCACGTATGCAATGTATTTCTGTCGTATTGTTTTCTCGTCGGTTTGATCTGCTTGTACAATGAAAAACACAATACTAAGCAAGTTATTTACAGAACTAAAACTATTAACAGCTAGCAAATACTGTTAGGGTGTGTATATTATATAATACAAACGGGAACTTTGTAGATTTGTACATAATCATAAAAGCAAATATCAATGTCAGCATTGTATCTATTTACAGATACCGTTAAAAAGTAGAACCTAAAGTTCTGAATGTCATTGAATGATTCAATTTGAATCTGCTTCTTCCTTTGTCAGTGCAAATTTGCTTCTTAATCCACGTCTACGCAAATTTTGCATATAAACTCGAGCAACTCTCGACAGGGCATCATTTGATTTCAGTCAAATACTCAACAAAATGTACAAGCTGGTAAGCAAATATTTATAGAATTGCACTTATTCAACAATTTTGATTTATTTAAGCTTTTAGTGAGAACCAGTGCTCAGAAATTCAGTTAGAAATTCGTTTAAACAAAAACAAACTATATTTATAGCTGCTATTATGAATATAAGCTATCCTTGAAACGTGCCGGTTTCAAATGTTTCAACTTTCTCTTTCAGTTCGTCTTCGCCGCCATCCTGGCCTTCGCCTTCGCCGGCCCCAACCCCGAACCCAAGCCCCAAGTGCTTGTTGCTGGAGCTCCTCTAGCCTCCTTAGTCGCCCCCGGACTTGCCATTCCCGCCGTTGCCCAATACACCGCCGCCGGAGTAGTTGCTCCCGCTGTTGTTGCTGCTCCAGGTGTCGTTATCGTTTGACCTTAAAAAAGTAAACAATTGGGTTGTCGATTTCAACGGGATTTAGTATTAGCAAAACTTTAGTCCTAGTTTGAATTTTCCAAAATTGGTCATTATAAAATAAAATAAAGTTTTATTTATTTACATGAGTATATTAATTTACTCGTGAGAGTATGTACGTTTTAGTACAATGGGTAATAATTATCTAAAAAGGGAAACGGCTGTAGTACAATAACTGCCTAAATAAGGTATACAGAGTGTTTCAAAACAAATGCTAAAAATTTAAGGGGCTTATTCCTTGTTCAAAATATAGGATAGTTTATTATATAAACATTGGGTCAAAAGTTAAGCATTAGGGAGATATTAGGTAGAACAATAAAATGTTATGGAGTTATTACTTTTTGCATATTTCTCAACTTTTTTAAAAAGAGTCGAGGGGATTGAATTAGACTACCGCTATCATTCTTCCTAACTAAATGTAAGAAAAACTTACGCAATGACACGGAAAATATTAATTGATAGCCTGGTTTATTTAGAAACTTTTTTGTCTCTTGCAATTGTTTCATAAAACTTACCGTTTCCAAATAAAAAAATAAAACGTAAAGCGTTGCATGTCGAGAAAAAGAAACTTATTTTAGAAAAATAATCTAGTTGGCTGTTATCACTTTTTAAGACGTGTCTTATTGTTGTTTTATTTGACATTGCTCACTTAGTTTGAATACAAAATACGACTAATTTAATCAAAAATTTATTATCTGATCATTTAATTATTCAGTAATAGGAGTGCAGTGCGATATCTCCCTAATGGTTGACCTTTGACCCAATGTTTGTATAATAAACTATCCTTTATTTTGAACAAGGAATCAGCCCCTTAAGTTTTTCGCATTTGTTTTGAAACACCCTGTATGATACTAGTCGTGGCAAAATAGCTGTTGAGCCAATTGTAACACATTTCAATATGGCAAGTCCTCTCGAAAGGTACACGTAATTTGGTCGAACAGCTTTCGGTGATAGGATGTGTGTTTTTAGAGAGTGTAAAACCGTCTGAAATTTACTCTTACATAGTCAAGCAGTATGTAAAAACTGCATGAATCGTGCCGCTTTTTACAAGTGAAATGATCTCTTTCGTGAATGTAGTAAACAAATGCAGATCTGGACAAATGTTTCTTTGTTGCTGGAATAAAAAAGATCAAGAAGCGATGGAACAAGTGTGTGAATGTTGATAGTAGCTAAAGTGTTACATTGATTGAATACGTCGTGAGGACTGTAATAGCTTAACTCTTTCGGCACTGAACTACCCTTGTTGTGTCACTTTAGAAATGTTTCTCTCTCCCTACGCAAGGATACTATGCATTTCACAGTGGACATTTCGGTTAGATAGGGAATGAGTGTTTAAGAGCACGATGGTAGTTTGCATGATGTAACAATGCTAAAGGTACAATCTATAAATTTGAAACTTGGTCAACCTGGTCAGCCTTAAAGATTCTGCCGCTTCGCCACACCATATAAAGATTCGCTTAGCCGGCCACACGTGGCGTATTTTCTGGGGTACCGTTCTTCAATATCGATCAGCTTTTCTCACTCAACCCCCGAAGCGATGACTACTGCAATTTGTAAACAAGACGTGGCCGACGATGGCTGCATTTGAAAACTATGTTTATTAGGAAATACAATAATTATGAAAATAAAGCAAAGATAACCATTGGAACTACGCAAAGGGTAAGTCACCGTCTATTAGCTCAATGACTTTCCGAAACCTAGCGAAACCGTTGGAGAGCATCTATTACATCTCCAAGCTTATACAACAGGTGGCGTATAACAATTTATCCTGAATTTGGCCCAGTTACCTTTGTATCACTTGATTTTGACACCCACGAGCGAGCATTACTTAGAGTGAGAAACCTGCTCTTGCTCCGTGGAGCTGACTGGAGCAAATTTATTTTGTTACAGTATTGGCATTCGATTGACCCTTGTAGCACAGCAAAATAAAACTAATAACAATGAACACCTGCAAGGCAAATATGCGTCCACTTACCATGTTCGATGTTTAATAATGTTCAGACATTTTTTACCAGCTTTTCTTAGAACTTCTTCGTTCGTGGCTTAATCTCTATACGGAATTGTTAGTAACATAAAATAAGCAACACTATAACGTCAACATAACTTGGAAATTATCCGAAGTGTAGTAATAATTCAAGACTATCAGTATGTTCATCGAATCAACTATTTGCAAAATGCAGTAATTTGATACATGCTATGTAATTCTGGAAACGACACGATCCTCTAGCTTCATGGCTAAAGCTGATTCTATGACTTTCGGGAGAAGGGAGTTTTGAAAAAGGCATAGGCGATTTGACTATAAACTATATTTGTGCAATATTTTGAGCAGCTTTATGTATAAACAATTTCAATAGATATAGATCCTAATAGTATATTGTATGTTAAGAGCTGAAAGTGCATTCTTGCCGCTTGCGCATGAATATTGTTGAGACGAAGTCGAAACCAGCAATCATGCAAAAGCGGCAAGCGCACTTTTAGCTCGAAACATACATACTATTTTTTCGACGACTGAGCATATTATTAATGGAAAATACCATATTTCATTTTATTGCAAATATTAATTGACAATCAAGTTAACATTACTCGCGCAGTTTATTAGACATGTGACGCGATTATTTCGACAAATGACGGGCGTTGTCAAGGAAACATTCGGACGTGGCTACCTATTTTGTTCACGCGGAAACCCAAAACGCTCGGCTAGCGGCAAAGTGATGAAAACGCACGCTCAGCGGCAAATGTCAACTTTCTGTTGTCAAATGACAGTGAGAAAAATCTACTTTCGATGTCAGTCGTCGAAAAAATGTGTTTTACTTACTAGATTATCTTCTATACAGAACTGTAGGAGTTGTGACGTTTGTGTCTGTACAGATGAAATTTAAACACAGTCAATAACAGGGGGGGGGGGACTGACAATAGTTCGGTACAGACAAGATTTCTGTTATTATCGAAACGCAACGCGGGTGCAAATTTCTACCTCTTCTCACCTTTAATTCTAAAATCCAACAATATCGGCGCTGTCTGACCTATTTTTACCCTCCGATAACGATATTGATAAATCGCCGACTCGATTTTAATCCGATCTCCTCCGTTTCGCAATCATTAGCCCCCGTATTATTTGCAAATTATCTTTAGGCCAAGTCGTCGCACATACGGCGCAGATAACGGCTATAAATACCGACAGGCTTAAAAATAATTTTACAGCCTTCCCGTTACGACAACGCCTGAAAGGCCATCCTATTTTTACAAGCTGTAGAGAGTGAGACAAACGAAAGGCATAATTTCTGACAATCTCGACTTACGTTCGTTAATATTTACGCTTGCTAGGAAGATATATTCTGCAAGTGGTGATGCGGCCAGAAGTTCATAACATCAAGGTGGGCTGCTGGGACTTAGGCAAACGTCCGCTGTAAGCTGCGTAAGACGAAAGTCCATTTAAATGTGGCCGTCTTTACCACATTGAAAGAACTGTTTTAACAGATCATGTAGACTAAGTGAAGAAATTTATAACTGTTTGAAGGAGCCGGCGAAACCGGCCAGCGGTGTAATGTTCGAACAGGCGGGCCACTGGCAATCGTCCCGGTACCCCGGTGGGCTAGTCCGCTCTTGGTTCATAAGTTAGAATTTGTACGCCGCCATTTTAAAAGTCACAACCGACCTTCGACATTCAGCGCGTAAGTTTGTGAGCAGGTCACCACGGTGCATATAGAGCTGAATACTCCCAGCAAACGACTCAAGTAGAAAGGTGACTCAAAAAGTATAGAAACACGAGGCTCGCCCAGTTTAAGTCAAATATGAGTCCAGTTACGTTCGTAGAATCAGTCCGAAGGGGGCTTAGAGCCCAGCCGAAGCTCCAGCCAGTCCAGCTTCACCCGGAGGAGCAACCAGCCTGAGGCCAAAGTCGGCCTGGGGCATAGCAACCTGCACCCAGAGCAAACTTTGCTATTGAGTTCTTCCAGCCTGAAATGGTCTCCACTTTATCCTGCAAACCGAGTGCCGGCCAGTCCATGAGACTCGTCAGAAGAAGCCTCCCAGAATTCTAAAGCCTTTTAACTACTAAGCCTAAATTATACCCCGGGTTAGTCCATTTCCGGTAGCAAAAGCTACCCCTAACCCCTCTGCGTCGCTGTTTCTTGGCAACGGAGGCAAATCCACGTCTTGCACCTTGAACCACCCCATCGAGTCGCCGATTTACAGTACCAGAAACGAATCCCTACCTGCATAATACTGAGATTACGTAGCATTCCTTCGACTAAGAAAACGATTATCAGAATAACTTAGAACGTTACTGTTACATTTATAACATTCTTTCGATTATCTTTTTTTTCATTGGCTAGAGTGCTGGTTTAATTAGGATGACATAAGAAGTGCTTCAGATACCTCCAACATAAAGCACTGTAGATGGCAAACGCTACTGGTTTTAAGATAGTGGGCACAAATCCACCAACAAACTAAACAAAACAACATATCGTTAAAGGGGTCCCGGCAATCCTAATATAAACCCGAGTATAGAGAAATATCAAACTGTAAATAAGACCAACCAAAAATGCGTAATTATAGTTAAAATACTTATTCGCAGACAAAGGACCACATAGATAGGAATATACATTTTCAGAAATTCGAAACTAAAATTATACAAATAACGCAAGATTCGTTTTATTCAATTTAAAACCGGAATTCAATTATTATTGTTCTACAATTTATTATAAAAAGTTTAATAAATAAATAGAAATATACAGGATGTACATAAGCAGAAAGATTTAAGTAACTAATGGCATAAAATGCGTGTCGCATATCATTTATCGATAAAGCATCGCGAAACATGACTGAAAAGGGTCTATGACTTTTGGCGATTGAAAGAAAATGCACAAAGCAACGAAAATTGATAAACAACTGATGGTTTTCTACTTGCTTAGATTTGAAGTTAATTTAAAGTGTGTAAAAGGTAAACTTCAATGCGAACGCATTCGAAAGCACAATGGTGGCAATTGCGCCTTGAGTACTGCTAAAAAAATAATATAAAAAAATCATGACTTCCAAAACCATAGGCATGGCATTAAAGCTATGATGAAACAATGTCCATCAAGTATTCTAATTTTTGTGTATAGGCACGCCTCGCGCTGGTCATTGGACGATATTCTCTCTATGATAATGGGGAATACATATTAAAATAACTTGAAGAACGGTCGTTTAAAGGAAAAATTGCCTGAAATTAAATTCGTCCAATGACAGCCTATGTAAAAGGTAAAATTTTCAGTGCCAGCTCAGGTTGTCAACGGCCTGCAGGGGGGTTTTCTTCGGAAAATACTATTAGATTCAGGATTAACAGACAGGTGCGGTTATTCAATCAACTAGATATAAAGGTGCTCCAGATTATATACGATTTTTGTAGATAAATGCTTTTCCAAGCGTTACTGAAGGATGCCACAAAAATGCATCTTACAGCATCGGAACTAAATTCGAATGTCAACAACTGGGAACCGCAGTATAGCTCTATCGTAAAGCGCCAAAAATTCCAAACAGTCTAAAGTTTCCAAAATTTGCATGTATGTTATTCGTTCTTGGTCATTAGATTATAAGAATTAAATATAGCTAAATAAGGAAAAAGTAAACGTGCGTTAAAATGTATGTGTGTATGCTGCGTAGCAGTGCTGAACGAGCTCGAGTTTTGCAGAGAGAGCATCAGAAGCCGGCTTAAGCTATCGAAGTAAAGGTACCTCGTTTGCGGAAACAATTGCACGCCGAGCGTCCTTAGATCTAAAGGGGTTGACCAGCGCTAGTAAAAAGGGTATTGCTACTTTTCCTGAGGGAACTCCGAGAGTAAATAAGTACTTTAAAAATGGCTAGAACTCTTGGTAGAAGGCGCCAAACTTCTATTGAGATTGCGATATACAAGGGGTCAACTAGCCAACAAAAGTAGAGGCTGCTTCATTGAGTGAATAACTAGTAAAAGCATCAACAAGCCGACTGCAAGAACTAGATTCAAGTATTTCGCAACTGATAGCCGTTAGTGATTACTGCAGATGGATGCTCTGATACAGCATGATGGAAAACTGTTATCTTCTAGAAGGCTGTGAAATTATTTTTTTAATTTACGCTGGCAATTGTTGGCAGTAAAAGTGACATTGGTATTTTACATTTGTCAGTGTAAGGTTATATTGGTGATGTCATTTTAACAAATACAAAATTTTTTGTTGGATACATAAACATTTTAACAAGATGTTCAAAGCGATTTTTTCCATTTCCCATACACCGCACCGCTTTCTGTTCAGTATTAAAATTTTTGTGACAGTTAAATGATTATGTCAAAATTGTACAGCTTGTCTTATTAAGTACTTTTCCTATGGTAATGTATTACATTCCTACATTAAAAATGAGTAAAGTGGTATTTTCAACCATAGCAACCATTACAGCATAGAAACGGAGATTCCTTTTACCTTTAGCAATACTCAAGCGTATTGTTGGTGGCACTGTCAGTCTATGTCATATTCGAAGTTAGCAGGTTAGGCTTTGCGTCAGCTTTGACACGGGCTAGTGCAAAAGCTAACCAGCTGACCTCGAATCTGACATAGACTTACAGTGCCACAAGCGGTGCACTTTGGTGCTGCCAACTGTATAACATCAACTGAAGCTGCTTATTGTGCTTCAGTACATGGAAACGAGTTCTGCTCAGCTTAGTTATGTTTTAATATTTAGTGTTGATGTTATATAAAAATTTAATATTTCACATTTCTACATGAAATGTGATAAAATAGTATACGAAACTCGTTAGAAAAGTCATTTTACTGAACTCGTATGGTCGGTTAAGTACTCGCTAGAACTCTTACTAAACCAGCCATACTTATTCAGTAAAATATCTCTTTTCTAAACTATTTGCGTAGTCTGCTATTATTCAGCACTGCCAACAGTGCTCTCCTGTGTTCGGTGCGCATTGAATTTTAGCATATGCGCTATATGCTGTCGCTCTGACGTGCAACGGACTTGGTTCACCTGTGCTATTTAATATTTAAACAGCTAGAGCAAAGCTAAATTGTAACGTTTTGTATTGTAATATTTACTTTAATCATGCATTAGTTATTTAAAACAGGCTAATGTGAGGTCCGCCCCTCCAGATAAATGTAGTGCAAACCAGCTGATTCAAGCGCCATTTATTAATATCACCGGAAAGACGCCAGGCAAGTTCGCGGTTTTTTCAGTTGTGAGGGACCATTGCTGCCCTTGCAGTTTCTAGGGGCTAGTATTTGCGCCGCAAGAGTGTAGTGCAAGCCAGGGGAAGCATCCCCGAGACCAAGATAATTTCCAGTAGGACCGTGATACATCGGTTTCAAGGTGGAGCAGTACTGAGTTTAGTATTTAACGTGCAACAAGCCATTTTAATCAACAACCGGCAGCAACGTAGACGGATCCGCTGGTTTGATCGAATTCACGATCCCGGGCTAAACTGTGGAAAAATGGGAGCATATCAAGACTGTATTAAGGTGAAATGGCGGCACGAGTGTAACCGATTTTTGCGGGCTTTCTGTTTAGCGTTAAGAGTTGATATTTCAGTTTTTGTATTTTGTACAAACTTTAAAATCGAGTAAAAATTAGCCGTTTGCTCGCAGCGAGCTAATTCAGCTAAGCCGTATTATTAACGGCGTATAGTATTTATATTATGTCTGTGTATCTTTGGTATGTTTTGACATGTATTTATATTTTCTTCTAGAGTATACGACGTTTATATAAGCAATTTGGCATTCATTTCTAGGGGTTTAAGTGCATAATTTCAGGATTATAGGTAGAAACGGAGCAGGCTCATTTTAAGCTGTATTGACAAAACCATAGCCACACTAAGATAAGAACGGGTCTCGTACATTCACGACTGAGTTAGCTAGCAAATAAAAGGCATTTAAATTCAAAGAAACATAAGATAGGGCGTAATAAAAGTACAGTTACAGACGTTAAAAGAAAGGCGTGGTAAATTGTTTTTCTTGTGCGCGATTTAATACTGGTGGTTGTATAAATACGGCGTAGAAGCACCCATTCGCTGCGTGGCTTTGTAGTTAACGTTGTTATTATTGAGCATTGCTTTTTATAGAAAATATAGATAATAGTAGTTAACTTGTTTACTCTGTAAGTAGAATTTTAGAGCTAAAGTTTTCAGATTATCAAGAGTCTAGGTCAAATTTGGAGTCATTACAAGAGACTTTCCTTACCATGAGCTCATGTAAATAAGACAAGAAAAATTTCACTGTTATTGGACTAGCTGGCCATAATGGAAAACAGAAGTAACTAATAAAAAAGTACCGACACCGGATCCACCCTACCCCAATGGAGTGGCATAAATACAATTTCGTAGGACACGGCATGTTAAGATATAGGTACCCGGGGACAATATTATCAACTCGTTTCTCCTTTAAAGGGTTAATTAATATTTGTTGTTTAGTTACGCTTGGTCTGAATTAACGTAAAGAACAATTTCCATTTCTTTGCTTATTAGTTATTAGTTCTATAAAACCACTTCTGGATCAAACTATTCCCCAAATTGGGTAACTATAATCGTAATTAACACCATTGCGTCTGATATACATTTTATGGCTTTTGTAAACAAAGTAGAAGATTTATAAATTTCTAAGTAGGCTGAGCAATATCTTTACTAGTTTCGTGTACGTACTATAGGATATACTGCACGCTCTCTACTGTTTTATTTCTGTAAATAGTGTTATTTTTCTGAATAAAAGTTATTAAAAAATATTATTGTTGTTATTATTAACCGACATCAAAAGGTATAACAGCAATTAGACCTAAAAGACGATGTTCTTATTAAGTCCTTTGTTTTACATTATGGCTTTGTAAATAATGCGTTCTTCCTAAACAATGGGGTGACCTTTTAGTTCGGACTTGTTTCAGTTGAAACATTACTAACAACATAACTAATAACCACCTAAAAATTAAATGTTGTCTATTATTGCTTAAGTAATAATTTGCACATACTTCACGTCCATACCCTTGAGGAACCAAGCAGATACAGGATGAACATCGTAAGAAAGATAGAAGTGTGCAGCGGCCACATCGTGCTTTATATTACAACCGTAAGGGAACATCATTAATGCGTCGATTCGGGCAATCGGTTAAAGGGTCATACTAGTAATGGGATTCCGTGAGTTCAAATCCCGCCATCTGCAATATCTTTTTTTATTTACAAATTAGTGTAATGCGCATTACTAAGTGTTTTCTTAGTATTATTATATATTTGGTATATAATTGTGAACAGCAGTTAGCTTTCTTTATTAAAGACGTTAAAACTTCCATCTATTTGGTGCGCTCAAGGGAGAAGAGTTACGTCGCAAATTCTTTACAGATGATTTTTCATTGGGCGTAGCACATCAGCATCACTTATTCAGTGACATTTATAATTAATCATTCCATTTGTAGGAAGCTACACGGTTTATGTATTCTGAAGTAGACTTCAAACGGCCTTTAAATCAAAAATCTTATCACTGAATACTCCCCTTAATAGGCTGTTTCTTTAAACGACCAGCCAGTCTCCTATTTAAGTATGCATAATATCATAAATAAAATAAAACCATCATATAAATAAATAACATTTTATTTTGTTTTGCAGCGGGCCATTTTAAAAAATTCAAACTAGGATCAAAGTTTAGGTAATACTAAATCCTGTTGAAATCGGTAAGCCAATTTTGTATATTTTTTAAGCTTAAACGATAACAACACCTGGCGCGGCAACAACAGCGGGGGCAACTACTCCGGCAGCGGTGTATTGGGCGGCGGCGGGGATGACAAGTCCGGGGGCGACTACGGAAGCTAGGGGAGCTCCAGCAACAAGAACTTGGGGCTTGGGTTCGGGGTTGGGGCCGGCGAAGGCGAAGGCCAGGATGGCGGCGAAGACGAACTGAAACAAAAGGTTGAACATTTTAAATCGGCGAGTTTCTAAGACAACTTAGATTTATAAAGAAGCTATATGTAGATGTAACTGATAGAGAAGTCAATAAGTCTTACCAGCTTGTACATATTGAAGTTGAGTATTTGACTTACTGGAATCAAATGATGCCCAGTCGAGAGTCTCGCGAGTTTATATACAACATCTGCGTAACCATAGATGCGAAATGCAAATTCCCACTGACAAAGGGAGAAGCAGATTCAATGATATTCACGACGTTAGGTGCGACTTTTTAGTCTATTTTTTGCCATATAAGTGAATGGGTAACATGCGGACATTGATATTTGCTTTTCTAATAATGTATGAAGCTACTAATTTCCTGTTAGTATTATGTAAAATATAGATCTTAAAATCAATTAACAGAACAAAATACATGCGTATCGTTTTCTTTCCAAATATATGATGTAGTAAGAATACGCCCTTTGTAACTAAAGAACTGAGCCTAAAAGTTTACAAATAAAATTATGACAGAGTATTATTCGCTTCTTCATAGTCCTCGGCATTACAGCGGTAGATGTGTGAAAACGAAGGTTTGTAAACATAAGGTTCATCCGACTAAAATTATAAAACTATTATATAATTGAGAATTTTTATTTTACTAAAATGCTACCTGTTGTGATCCTTGTATTTCTATTATCATCTAATTTAGCAACAATTTAAATTAATTCAATGGTAATTTCTCAACCTGTTTTGGATCGTCCGTTAGGTATCCGAAAGCATGTGGACATGGCTTTACTCTTTGTTTCTGAGGAATAGATGTAACCGGTCCAGTGCCTTGCATCATGATTTTCTTAATTTTAAATCAGTTTTTTGCCTGCACACCCATCAGGTATACATACATAAGCTGATAACCGGGGCATTATATTATGTCAGCGTTAATTGTTAAAGCATCAGCATAATAGGCTCTATATTTGCTTTTATAATTTTTCCGGTTTTAAAATAGTCCAGAATTGCTTATTAATTGGGTACAGCGATTCAAGGACTTCTTCTATTTTGAACAAGCGTTTTCTAGAAGGTGTCGGGTTTCATAGCTTAATTATCTTTAATGACTCAATGAGATCTTAAATAAATAACTGGACAGTAATAACGAAGACGTTTACAAATTTAATCACTTTAATGAACATTAACATTAAATACAAATAACTTAGGTGATAGGTTTGCTTAAATTAAACTTGTTTAATCAAACTATAGTATCTAGTGAAAACGTTTGTGATTTCACATATAAATACAACGAATTTTTTGCCAGTTTACTATAACAGAAACATCTAAAGCTCGCCAAAGCAATGTAAACGCAATACTGATAATTACCGCTTTGAAAAAACTGGAGAGCTTGAGATAAAGCTACTTAAATTTTAACTTAAGCATAGCACTGATAAGACGTGGCTGTGGGCGCCCACACTTTACTGTTTTTATTAGTAAAGCGCATCCATGAGGAGCAAAAAATGTGTGTCTGTTTCACTGCAAGTTACTTGTAGGCTTATTTTGAAAAGAAGATACGAAATCGTTGTCATTGAAAATTCAAATTGTAGGTTAGATGAAGTTCTTTTCTTATAAACATACACTTTTAGATTTTGAAAAACTTTTTTAATGATATTTTGACGAATATGGAATCTAAACAAAATAGTATATTGCATGTTAAGAGCTGAAAGTGCATTCTTGCTGTTTGCGTATGAATATTGCTGGTTGAGAGGCTGTCAAAACCAGCAATCATGCAAAAGCGGCAAGAGCAGTTTTAGCTCGAAATATAAATACTATTTTTACGACGACTGAACATATTATTAAGGCAAACATTATCATATTTAATTTTATTAAAAATATTAACTGGCAATACATTTCAAATTACTCGCGTAGTACCTGACATGCGATGCGATTATTTTAACATATAACGGGCGTTTTCAAGGAAACACCTTGATATGGGTACCGCTTATAGGGTGCATGAACACTAATCCAACATTTTCATATTAATATTGTGATCTTAAAACTTTCCAAAGACTAATGTTACGATGGTTTTGAGACTAATTTATGCAGATCTTGTATAGAAGGCAGTCACAATTAGGTGTAAAAATTTTAACTAAACCTTCTTTAAGTCAAAACAAAACAATTAACCTAATACACCTAGGTACCAAAATGCTCCCTTAAAAAGTTACAGGGTATTAATGAACACATTTTTATTTCCATATTTATAAAGTGAACATTGAATTTATAAAATTAAGTAGCCTAATTTTGATATTAAATTTTAATTTTGACACAATATCAAGACAGCGGCTGTCATAAACAGCCATTAATTGCTTAAAAGACTGTATTTTTTAAAAGGATAATTTTTTTTCGAAATGATGTTCCGTGAGGTAATTAACCCGAAGTTGCAACAAAGAATTTTCGAGGCTGCTAATGAAATTCGTAAAAGCTAGCATATTCAGCTAGTACCACGGTGCCATGCTTGTATAGCCGCTGGAAGAGAGAATTTTGAACATTTGCTAGTCTTCCATTTTGCAGTCATTCTTTTGTATTTTTTTTTATCGGTTTGGCAAGTAAAATCAAAGCAGCAAATTCTTTTCATAAACAGTTTAATAAAACAACATATAATAAAAGTAACGTTTCGCCAACATGTCTTCTTCAGACTGAGGGCTTCTTAAATTAAAATTTTACAGCGCATGTTTCTAGAATGAGGGAATTGGTTAAAATTTTATAGTAAACAATGTATACGGATTCCTTACCATGTAACTGCAATCGACTGATTATGGGAAGAATAAGCACTCCCAATCATTGGCATTGTTTTAAATACATCGTTTCGCTTGGAAGTAATTAATCTGTACGATTGTAGTTAACAGAGTGGAAAACTAGATTAACTGTATCAACTGTCATTCAAAATATTCCTGTTAGACCAAATTTTCACTGTTAAAGGTTTTTTTCAAAGTAAAGACAATTTCAAAATATTTGTTTCTATTATTTAATATTTTAAAAGTTATTTTCTAAATGAATAAAAGCAAAAAGAGGGTATAGTTACTAGTCCGGTCAATATAGACATTTAAAATAACAAAAATTCCCGGAGAGCCAAATATTGGTGGAGAGCTGGGGTTTACCATTACAAATATAGTTTTAAAAATCCCCATCGATCCTATGTGTGCTACAAAAGTTATTCGGGGTCAAAGGTCAAAATTTAAGGTTTTTTGAATTTTTCTCGAAAACGGTAAGTTTTATCAAAAAAAAACTTTAAACCAAAGTTGTAGATCTTAAAATTCTCTACAAAAATGATCTTCATAATTTTTTTTCTAGGAGTTACCATTCCTGAGATATCGCGATTCTGAGAGTCACATTATACATGATATGCCCACATTTCCACGCCACCTGTGAGGTAGTGTACTCGGCGCGTTTTCTTTACCGTGGTTTCCCCTGTAGGCCTACTCCACTAACTGTCATGACAATTTTAGGATAATTTAACGGAACAAAACCCGTCAAGTTCTAGATATTACCTTATTATTGATATTGATTATTGATATTGCTATTGATTATTGGGTTAACTATTGTTTTGATTTCTTTAGATATTTTAATCAGATTCATACTCTTGAAAGTCTACTTCAACAGTCATGTCTTCTTCGATTTCTTCTTCTTCCTCTTCCTCTTGCTGGATGTTCATAAATTGTTCAAATGTGGCTGAGTCATTGGTCTCTTCATTAAAATCACAGGAATCTTCCTCTATTGTACTCAACTGGACATTTAAGCAAGACTGACCTTGGCAATTGGTACACGCTGGAGAACACAGCAACCCGACTTTTTTACAGCCACATTTGGCACTACAACCTTTTTTGCAATTGCAAAAAATAGTGTTGAGGAGTTTTTCTGGAGCAGGTGGGAATAAAGTTTGAATCGGTTCCAGAGTATTATCTATCAATTTCCAACCCCAGTCTTCTGGGTTCAGTTGATTGCCTAGCCATGTTTGAACTTGATAGTATACTCGATACAAGTTGAATAGCAGATGCCGATGTTGGAGGAAGACATGATAGTTGTACTTGTTTCTTGTTTCGCGTATTTTTTACAAAAGTTAAGTATCTGTATTTATCAATGCAAGTAATTTTTTTTGGAGCTCCATAAACCGCAAGAAGAAAGCGAATTCCTTCCGTAATTATTGTTTGAGGTGTGGAATCAATTTCTGTAAATACTTTAGCGCAGTCAGTCAAATCCTTTTTTTCGAATAATTTAAATACTGACGTTTTGCCCCTTCTGTACATTGCTGACGAAGTGTTGCAGCCGGTTATCGCATGTAAAAATAAAATATAGTTTTGGCATTTGGGATAAGCAGATAAACTTTTTGAAGAATATATTTCTGTTCGCTGTTGAGCCCTTCTAGGTTTCAGAAAATAAATAATTTTATCCATTGGAGTCCTTGCAGTAAGTAGTACTAACAAATCAACATCTTCACCAACTACAATTGTTGTGTTTGTTGCATTAAATTTTTCTATTGCTGTTTCAATTATGAGGACATCTGCGTCATTTTGAGCTAGTTTCACTGCAATATTCGCAGCTGTTAATTTGTCACTTAACATGGAAATGAAACGAGATGTATTATTAATGTTAGCGAAAAATTGTTGTTGATTCGCTGGAACTGTCATAAATTCATCAAAGATAATCTCGGAACCCGATGATGTTTTTGTAGTTCGACGACATTGTTCTGCAGCTTTAATATTCTTTGTCGAGTCACTGTAGCCGTCAAATACTACCGTCACTGTAAGCCCATAATGTCTGCGTAGATACTGAACATATTTATCAAAAATAACGCTAAAGGTTTCTTCTCGATCCCACACAACGTGATGTAGTAGGTATCCTCCATCAATAATGTAAGTAGCGTTTGTACGATCAACCTCAGTATTGACTGATTGAAAACAATCGTAAATTGCTGACTTTGTTGTTTTACGCATTCCAGCTGCATCGAAGAGTGATAAGGGGTAAGGGGCTAATTCATACTCAAAAAAATTTTCTTCAATTCATCCAACGAAAACTGGCAATCATCACTCGTTTCTATGAATTGAAACATTTTCTCCATCGCAGAGTTTACAGTTTCATCTTGTGGACGGCCAATTTTACCACCAATATTAGGTTTTAAGAAAGATTTGTAACAACGGTCATGGTATTTTGCATCAGCAGTGACTACATCATACTCAAAATTAATACGTTCAAGAACAGCCTTTGAAACATCATCAGAACGATCTTTAGCTAATTTCAACAGGGATTCTTTGAATTTTAGTGTAGTCACGTTATAAATTTTTTTTCGAAGATGCTGTGCTTTCTTTTTCTCAGTTTCTTCATTGGCTTCATTGCCACAAAATAAACAGTATTTTTTTAAACAAAAATTTGCTTCACTTACGCGCGTTCTAGTACGAGCTGGACTTATTTTTGAAGTACTAGCCCGTTTTCCGGGTGTATGATTTTCTGCAATCCACGTGTATTGTAGCAGATTTTTGAGTTCTTAAATACTCAGTAAACTCATCACCTCTCGCGACACTAGCCTCGATTAAAGTTGGCATTCCACGATTAACCACAACTGTTTCATCTTCAGTTAAAAGTTTATTGCAAATAAAGCAAAACTGAGACATTTTTTCGAGCTATAAAATAGCACAAATAACCTAAATGGTAGACGCTTGTAATAAGTACGTATATTCACTTGAACTGAACCTTTAGCACTAAAAGAAACAGGTATATGAACGAGACCTACGGACAAGAGAATAGCCAGATGTTTTTCAAGGCCACGCGGGTAGAGGGGATTCAGTTAGGGACTGACTATCTTTTGAATAAATGTTTTCAGAATAGTATAATATATGTAAAAGAGACAGAAATAGGTATTTATACTTGTCTTAAGTGCCTGATTATGTATATACGTGGCTTATATGTGCATATCAAGTATAATGTGACTCTTAGAATCGCGATATCTCAGGAATGGTAACTCTTAGGAAAAAAATCATTAAGACCATTTTTGTAGAGAATTTTAAGATCTACAACTTTGGTTTGAGGTTTTTTTTAGAAAACTTACCGTTTTCGAGAAAAATCCAAAAAACCTCAAATTTTGACCTTTGACAACGAATAACTTTTGTAGCACACATAGGATCGATGGGGATTTTTAAAACTTTATTTGTAATGGTAAACCCCAGCTCTCCACCAATATTTGGCTCTCCGGGAATTTTTGTTATTTGACCACTATTTTTACTTCCTTTTACTATAAAGGAAGTATTGGATTCACCCCAAAAATTCGAAATTGAGTTTTCAACAGATCTTCACGTTTTAGAGTCCCCTGATCCCAAAAAACATATTTTTTTTCATTGGTCTGTCTGTCTGTCTGTCTGTCTGTGTGTCTGTCTGTGAACAGAATATCTCAAAAACGAAAAGAGGTATGGCGTTGAAACTTCATATATAAGTTTTGTGTACTATGTATATGAGACAGCAAGCTTTTGAAGAAAATCGCATAACCGGAAGTAGGTGTTTACTCTTGTGATTTTTCAGTTTTTTTCGATTTTTTCGAAAACGGCTCTAACGATTTTTTTTAAACTTTACATTTTTACTACATTTTTAATGTGTATTGATGTGAAATAGGTGATTTTCCAGTTGAATACCTCTAAAGTGGGTTTCTTTTGTTTCTTTTTCTATTTTTTTTATTAACTCCTATTTTAAATAAAACACCCGGTATATTATTACATTTTTGAATTCACCTTAAAATGCTAGAGAAAATTTGTCTCTTCAACTAACGCTCTATTTTGTACCGTTTTTGTAGTATTTGTAATTTTTGAAAATTTTTGACAAATGGCTAAAGATTAAAAATGAAATTTTTGACTAATTATAAGAACACTGTAAAAGGAAGTTGTGTGAGTGTATCACACCAGATTTTTATGTCTAAACTGACCGGACTATACTCATGGTGTAAAGAATACAAGGTGTAACGTTCCGCAGAATGTGGGCGGACCTCAAATTCAACCAATAGGACATGGTCCCACAAATGGCACGATTGGTAGTACTGAAATGTATTGTTGAAGACGCTGTCGATGTCAAATTCGAGGTTAGGTTCTGCGTCAGTTGGTGTCAGATTGACGCAAAATGTAACATGCTAACCCCGAATTTGACATCAACTGACAGTGCCAGCAACATATACGATCGCAACCATGGTTACACCATGATCGCGGCCGTGATGTATTTCCTGAGCAGGACCATCGGGGATTGGTTGACATCTCCCCTCTATTTTCTGAACCACTGCCCATCCCGGGAGCGTTTCACCTTGTATTCTTTACACCATGTAGTTACTTATATTTAGAGAAGGTTCTAGTATATTGAAGGAAGATTTTCTATATCAGTTTTGTAATTAATACATTTTGAGTATTTTGTATTTCTATCATTTCATAGAATAAGAATTTTTTTAAATTGCTTTCTCGTTGTAATAATTTAGGGGTCTCAAAATTTAAATTGGGAAAATTGTTTACAGCGTAGTCAGAAAGTGCGGTATTAGGTTTTTTTGGAGTTACATTCTTAGTTTTTATAGACACTTTATATTGCAACGTGCTGCCTCCATTTGTAATATAGGGGTTATTTCGAACCCGCAAACCACTATTTGCACTTAGGGGTTGTAACGCATCTGCTGCCCACTAGTAGTAATGTAGGGGTTGTAATAAACCGGCTGACCACTATTTGTCATTTAAGGGTTGAGCTGTGGAGTTTTTAATTCAATAAAACACCTACGAAAGTTACAAATACGTATATTAAAAGAAACTAAAAATGTGGATCAATTTCAATTGTTTTTCACCCTATCTGATCAATGATCAATTAAGCGGTAAGCTTCGTAAAAAGGTTTGATTATGCATGCTTAGATTTATAACATAAATTCCCCCTGGAAGGATAGAATACTCAGAGTAACCCTGCATTTTGTTTGTTAATAAAATACCGTAAAATTCTGACCTGCTTCCAGAGCCGTCGCTGGCTGAACGTGGCGGTTGAATTTTATTTTACATGATCGCCCGAATTAATTAATGAAGTTGTTAGGCTGAGTTTTGGGATGCCCCTGGCGTCCTTTTTCGATGCTTTGAAATTGGCTGGCCCGGCACTAGTTCACATATATTTTATAATAATAAATTTTGAATTTTGGACTTAGTTATTTTAGCTCTGCCGTTACGAAGTTTTAGCGCCGGTTTAATTCATTTGCCGCGGACCCCGGGAAGAGGCTGCTCTCCGGCTTGCGCCTTCCCCCGAGGAAGGTTTTCCAAAACCCCCCACAGTTTGTGCCGCTTTCATGTGTCGTACTTTATCGTTTTGCCAAATTGCATTTCTGGTTTGCCTGGAAGAAAACTGAATCAACGTTTCCCAAAACCACTGAAATTGCAAGTTTGCTGTTTGCCGTGCGATTCTTTGAAATCTTTTGCGAGCAATTTAATTTCAAGTTTCTTTGCCTTCCTTCCACGTGCCGGATGTGAATTTAGTATTCATGATTGCTACATTGTAGTGCACTTGTAATAATGTCAATTACGCATGTTGGCTCCTAACTGATATCTTTCCTTCCCTCTAATTTAGCTAAATTAAAATCTATGGGATTTATTACAATCGCAAATTATTGCGGGTTGTTACAATATTGAGTAATTCTTTTTTAAATTTTGTTTAGTTTGACCAATACAATTGGCATCGCAGTTATTACAGTTGATTTGGTAAACAATATTTGCTTGAGAATGAATATTTATTTTATCTTTTAAGTTGTTGAAAAATTGATTTCCAGTTGTATTATAATTTTTAAAAGAAACATCAGTATTATAATTTATTAAAATTTTACTTCAACGTGATATTTTTGGTATATATGGAATAGAAACGTAACGAGAGTTATTAATGTATTGGTTGTTGTTAAATTCTTGTCCTAAACAATTAGGATATGAATCAATAAAAGAGTTTATGTTACTTGTGTTTTTATAGTTAAGTTTATTTATTGTTTTTTTTAATTTTTAAATTTATGACTTCAGTTGGATAAATATTGTTTGTTAAAATTTTCTTGTTGTTTATGTTTTCTGTTCGATATTTAATAAAGGATAATAAAATTGCATAAATTAGTTAGGTTGTTAATTACACTTATTTTATATTTTAAGGATGTATGAGAATTATCATTTAAATATCTATTGGTTTTAATATCATTTCTGAACCAAATTTGTTTCAATATTACCACAACTTGTTCTAATTAACGTTAAATCAAGGAAATTTATAGTTTTATTAACAGTTTAATTTTCGATTGTAAATTGCGATCTAGGATGGTGGTTATTAAAGGTGTTGAAAATTTTGTTTATATTATTTTTATTGGTACATATTATAATGTCGTCAACATATCTCTTATAAAAACTGATTTCATTTAAGCCATTTAAAATTTCAGATGAATTTTTTTGTAAAACTAAATCAGCGATAGTAAGAGATAGGTATTGTCCCATTGCAACTCCAAAATTGTGGTTATATGTTTGATTGTTAAATCAAAAATAGGTGGATTGTAATATGTATTCAACAGCGTTAATATATCAATTTTAATATTGATGCATTAACGCTGGGGATTTCGGTGAAGTTTTCAATCTGACTCCAAAATTATTTTATAATTTCTAGGCTATGGCTAAATCAATAAGGATATTTGTATAAAAAGAAATAACGTCAAATGAAAATAAAACGTTATTATTTGGCAGTGAAATAGTATAAAAAAAATATTAAAAAGTCCATGTATCGTTTACACTATAATTGGTTTTTGTGGTAATGTTTATTAATTAGTTCGATAAATGTTTGGTAAATTATATAATTATATATGAAGCCACAATAAGTGGTAAGGGGTAGTTTTTTATGTAATTTGGGCAAGCCATAAATTTTAGGTAAAAGTCCATAAGGTGTTGTAAGCTTTTTGTAGGTTTTATTATCTCTATAGTTGTCAAACCATTCTTTTTTTAAATTTTTGTTGTAAAAATTTTGAATATTATTAGTCGGACCTTTATCTACTATTGTAATCGGTTTTCTTAACTATGACTGTTGTTTGTGTCTTATCTACTTTAGCAATTAGTATGTCTGTATTTGTTTTAAATTTTTTGAGAGTTATTTACTTTAAGTAGGAATTTATTATTTTTCCGGCTGCTGAGCGTGTAAGTCAGTGATACAGCCTTAGTAACAAAACGCGTAAGTCGGGGATTATATATGTTTGCTGCTTTTTCTTGACAACGGAACGTAATATTATTATTAAGTTCTTAGGATAATAAAATTAGCAAAGCAAGATGCAGATTTAGACGTTTTGTTTATAAATTCCAAGTGTTTATGTGACATGTAACACTCACAGGTAACACGACTCACGAAAACTAATCCTGGTGACAGGTGACAAACCAAACGATTTTTTTCAAAAATCTAGGAAAATTTCGATAAGCAACGGGAAAAATATAATAAAATAACTCGGAATGTATCGCCTCTTAACATTTTCGGCAGGCAACAAGCCGCGACTTCGTCTTGGCTTGTACTTGCCTACCTCAAATGTTAATAGTTCCTTACATTCCTTGTTACTTAAATAGTTATTGTATATTTTCATTAGAATTTAATAAGTTTTTTTTACTTTGGTGGTTAGTTAAAATATTACAGACTGAAGTTCTTATTTTGGTTTGATTTTCTGAATCTAAATTACGGATTGCATCTTCTATATTTACTATAAATTTCTCATTTGGAATTTTATTTTTAGGATTATGTGTATTACAATTTGGTCCTAGTTTCAAAACATCCTCCACATCTTTTGGTCATTTTATATTACATACTTACATTTTTAATCCAAGTTTTAGTTTCTTCCAGATTGTTAACTTTTTCAAATTTATTAGGGTTTGATTTTAAGTTTTGTTTTGTTTTTAAAATGTAGATTTTTAAAAAAATTTTTAGTTTTATCTTGTCTCTAGTTGTTTTAATTTGTAATTTTTTTTGAGAAATGAGAGATGATTAGACATTGTGGATTTTTTTTTCAAGAAATGTTTTACAATTTACAACTTTTTGCTTTAAATAATTTCGGTTGCAGTAAGCATAATTTCAAATTAAAGAAGAGAAGCTTAATTCGAGATGTTTAAATTTATTATTGTTTTTAATGTTATTAAATTGAATATTATTAAAGTTTTTTTGCAGCAATTTTGATGTTAATTGTAACTGTTTACATTGTTTAAGGAATTCTATCATTTCACTCACCTTTACAATGGAATTGTTAATTTTATTAAGTTTGAGGAAGCATTCTTAGAAATTACCGCTGTAGTTGGCCTTGATGTCTTCATAAAATTTCGTGTTGATGTAAATGCGTACAGGTTCCATTTTATTAACTTGTGGTCCAAATAGGGAGTAGTCGGTTTATACAAGGTCCGCCAGAATGAAGTATCCATTTTAATAATAATAATAATAATAATGTTTATTCAACGGATTATACCATTTACAATATTATACTAAAAAAACAGCCAAATACAACAAAAGTTAATATTTACCATATAAAGGAAATAAAATAACAGTAACGAAAAAAAACATGCATGCAGGGTTGCTGGGTTACATATCAAATAAAGATTTTATATGCATAATAAAAGTGTTAAATGGTATTCCAATAATATTAGCTTTATTTGTCTTACTAACAGTTCTTACAATTCGTTGCAGCGGACTATTATTACAATAATTGGTACGGCGATACTCTTGTAGCAGCATATGCTGTAACCTGACATTGAATGCGTAAGTTAAAAGCAGACAGTATCTCCGGGCAGGCTATCAATCCATTTAACACTTTAAAAGCAAAACATAATTCAAAATACTGTCTTCGTATATACATAAGGTGAAATCCAAAATATTGTAACAACTGTTTATAATCCAAATCTTCATGTCTTATGTTAACTTTAAAACAAAGAGCTTTGACAATTTGCCGCTGAACACGTTCAATCCTGTCAATATGTATATTATAAACAGGTGACCAGATAATACAGTTGTAATCCAATATTGACCGTACAAGTGATACATACAACATAACCAGACATCTTACATCTGTAAAACCTGTTGTCACTCTTTTTATAAAACCCGACAGTCTCATAGCTCTGCTGACAATATAATCAATATGATTAACAAAAGATAGGGATCTATCTAATAAAACACCCAGATCTCTAATAGCTGAAACATTCTCTAGAATTTCATCGCTAATGTAATATTGAAAGAGAACATCATCACGTCTTCTGCTAAACCTTATATGCTTACACTTATCAATATTCAAATGCATATCATTGACTGTACACCATTGCGCCAGAGCATCCAGATCCTTTAGCAAGGAAATGCAATCCACAGATGATTCAACTTTTTAAAAAAATTTTAGATCATCCCTAAATAAAAGATAATTTGAATTTAAACATATTCCAATATAGTTTATAAATTATGAAAACAAAAAAGGTCCTAAATGGGATCCTTGAGGAACACCAGAAGGGACCGTACATATTGACGATTTAAAACCAGTAACATTAACCTGCTGAACCCGATCACTTACAAAAGAAATTACCCATGCAAGTAAAGCTCCATCAACACCATAAGCTTTTAATTTGGCAAATAGTAATTTATGGTTAACCCTGTCAAATGCTTTACTAAAGTCAGTGTAAACAGAGTCAACCACAAATCCCCCCTCCATTGAATCGTTAATAAAATTGACATATTGAAATAAATTGGTACATGTGCTTCTGGTGGGATAGAAACCATGCTGTTCATTAACAATTATATTTTTGAAAAGTTGTTGAAAACTAATACTAACTAATTTGTCCAGTATTTTAGGTATTGCAGACTGAATACTTATTGGTCTGTAATTACAAACGTCATTGCGGTTTCCACTTTTAAATATAGGTACAATGAACGTGTGCTTCCAAACAGACGGAAACTGACCGCTTTGTAAAGACATGTTAAATAGTATAAACAATGGTTTTAATAATTCATCAGAGCAATATCTAAGGAAACTGGGTGGCAAGCCATCAGGGCCGGGCCCTTTGTTGACGGATAATTCTTTAAGACATTTATTAATTTCATCACATGTTACATTCAGATATGAAATATGTATCGGCGAATTAATATAATCAAACGAAATATTACGAGTAACATCACTGATCATATAAACTGATTTAAAATATTCACAGAATAGGTTTGCCACACCAACACCCTCAGACGTTGAACTATTATTATAATAAACTCTAGTCGGCACCGTTATAATATCGTTATTCTTACTTCGCACGTAACGCCAAAAACATTTAACATCAGATGCAATAGAGTTTTCTGTTATCCTTAGAAAGGTATTATGCGCCAAGGACATTTCATTTTTACACAAACTACGCAACCGACTGAAATGGTTATAATCCAATTTTGAATTGGTCTGTTTAAACACTTTGTACGCGGCTTTCTTTTGATTTATTAATTTAATAAGGTTAGGTGAGAACCATTTTGGGAAATTACTATTGGAACACATTTTTTTAGGAACAAAATTTTCTAATGTTGAGTATAAAACATCATAAAAACTTCTTACACACCCATTTAAATCGTTATTTGAAAAACGTGCTTTCCAATCGACGTCAGACAAATGGTTCTTGATATCAAAATATGGAGCATTGTTAAAATCAAAATAAAACGTATCAGCTGTTTGTAGTTCTTGTGCTATTGAACTAGTTAATATAAATGAAATTGCCGGATGGTGCACATTGCACGGAAGCAAAGGTAAAGGTTTAAGATACTGTAAGTAATTGTTGGAAAATATTAGGTCTACAATTACACCATTTGAATTTTTTATGCTATTAAATTGACGCAAACCACAGTAAGAAAAAATATCATAAACAATTTGGTCTTTATCGCCTGGCAGGTGTGTAGCAGATAATCCATCCAAATCATCTTCAGTTTCCCACTTAATATTGCGCAAATTATAATCACCAGCCACAACAAAAATAGAATTATCATTTCTAGTAATAATTTCTTCAACCAGAGCCGTATGTTGAAAATATTTGTAATAGTCTGATAAAGGAGGAAAATACGTAGCACATAAAATAACCTTCTTATTATTAAATCGAACCGATACCCAAAGTTCCTATCTGTCACGAGTGCATACTTCCATAGCATAGGCTTGAAATTTCTTTTTCACTGCGATTAAAACACCGCCGCCACACACTTTTTCGCTAGTGACTTTCGAGCGATCATTACGGAACACTGCATATCGACTATCTATAAATTCACTATCACTAATAGAATCAGAAAGCCATGTTTCAGATATAATTATTACATCATAGGCATCTGATAGCACCGCCAAGTAAAAATCAGTTAATTTAGTACGCATTCCCTGTATATTTTGATAGTAGATAGAAAGTTCAGCCTCTTTAGTTTTTTGAAGTGTCTTTAACAATTTTAGGAACACCATTTATATATTTGATGGTATTATTTGATACTCCGTTATCATTTAAACGTGCAAGTTCAGCTTTTAGGGATTTAAAATGGTTCCTTTGCATGACGGTTTGATCAGCGGATATTTTAACAGTGTTAATTGTTTTTATAAGCTTCTTGTTTCTTAGTACTTTTAGAACGTCATCTTTAGAACTTAGTTTCACTTTAATTGGTCGTTGTTTATTTGCAGCATATTTCCCTAAACGAAACGTTTGGATTTTACTAAAGTCGACATCAGGGATTTCATTACACATTGACTGAATTCTAACTATATCATCTTCCGATCTATCTTTATGAATGGATTTAGATAACCCAGTCAAATTGAAAACAATCAAATTTGTTTCTCGACTTTGGCGGTCTTGAATCTCAGTAATCACCTCTTCATGAACTTGACATTGACCTTGTCCTACACCTGCAGCATTGGATTTTAAAAGCTTAACTTCAGCTTGTAGTTGCAGAACGGAATCTTTCAAGTCTTTGATACTTGCCAGCTGTAACTTGAAATCCATACAATTCGTGCAATAGTACGTTAGTTTCCGATCCTTAGATTTTAGGCACACTGTTTCGTTCCTAGACAGCCCACTGCAAGTTCCATGTGCAATTTCTTTGCAAAAATCACATGAAATTGCATCTGCACTTGTAACACCACTACTACATACACTACACTGCATGGTATACTATTTCCTATAAAAATATGTATTTATATTATTACTGTTTTGACAAAACAACTGAAAACAGCGGAGCACAATATAATAAATTGAGTTGTATTTGTTAACGGCTACATTTTTATTCAAAAATCAAACAAAAGGTTCTTCAGGAAACACAGAAATTTGGAAGCTCCTCTTACCCCTTCAGCATTTTCAAGTATGCGTACAGAACGAGTTTGTTCCTTTTGCCTTTTCTTTGGCACATGAGGCAGTAGTGCGAAACTTGTGTACCCACCTTTTAATTGTTATTCGACTATGAACTGCATCTCGTGGATTTAAATGAAAGTAACAACGAAATAAACGTTGGGTGGTTACAACAAAATTGTTATTTTTAAAATAAGCTTCAACCGCAAAAGAACGTTGAATATTTGACCAATGCTCAATGTTCACAGCTAAACTGACATTTCTCGCAAACACTTTGACAACTTTCTTAAATTTCCATTTATCGCGACTTGATTTGAATTTATATCGCATTATATTAGGAAATGAATTAATTTTGAAAATGGATACTTCATTCTGCCGGACCCTGTATAATAGAATCACTTTTCATTATGATTCAATAAAATTAGTTAAAATATGTATATCAAATAGCTGTCTTTTTGATGGTTCATTCGTTTGCAAAGTTAAATCAAAGCAGCCAATTATTTTCATAAACAGTTTAATAAAACAACATGTAAAAGTAACGTTTCGCCAACATGTTGGCTTCTTCAGACTATAATAGACTGATTATGGGAGGAATTAGCACTCCCAACTATTGTTTTAAATACATCGTTTTGCTTGGATATGCAGCATATACTTAATCTAGTCTTCCACTCTGTTAACTACAATCGTACAGATTTAAAATATTAATTATTTCGAAGCAAAACGATGTATTTAAAACAATGGTTGGGAGTGCTAATTCCTCCCATAAACAGTCTATTACAGTTATATGAAACATTTGCTGTAAAAGAAACCAATATGTTGGCGAAACGTTAGTTTTACATATTATTTTACTAAACTGTTTATGAAAATAATTGGCTGCTTTGATTTAACTTTCCAAATATATGAACCGTGAAAAAGACAGCTGTTTGATATACATATTTTATATAATTTTGTTTGTTAGTTTTGTGTTAATTCTAATGTATTTTAGAGATAATCGGATAATTTCCTTCCAAGTTATAGTCATAAATAGAAATTTAAAAAAAAATCATTAACAACCTGTACCTTTTTAAGGAAGCACTTTATTACAGGTGTGCTAGGCTAATTGTTTTGGCCTAAAGAAGCTTTGGTTAATTTTGTACACCCAATTATGACTCATCCTGTATACACAAAATAGATACACAATTCGAACAAAAGTATGTGTGTGGACTTTTAATGCCCCTACACGATAATACCCAGAAAGAAAAATATCATAGCAGTTCTAGAATTATTGGTTACTGATGCAATGCAATTCGTTTAATCCAAAGTGACAAATCCTATCGATAAAAGTTTGTTTCAAACCATTCTGTGCTCTTGAAATTTCGTGGGACTTAGAGCGAATTAAACCTTTACTCGTTATAATTTGATAAAAAAACTTCCATCTGACCTAATACAATTTTGATAGGATTTTGCATTACAATACCTATTCTTCTTTTATTATAAAGACTCCCCGTATACAATAACGAATATTTCAAACCGGTACATATTAGATTAACTGAAACAACACAGCATTTAAAATATATCTAGGAAAGTATAGGCCAGGTAGTTTGGAGAAGAGATTTTTTTTTTTTTAATATGTGTATTTTAGCAGCTCAGCATTATAATGCTATACATGCTAGGTATGACATTTCAAGTAATTAAATAACATTTACATGACATTAAGAGGCTATTACTCTAAAGCTGAATTATTAATATTTTCAAGACAGACTTTTGTAACAATTTACAATTTACGAGTTAACTACTGTCGGTGTCTTCATCTGATAAAATTATATCCTGTGGCACCCGTCTTTTGAGACGTCTTACCGGTGGAGGTGTGTTTAAATGATGAGTTAGAGCACTGGGACAATCATTTATCTTCGCAAAGAATAATTCGGCACTTGATCGTATAAAGTCTTTGACATGGGCGATTTGTAGTTCTTTGTGGAGTTGGTTATTTCTTACGAACCAGCTAGCGTTGCAAATAATGCGTAGAACTTTGTTCTGCATAACTTGAACTTTATTTAAGTGTACGTTGGTGGCTGTTCCCCAGACTGTTGAGCCATACATGATGATGGGGCGTATAAGAGATTTATAGAGAAGTATGGAGCACTTGATTTTTAAAGATGATTTGCGGTTGATAAGTGGATAGAGTTGGGTAAGTCTTGTGTAGCATTCGTTGAGTTTCTTGTTTATATGATAACCCCATGTCAGCTTCCTGTCGAGATGAAGGCCTAGATATTTGACTGCGTTGTCCTTTGAGTTCCAAGGTATTGGAGTTCCGTTTACTTCTAGCATTGGAGGATCTGCAGGTCGCCTTAATGTGAATATTTTTGCCTGGCACTTCGAGGTGTTAAGTTTGATTTTCCATTTGTGGCACCATTCTTGGTATATATCGATTGCCATTTGGAGGTTATTGGCTGCTTCAAGAATATCGGCGTTTTGTGATATAAGTGCGGTATCATCCGCATACATGGCCAGGTTAACGTTGTTGAATTGAGGTATGTCGTGAGTATATATGTTATATAACGTAGGTCCTAAGATGGATCCTTGCGGGACACCAGCACATATGTTGTTTAGATACGAGTATTGTGAGTTTAGTCTAACTTTAAATGTTCTAGACGTGAGAAAAGAGGCGATTATTCGAGTGAGATATGCAGGAAGATTAAGTTGTATTAGTTTATAGATCAAGCCTTCTAACCAGACCTTATCGAAGGCCTGAGCTACGTCGAAGAAAGCGATCACTGTATGCTGCTTGGTTTCGAATCCGTTGGATATAATATTGGTAATTCTCAATAGTTGGTGAGTTGTCGAGAAATTTCTGCGAAAGCCATATTGGGTGTCCGGTATGATGTTGTTATCATTTATGAAGCTATTGAGGCGATGCTGTATAATTTTTTCAAATAACTTGGATAGAGTGGGCAGCAAGCTGATAGGTCTATAGTTGTTAGGAGAAGTTTTGTCCTTCTGTGGTTTGGGAAATAGAATAATTTCGGCCTGCTTCCAGGTGTTAGGAAAGTAGCCCAGTCTGAAACAACTATTAAATAGGTTGGCTAGGAAAGCAAGTGCTTTTTGGGTTAGGTTTTTAAGCACGCTATTAGGCACTAGGTCGTGTCCTGGTGATTTCCTAAGAGGGAGATTTTTAATATATTCCTTAATTTCACGAGGGGAAGTTGACTGAAAATTTTCAGTGACTTCTGGAATGGTGCTGCGTGCAATTCGTTCTACTTCTTCGTGTTCGTGCTCGAATTGTGGCTGCGAGAGGTTGGGCTTGAAAACTTCTTCTAGGTGTTGAGCAAATAGGTGGCATTTAGCTTCGTCGCTTTCATAGTTGACTCCGTTGTCTTTTAGGGTTGAAATTTCTTCCCGCTTCCGTAGAAGTCTCTTGGTTGTAATCCACAGAGAGTTGTCATTGGGGTTAATTTCTGAGATGTATTTTTGGTATGAGGATATTCGGAAATTATCAAGTTCGAGCTTTACCTGATGGGTGAGTCTGTTAAGTTCTTGTTTGTGGTGGTGATTTCTTGTTCTCATCCATAGTCTTCGCACACGACTTTTTTCCTTGATAAGGTTTAAGATATATCTTGGTGGTTCGGCATGTGTTATATGATGTTTATTCTTTCTAGAAGTTGTTGCGGAATGTACTGCGTTAGTTACTGCATTTGTGAATGATCTAACGGAGGTGTCAATGTCGCTACTGTTTATGATTTTTTTAATAGATAAGTTTATGTTTAGGTGACTTTGGAAGCTTTCCCAGTCGATTTTTCCAGAAATTAATCTAGGGACAACTTGGTGCGGACTTAATACGGTGTTAGTGGAAATAATAACGGGTAGGTGGTCGGATTCAAGTTCGCATATCACTCTTTGTTCCAAAGGCGTTGATATGTTTTTTAATAGACTAATATCCAGTACATCCGCTTGGTGATTTGAGTTGTATGGTATGTGTGTTGGTTCAGGTGGAGCCATTACGTGCACTGCTAATTTTGATGTGAGTTTATGAAGCTTTAATCCATTGGGATTATTGACCCTGCAGCCCCAATAGGTGCTCTTGCTGTTTAAGTCTCCTAGCAGTATTGTAGCAGTTGGACTTGAGAACAGAGAAGATATGTCATTGTTGTTTAATTGTAAGTGCGGTGGTTTATAAGCAGATATGATGATTAATTCGTTACCACTCTCAAGTTTGGTCTTGATGGAGACAGCCTCGATAGATGCGAGATCTGGGAGATCGACTGGATGATGTTGTAACTTATTTCTGATGATTATTGCAACGCCGCCGCCTGCGTGGTGAGCTTCTCTATCTTTTCTATATGTATTATACCCCCTTATCCGTAGAGGCTCGCTGTTGATTAAATGGGTTTCGCTAATGCAAGCGATGTCTATGTTGTATCTTGTCAGAAACAGAGTAAATAGATTTTGTTGCCTCTTGATGCCGTTGGCGTTAAAATTTAGAAGCGTTAACTTGTGAAGAATTTTGTTTGAATTACTTGCCATTGCTGAAGTAGCCTGCTATGGCTTTGGAAATGAGATCTGTGATGAGTGGTTTAATGGATTCTAAGATCTGATTTAGAATTGTACTAATAAATGAATTGTCAATGTTGTTTGGGTTGGGAGAACTGAAGTTGCTAGTGTTGTAGGAGTTTCTAAGTGAATGTGCATATGAATTGTATTGTGTAGGGGAATTCGGCAATCTCGGAATTTTGGGAGAATTGTTAAGATAATTTTGAGGAGCGATTGGTCGGTTATTGCTTCCAATTTTTATATTTTTGTAGTGAGGGCATCCTTTATAGTTAGCTGAATGAGGCCCGCCGCAGTTCACACACGTGGGTTTTTCTTCGCGTTGCTTCTTGCACGAGAAAAGATGTAAATGTGGAGTTTTACAAATGGTTAGGCAAAAAAAGTGTGTAGTAATGTTTTTCCCAATTAAATTATTTCTGAGGAATGGCAATCTCAATTTCTCTACAGTTGGTAGTTTCGAAGTTGTAGCAGGGGTAGCTTATCAGCCTTGTTAGTAGCGTTACCACTGCGAGGGTTTCGGGATCCACTCTTTGAAGAGGTTTAGGCATTTACACCCCCACGTTGGCAAATCATAGTAAGTTTAGCACTAGGTTTTTGCGGCCGTTAAAGTCTAGTGGAATCGAATCCATAATTTTTTGTTTAGAACCAGATGGTCTACCATTTAGTTATTTTCGTGTTATTACCCGAGGTCTGCGTTTTATCCTCATGTAAGCTTTGTATACCATAAAACACCTTCCTGTAAATTATAAAACGTAAGCAGATACTAAGATTGGTTTTGTATTAAAAATGGACGATAGATTTATTGTATGCAAAATAAGCACAATTTTTATTTGCAAAACACCCTAACTATTTATTAACTTTATGATGCAGAGAAAATCTTACTGCAATTCCTAACTATAGCTATAAAAGCTATTTTAAACAATAAAAACTCTCCAACCTTGTATTTGTTTTCCGAGAATATTTTCTCATAGTTTTTAGGCAGTTTTGAGTGGTGTCCCGAATTAAATTTGTTAATAAAGAAAGGGAAATTCAGGTGGTTTGTATACAGTTTTACAATTCATCTGCTGAATTTCCGATTTCATTGTGCAATTACAAAATAAACTAAAGCTGGCAATAACTGAAGTTATGTAACTTTAAATATTAAGTAAAATAATCGTTATTTATTAGTAATATTAAACATAGTACATAATTATAGCAATTTAGCTTTAAGATGTTAGTTATGAGTAATTTATACCACTAATATTATATTACATTATAAAATCTTATGTGAACACGCCATGTAGTATGTGAGGTAGTTTACGATTTTAGATTTCTCAACCAGATCTCATTGGATTGAGACAAAACATAATTTTCACGTAGTCCTGATTAATAAGTACATGAGTTTGTTAAGTTTTCAGGTAATGTTTTATCTGACATACATTGGGCAGGCCATGTTAATAGTTAAAGATTCTGAGACAGAACCCTGACGCCATTTAATTTTTATATTGAAGTAGCAGCCGTGTGCTGTCATTTGTACTTTTAGAGTTTATTAAGAGTCTCAAACTATGTGCGTATTGCGATCTTACTTGAATTTTAAATTATTGTTAACAAGACATCATAATATAAATGATGATCTGGTCGTAGGGAAATAGTTGTTTGATAGCCACCAAACCCGGCCACTTAAAATTATGCATATTACAAATATATCTATGAATTGCCGTGAAATATCTTTGTCTAATGGGCTGTATAGTAGGAATGAATAACCTAGGTACCAGATATGATGCAAACACTGTATCCCATGTTAAAACCCTTATGCCAGCTCTGGTATTTATCACTTAGTATATAAATAATTGTTAATTCTGGTGTGATATATTTTTTTAATTTCATACTAGCGATGGGCGAAATCGTGATTTTTCAATCGCGGTGTGAAATGTTATTTCGATTTTTAACACCAGTAATTTTAAAATGTGCCATAATATCGAATTTCAAATTCCGATCATTACATATACGAATGTCTAATCCGTTAAAAGTATAAATCTATATTATAGCAACTTCGCTTCCCGTTGTTCTGCAAGCAGTTATACCGACTACGTAATTTATTACCATAACACTAACCGGAACTTTAATGTATACATTTAAAAAATGCAGGAACATTCAGTAGACCTGTGTTGGATTTAGTCACGTGCGTTGTAAAGTGGCTTCACTGTGGAGATGTACAGGTGGCCGACGTGAACACGCTTGCACGAAAATTCTTATGGCAACTAACACAAATCGACTCTTACGCCGTATTTAGATGATATTTATTGCTTCTCACTCTCAGCCCAGTAAGATATCATTTAACGTTTAATTCTGGGACTTGGGACCCTCGGATAATGTTGATCACTACACGGTTTTCTAGCAAATATGATAACAGTCGTTACCAATATTTTTTTTTAATATCAGTAAATAAATCAGAGTTCGTAAAGCATCGTCCGTCAGTATTTCACTCACGTTTCCACGCCAGCTTTCTGTAAAGTGTAGATTATACTGTGTGCTTTACTAGGCTTTACCTTTAGGGTTAAAGTACTGCAGCATCTTCAAACTGATTTTCTTCTTTTTGGAGTTGATGATTGAACAATCTTCTGAATAATGAATAAAATTGAATTTGAATGAAATATACGTACTCAAACTTTTTCCCAAAACCTTTGTTACATACGTTAGTGTAGCATTTCACTGTTAATTGCTACTAAAATTCGTTAATTATAAACAGTAGCAAAACCCCAGTAGTTATACAACTTATGATACTTTGAAGATATGCCGGTTGCGTAACCGTTACATAATATTTTTATGAAACAGTGGGCTATTTGTGATATTGTCAAAAATAAAATAAAAAGCCATTTCCTGTTTTTTTTGAGAAAACTGTTTCGTCTTGTTAGCGTCAAGTGAGGAAACAAGTTGGGTGTTCTTTCTAAGCTCTGGGATGTACAAATTCAAGGTCCCTTTTCTGTACGAATTGAGATTAAATTCCACATTCAATTCTATTCTAATGGTTTTTCAGGCGAATAGATGTTTTCACCATCGCTTTATTAATTATACGATCATTGAAAATGAATAGGGTTATGCAACAAATGTTACACACTTGAAACAATGTTTTGAGGCTACTATAATTTTCAAAAATTTTATGGAACTGTCATTATATTTTATATTTCTGATCATGCATAGTCCATTCAGAAAAAGTAAATTAACTACTGTAATGTTGGTTGCATAGTCCTGTTCATTTTCAATGTGTACATACTTCTTGAATTATTATTTATTCTAATGGGTATTTTTTGCTTGTAAAGCACCACTCCGTCGGGAGCACAGAACACGACCGATTAAATAACCATAAGTTATGTCAAATAAATTTCATTTAAGGTTTATTGTTATAGTACTGGTTTATCAAGCAATGTACGTTTCTTATACACAGGAGGTAATAAATGGTATTATTAGTAAACATTGAACGGAATATGTTCGCCAACTTATATAGGCAAAGAAAATATAAGGAGCTCTTTAATTTCTCTCACCTATTCGCTTAAAATTTTAAAAGAAAAGGTAAACACTTGAGTAATAATTGTATTTACATGAATAATTTTGTTCTTAAATTAATATAATTTCAATACCTTATTTTATTATTCTAAGACATTCACAAATTGCCATAACAACTATATTTCGACCATATAATGCATGCTTGAGTATAATATCTATATATATTATTGAAGTCTCTATTGTTCTATATACTATTAAGGTTTCTTTGTATTATATTTTGGTGCTTATTTAATTCAATATCAAGTTTGTTTTTTTTATTACAAATTATTGTTAAATATTATTGAAATAGTATGAGTGCTCTTACTCAGGGTTGGTTCGCCAAAATCTAGTAAGTTTTAGTTGCTATTTTCTTTATTTGAATTGAATTTTATAAAAGTCGCTTGCTGTCAAACTATTAATTAAATACCGTGTTCATTGACACTTTCAAACCTATATAACAAGATAAAATTCTTTACAATGTTGTATTACCAATAATGTTATGATAAGTATTCAATGATATTGTAATAAACCTTTCTAATTGTCTTTTTATCTTAGATTACTTCATATCTCTTTGTATTGGCCCACCTGGAAACAGCTCCAACTCATCTTGGTGTGCCTCTCTCCTGCTATGCAAACTCCTACACCTCAGCTATAAAACACTGGTCACCAACAAACCGCCTTCCAACTTGTTACATCCCAAGACACCGGTAGACATTCACTCCTTCTCGAACCCCAACACAGCTGTCACTCCTGCAACCTTCCTGCGTCCAATTCCTCCTTGGTAAGTATACTTCCAATTTAGATAGTAAATTAACTGTGTCCTTCCTTAGCTCCTTGTATCTCCATACACTTCGCCAGCATCCAGCACAATCTGCAACCTCCAACGGCTCCTCCCTTTGATGCAAGCAAGTCGGTCTCTGTCAACTGATCCTAGGTATTTTGTCTCAGCCTCCAACAGCTCCCCCTTTTGATGCAAGCACACTGGTCTTCGTCAAACTGATCCTTGGTTCCTCAGGCGTAGTCCTCGGAAACTCCAAACAACAATAATACTCCAATTAATGTAACTCCTGATTACTTGTAATATAACACCAATTCAATTATATCCAAATCTATTCTTCTTGCTTCTATGCCTTGTTCATATGTAGATCCACCATTTCATATTTTCATTTTAATTAAATATTATTTTCTTCTAGTAATTCACTTGCTTATACCTTGTGTATATTATTAGTAAACCCTTTTAATATTAATTGCATTTAAATTAAATAAATAAGGGCAAATTTATGGTTTATTTTTCACCAAACTCAATTTTTATAGACTGTTTTTCAACTTGTTATTTTGAATAATTAAACCAAACTTTATTTCTATCCTAGACTACAATTATTCCTCTCTGCTACATGTTATATAAATTTGAATGGTACCCACTTTATAAATTGTTACAATAGAATTTTATTCTGTCATATGCAACATTAAACTTTGTATTTATTATTAACTCTTGTTACCACCATCAAATAGTACTCAAACGCAATACCTTTCTTTTAAAATTTGTTTTGAATCTTTAATTCCAATTATATCATTCAATTAAATAAGCAGTCATTAATACAATTTTCTACATTTAATCATTTCAATATAATTACTGTATTGAACTTTTCCTTTTGTATTCATCTAAATAAATAGACATATTTAATGTAGTATAACTTGGCACATCTGTATCTTTACCAGTACTACGTAATGCACAAGGAGTCATTTGTACGCAATCATCCGAGGTCGCCTCCCTATTCGCAAAACAATTTCATAAAACCTATATCAGGGAGCCAGCCGACATTCTTCCAAAACTCCCACTAGAGAAACGTAATCCTAACTCCTTGCTTACCGTATCCTTTCCCCCAGAATTAGTGGAAAAACACCTCTTAAATCTCAACTCTCACTCCTCTCCAAACCTTAATGCCTTGCACCCCCATTTTCTTAAACACGTAGCCTCTAGGTTAGCACCCATTATGAGCAACATTATGGAGTTATCAATGGATTCTTCAATGCTACCATCAGACTGGAAGTGTGCCACGGCCACCCCTATTTATAAGAAGGGAGACAAATTATGTGTTGAAAATTACAGGCCAATAAGTTTAACATCCGTTATATGTAAAGTTATGGAACGAATAATAGTCGACAAAGCAATAAACTTTCTATTGGAAAACACAGTTATAAGTCAATTACAACACGGTTTTATACCCGGTCGTTCCGTAGTTACCAACCTCTTAACTTGTGTAAATGACTGGACAAAAATGATTGACAGAGGAGAACCAATAGACATCATATACCTGGACTTTGAGAAGGCTTTTGACCGGGTACCCATTCGCCGACTTCTCCATAAAATAGAGCATAGTGGGATACGCGGTAAGTTACTAGACTGGATTTCCGCTTTTCTCAACGGCCGGTCGTTTCGTGTTCGTGTTGGTGACGCCCTATCTGAAGAGTTGCCCGTGCTGAGTGGCGTACCGCAAGGCTCCGTGCTTGGCCCGGTGCTATTCTTAATTTATATAAACGATCTTCTCGAAACCATCGCCTCACCTTCGTGCTGCTACGCGGACGACACCAAGCTGTACAACAACCCAATAACAAACAAAACCACCATAGAAGAAGACCTAGCTGCTATATCTGTTTGGTGTAATACGTGGTTGTTATCCTTAAATATGTCTAAGTGCGTAGTGCTTCATATGGGAACAAACAACCCGCGTAATGTGTACTTTCTAAATGGTGCTCCATTACTGCCTACTAATTCCCAAGTTGATCTTGGTGTTACTATCACAAACGACTTAAAGTGGGACTCTCAAGTAATAAAAGTCACCAAGAAAGCTAATAGTTTAATATTCCTGATCAAGAAAGCTTTTACAAACACTTCCATAGATCTGATATTAAAATTTTTTAAAGCCTATGTACGTCACATATTAGAATTTGCTGTTGTAGTTTGGTCTCCCTACTTCGTAAAAGATGTAACTTTAATTGAAAATGTACAACGGAGATTAAGTAAATTACCCAACAGTCTAAAACACCTACCATATGAGGAGCGATTGCAAAGACTACAGCTGACTACACTTTCGGACAGACGACAGCGAGGTGATTTAATAGAGACCTACAAAATTTTGCATAAAAACATGTACCAACGCAGTTTACATGAACTATTTAATCTTAATACTGGGACTGGCCGAAGGGGACATGTGTACAAGTTATATAAAGAACGATTTAAAAAACTACCTAGTCAAAATTTTTTCAGTATTCGTGTTTGTGACCAGTGGAACTCTCTCCCCGACAGTGTTGTAAATGCGGCTTCAGTTAACACGTTTAAAAACACATATGACGCCATTTCTGTGTAGCTTAGGTACTGAAATTCCTATGCGTAATGAATAGTATATTCGGCTTCATTTAATATGTATAAAACACATATGCTATTTATATTCAGCTTTGGCAAAAAAAAAATGTATGTTAATTTCTTATTCACTTAATTATAATTTTTAGTTTTAGTTTAATGTTAAGTATCTCTTGTCAAACTTGTATAGGGCACATCAGCTTGTTGCTGCCTGTCCTAATTTCAATAATAATAATAATAATAATAATAATATGGCCTCTATATGTATACCATAGCAATATATTGTTCCCGAATTACAATTTATTAAAATTGTTGGCGCTCAATACTTATTTTGCTTAGTATGAACCTAAAACTTTTATGCAAAATTAAAGTAAGCAAAAATCCCACACTTGCTATACCCGTACGCATCCGAGAATTGAGCTAGTCGGAGTTACGTAAGCCTTCTAAAGGTAGGTTGCTTATAGTCGGTACATTAATACTTAACCTAAATAACATATTGTACCAGTACTTTCATATTAACAACTATGATGATATCTTCACTTGAATGTAGAAAAATGAGCGAAATCGAAAATAAGTAATGCATTCATGTGTCCTGTTTTCATCGCGCAAAATTTATAATTTGCATTTTGTCATGTTGGTCGTCCTATACACACAGACCTCTTCTCGACTCCTGTGTTGACTCAGTAATAGATTATTGATATAAACGCGTACTAACGTACTAACCAATTGTAATACATAATGAAAAGGCGAAAGAAGAGTTTCATGAATTTATGAAATGATAAGGCAGAGGGAAGAACGAAGAAATTGCAATGGACGAATTGAAAGCAGCTGTTAAGGGGTGGAAAAACCGAGGTGATTAGAGTATGGTGGCTTTTTTATGTTAAGAATCATGAAATTAACCTGGAGTACGCAATCCAAACCTAACAATTGGGAAATTGCGATCTCATTTAAAATTATATTTTTACTGAATGTAGTTAGGGAGATGTACAAACGAGTGCTGAAAGCCCGTCTAAGAGAGAGCTTGGAAAAATAGTTCCATGATGCATAACACGGGTTTAGGGCGTTTTGAAGTACAATTGTGCTTATCTTAACTATACTACAGTTAACAAAAAAACATCGAGTAGAACATTTCTGTTTCATGAATCTAATAAAGCCTTCGATAGGGTATAAGAAAACTATTCATAACATGGGAGATCCTGAAAAAACAAGATGTGAGCTAAATAATGGTACTTAGAAGGCGTAACCAGTGTGTGCAAACGTTGCAAGTGTTAGAAGGTGTTGAAGAAGGTGCGCAGTAAATTATTCGTAAAGCTTTCTCGTTTCCAGTCGACAGGTAGCGAATTCGAACCTCAGATCACAGAATAATACAGAATGGCCTGTCGACTTAAAATTCAGCTAGTTTTTTATTTGCGCATGTGCGAGTTCTGGTGGTGTGCAGTCAGCTGTTTTCCATATTTTACACGTGTAGTGTAGTGGTTTTAAAATATTAATTTAATATGAGTGCACAGAAAAGATCTTTTGGTGGCACATGGTGTACTGTGCATTTCCATATAAATTGCATGGACTTTAAACGTACGGATTATTTCTGTTCAGTTTAAAATTTAGGCGCATAATTTTATATTTACCGCCTCTGCACGCCACCACTAGGATCATGGCGGTCTTCAAGGTCACAAAAATTGAGTATGCTGACATCAAAAGCGCCGACACAGAGAGACCATTCTGATTTAGGGTATTATTCTGTGCCCAGATAGTGATTTCGCTTACGATTATCGGCCACCATATCAACGACTTTAGTTGTTGTCACCCCAGTAAAAAAGCATTCATTCTTATCAATGGGATAGGCTAGCCACCTGCCCGGACCGCAATTTAAGATGGTTTATGAAACCGCACTTAGTGTAGTAGTAACAAGCCCTTAGTGTATTCTAAGAGGAAGAAAAGGGAGAAGACACGGTGTTAGACACTTACTATTCCTTACTTATTTGAACACTGGAGGAAGTGATATAGAAGTTCAATCAGAACACAAGAAGATATCAGCGCTTACGACGAGTTATTATTATCAAAACTTTCCTTCGCAAGTTACATAGTATTGTTGTCGAAAATCAAGAAGACCTGCGACCTTGACGTCACGGATTACAAACTGTAATTTATGGAATGTTATAGGTTGGTCTCAACCTAAGCTCTGTATTAACAATGTCCACTGATCTCCCTGACGATGACGGGGCAAACTCCAGATAATACTAGATCTAATTCTTATTACGATGTTATAAAGCTCTAAGTACTAGAAGAGAGAAGTAGATAACATGCAGAGACTATCGGTCAGTAAAAGCTATATAGAAAAAATAGTAACTATATCGTAGTGCAGTAATAACAATACCGACATTAGGTAAAACAATTATCATACCAGGGGCCCGATCTTTCCCATGTCGGGATCTCCTGGTCGACGATAAAGCTGTACTCTGATCTCGGACACAATTGACCCACAAAGATGGTGGCCTATCCGGCAAAGATGTTGAAATCTGGCGATGAAGCTTGACCTACAGAGAAGATCACGAATACACATCTGGTTTCTCTGCAGCATTTCTTTGGCATCCCTGGACTGTAACGGGCTGGTGCGTGTCACGTTGGTATTTAACAACTATCCTACCTGTGTGAAATTAGATTGTATCCCATATTTTGTAGGGTTTAGGTTAAGTCAAATATAGATTTAAACTGAATGTTTCGCGCTCTCGAACAGGAAAGTGCAAGCCAGCTGAATGTTGACCCAGTGTGCTATAGGCGAAAGAGTGACGCAGCTGCTTGGTGCAGCTTTGCGCTTTGAAGGCAGGTTGATAATAGACGACCGGTGCATTCGTCCAAACAAAAAGAGACGCCACGCAAAGTATTATAAGGTGCCAATATGGAAAACCCCCCAAAGTTACAGTAGTTTATAGCAAGATACTGCGATTATAGCTGGCATTCGAACTCCGAGGAAGTCAACCGACTTTGCCAACACACGAAGTCTTTGGGAGTAGTTACTGAAGCAATGGAGCTGACCTCTTCATTATCTTGCAACGAGATAAAAGCAAACCTACGCTTGAATCCCCGTCCAGGAAACAGGGAGCCGAATCATAACAGCTAATTGTGGAGGTATTGCAAAAAATTGCGCAATAGCTTTAACAAGCTATTACAGTCTCGAAAGCACCGGCCGCGTACCTGTTTAATTAGCGCGTTAGTGCAACATCCTGTTGACACATCACCTCAGTTGATTTCAAGCGGCCGAGGGCAGAGCCGCATTAAATGAATTTCACCGCGGGAGGACGTCTTCTTTGCACGATTTGTTTTTGAGTTAGCGTTGCGCATTGTCAATCACATCCTTATTTAAGGTGCATCCAAGCATGTAGATTCAGAATTAACCTCGTGGACATTTCTGGACTAAATAAAAGTACCATTACAGGACCTGTTGCCGAGACGTCTCTCTTTTATAACGCTGCTTCACAGGCATGCGCTTCTTGCGATTAAAATTTGGGCTAAACGTATATAACATTGTGGTTTATTAAAACGCAATGACGACGACGGTCAAAAGGGTCGCCACAAGGTGGAATTATGCAAAAGTAGTTGTGAGTTAAGAGGAGATAAATGGTAAACATGCATACAAAAATAAAGTAAGTTTGTGTTTTAAACAAAACAACGTATAAGCTGAACTTCTAGATTTATTATGCATAAAATCATCTAAAGTTTTCCTACCAAACTGATTTCTAAGTTGTATAGTAGAGAAGTTATATGGCATTTAATAAATGAATGATATGGATATCTTAGCACGTCCTACTGTGTTTCTTTGCTGTTAAGCGTTTCTCCCTTTGCTACATTTTGGAAGACCCCGTACGTTTATGAAGAGAATTCTCACTGTGTGCATTCTACGCTCCGGTTAATTTTGTTTCTTAAATAAAATATCCAACCAAGAAAAATAATACTCCTATCTAGGTTTAGGATGCAAAACGCGACCTAGTATTTAGATCAAACGAGATAACTTAAAAGCGGACAAACATTGTGGTGAAAGAAACTACATCATAAATAAAAAACTCAAAAATTGCAGCGGCAAAAAATGCAACGGAAAATGGCAGAATGTTGTTATCGGTTGTTAGGTTACTTGGAGTTTTAAGGTTGTGTGTTTTGTAAACTCTTGTAAACTTATAAACCATTCTTGGGCAAGCAACTTTCGTTTCAGCTGCCCGACGAATCGCGGTAGTGTTATTGGGTTCCGCCGCAAGCTCTTTGCGATTATTGCACTTTTAATTTGTGATCCGTTCTGTAAATTATTTTTATTAAGCTATCTCTTTTAATTGATCACTAATTCGGGGTCAGATTTTACGACAGTATTATCTTTTATATTGGTTCTCTATTTTATTTAACAGCAAGTAAACAAAGCCTAGTACGTTAAAACGTCAACGTCCTTACTGTCTTAATAACAATGAACGGCAGCTTGGAACTACTTATGTTGAATACTATGTGTTGCCAAAAGGTAGATACACTTTTAAAGAATGCTTGTAGGATTTATAGATTTCCAATATTTACTATTTACTGTTGCCTCAAAATGTATCGTTTGATTTCATAAATTCTTGCCAAAAAATCTAGGTCTTAGTTATAATGTGATTTTTAGCAACTAATTATTTAATGTGTCGGTCTTTCCACTTTCATTAATTTCAAAGGTCATGCTATTTGTTGTACAGCAGACATTTTTTTAAAGAAAATTCACAGATGTAAATTGAATATTTTATTATTTGCAGATTAACACGCCAAACATAAAACTGGCATTTACAAAAACATTTAAAATTAATATGCAAACAGTTTTAATGCAATATTAAAATTCCATTTTAAATAATAATCGATCCTGCAGCAATTGGGGCAATGGCAGCACCAGTCCAGGCGGGGGCGGCGATGATGTTACTAGTGGCAATGGGAATTCCGGCGGTCGCTATCCATTGGGGATTGGCTTCGGGGGCGGCTAAGGCGAAAGCCAAGAGGGCAACGAATACCAACTGTAATTGTTAAGTATAAAGTTAACGATATAGGAAAGCAATCTTAAATAATACTTACGAGCTTGAACATTGTGAAGAGTTGAGAGTATCTGATCAGCAAAAATCAAATTATGACCACAGTGAGGATTTTCTGGCTTATATACCAATCCCGAGTTTGATACTAATGATGCAAGCTTTTGCTCAGTTGAGACCATATACATAACGAAATGCGTTCTAGTTTTTGCTATAGTTTTTAATGTTGTATTCAGAGTGTCTTTTTAAACTGAATTTTTCTTTGTTTAAATTTGCATTGGATTAGAACCGCTGTACACGGAACTGGATATTTCCACATGAATCAATTGAAATATAATAAATAAAATTCAAAATGTTTAGAAGCTACGTTGTTAACGGAAAAAGAAATTTTCAAGTTAATCTTAAATATTTCGGGGTTTGTAGCATAGGCATTCTAATATAATTTATGATGCTTAATAAGAAAATACCCATAACAATTTTAGTTCGTGTGTAAAAAATATAAAATCATTTTTGGGACAGCTGTCAAATAACTTTTCATGCATTTCTGTTAATAATTATGTAGAAATTTAAAAAGTCTGATAGCAAAACCATATTAGTATATTAAATTAAAAAGTAACATTGGTTAGCGATGTTATTGTCGTAGTGTCGTGAGATATATTGATATAGGATGTTACATTACTGCCACAATTATTTTTCAGTGTCATCTAATTCAGCATAAAAAATCGATAAATATTGTTACAGTATAAAATCGCCTTTGGCACTAATATTTCCCGCGTCCCGTTATCAACTCACCTGGAGAATTTTGCTTTTGGACGTGACTTTTATATTTGCTCATGGCATGGTTATTTGTCTTTTCTGTTAATGCTGTAATATAGTTCAAATTGATACGTTTAGTCGCTCCCCAGAGCCTTGCGTGTTTCAACCCTATTGCCCCATGTTTGTGTTGTATATTATGATATATTAGCGTACAGTAACGACGTTCTGGGAACTCTGTATTCTACGCCATTTCAGGGGATCATAACGGCAAGTTTAGCTGGAATTCAGCAGTTGTTGGCCCAACATGGGATGATTTTCTGCATATTCTGTTTTCGTCACTGTTTAAGCGAATAAGCTGTAATTCGCGCTATTGGTTTGCAGCCGCTGGTATCGCCTCAAAAGGATATGGTAAATTTTCTCTAGCGAATACCTTCTGTGTGATCGCTTAAACGCCGGCGACTCCACTATGTCCACATGATTTTAACTCATTAACCATCTTATGCCGCCGGTTATGCTTAGAGATGTGTCACTTTCCTGAAAGAAATCACAATCCTTCTAATCGGCTGCGGGGGACGTTTTACCTTTGCAAGTTGACCATTATCTAATTGCGTTTGTGACTTTTTGTGTGCAATGTAGATCGCTGCACGAGTGGTTTCCCTCGGTTCCCCTGCATGCCACTTTTAATTTCAAAACAGCCATATACTTGCGAGGGAAGATACGAATAACATCCTTTACTAATTATTTACGGTTTTTAAGCTAGTTGTAAATCATTAGAGCTGTTCGTTGCGTTGTCAACAATACAAAATATTAATAGAATTTCTCTCACTTGTTTTCCGGGCGGAAAGATTCTTAAAAGGAATAACGTTATAAGATTAGGTTTCGAGATCAGTGCGACCGAGCAAATATAATTCAATTTCCAAAATATAATCGAATATAAAATTGGAACTTTTCAATTATTCGACCACGCAGCTAGTCAGAATTGACGTATCGCTTGTGCTTTTGAAATTATGACGTAAACGTTTTTTAATAAAAATCCTAATTCTCTTTCACTTCTCAAATAGCATAACTTTTTTAATGTACCTGTTTCCCTATAGGTAGTTCAGTATATCAGTTGACACGAAAAACACAAATAATTTCTTAATTTTAGTATTAAACAAAATCATAAATACTGTTTAAACAGAGTTTACCAGCGTTTGTTATACATACACAACTGACATTCCTCACTTTTCGAAGCATTACAGCCGTTAGGTACATAACTGTGGCTGTTGAAATGTAACTTCTAAATGGTTCTTCAGCAAATGTCTTTTTGAGTACAAGTCGTGAGTAGATTGAAGTGCGTAGATGTAATTATCTTGTAGGAATTTCTAAAATTTTACCTCATATCTCAATAGGATATGAGAAGGTACAATGGGAGTCTCTAAACAAGCAACCTCTTATTTCCCGAAGAACATTGACAAAATAGAGTACAAATTTAAAATGTTTATACAGGGTGTGTCATAACGTACGGAGAAAACTGAGGTAGTAATTTACTTTTTAAGTTCAAGCAAGGGGTATTTGGGTGTTAACTAAACAATGTTGAGCTGAAGAAATTAATAAAAAATAAATAACATAAAAATTGGGGCTGTAAGTTTTTCTTTTAAAATTTTTAAAAATTGGTGTTCACTGATGGTGACCGCTAACTGTTTAATAATAACTAAAAAACAAGTAGCAGTAGAAATGTCTTTGAGTATTAATTCATTTAAACGTCAAAATTAAGATACATTAGCTATTAGGTGTTTAATTCCAATTAAATGGCTAACTACAGTAACTAAGAATATGTAGATATGATTATTATGCATGGAGCTGCTGCAGAAAACTCTGCACGAGGAAGACGTATGTATACGGAAATATTTCAAACGCCTTCCGAAAATATTTTACTTCTAGTACCTACCTAGTCCAATGCAGAAGAGAGACTGTATATTTACAATCCAAGAAAAGTCATGATGGCGGCAGACCAAATCAACATGAGTGAATGTGGATGAAAAACTATTAGAAATTGTTAATGCTGAACTACAGGGTGAGTACTTAAAAGTGGGGAAAGTGTAAGAAATTTTGAATTAAATCCTAGTCATTTTTTGCTTTTATGTTTCTCGCAGGTGTATCATCCCAATTTTCTGGTTACATGTCATTGGTGCCACTGTAAGTCCATGTCACTGACACAAAACCTTTGCAAAATAAATAAGTCGTCAAAACTACGTAGTTTTTTTATTTATTGTCATCGCTTCTCTACTTCTAAAATTGAGTTTCAAATATAAATCTATACATACAGGGTGTTAAAAATCTCCAAACTTAACAGGCGATTTCTACAGCCCAACATAGTTTAAAAATTTTATATGAACACATGTCAGCAAACTGTTTGTTTTCAAGCTATGACTCGTTCTCTACAACAGTGGTTTAAAATAATTTGCAGTAACAATAACTACAGTAATTGTTCAAAATGTTGTCTATTTGCTTCTATACAAGACTGCACACGATGCATCGTCGACTGTCTTACACTAACAGCCGAGGCGAGACACATAAACAAGATGTGTTTTGTATAACTTTAAAGCATTTATACTTACATTAAGACAACTAACCTTAAAATACTCATTTTCTTATTACTATGAATCGTGTGTTCCAACCCTACACTAACGCCGACGTGGCATATATTTGTTATTTCTGTGAGGGCTAACAAAAACACCACTTAAGCTATGCATAGATATTGCTATAGATAGAGACCAACATAAGACCAGCACATTTGAAATTAATTAATTGATATGTGAGAATCTATAATTGTTATACGAAATCAACAAAATATGCACAAAATTTGAATATCAAGGACTCTTATAATCAATAACCCTAGTACACACAAGGTAAGTAAGTACAAGTTAACTCTTAAGACTCTAGCGGTGAAGCTAGAACGAGTAGAACGACTATGCGAGGTTATGCAACCAAGAACTATGGAACGAGTTCACCTTATTTATTGAGTATTATTTAAATATTTGTATATAATAATTATACATAGTTAATATAAGAGATTTAGAATACGTTAGCTTTTGACAGTTATGCATTAGAATTACCAGGAATTTCTAAATTTTAACGTCAGACCGTTTTTAGAGCTAATCTACGATCAATTGCCCCACAGCCATATCGCATAGGACTGTGCTGATATTTCATGTACCTACTTGTAGTTCTTCAGGCAGATTTTATGTTGCGTAGGGTAGGTGTAGGATCATGTTTTGTATGTTATGTAGCTTGAATCTAAAACGAACACCTAACAATTCAACATACAAAACAGATGCAATTATGTATAATTAAGAAATCTGAAGAATAAATAATGATTTTGTAGACCTATAATAGTTATCTTTGCATTAGGGGTATAATCAACAGGTTATAGCATGAGGGAATATCTAAAGTGCACCGCAAAACGGAGGTCCTCCAATTTCCCGAGGGCGTGAAGCGTAAATTCAGAAAACCTGACGCAATTTAAATGCAAATTTAATATTGCAAAATTTACCTTGTAGTATAGTTACAATTTTGTGTCAAATTCATGAGTCTCAAAATTATGCTCAGTTAGTTCCATAATCTAATACAGTAAAAATAATTTGTTGTTTAAAAGATTTAGAGAAGTTACTATTTACCAACCTTCATTAATGCATTGAAAATAATTTTCATGTCTGGCATAAAGTTTACAAAATCTGGAAAATTTACAAGGGATAGAGATATAGAAAAGTTTTTAAATTTTTCACATCTTTATTATTATTGTTTCTTATACCCTACGCGAAACGTTACTGCGAAGTTCTACTACATAGCAGATCATTAATAACTAATACGTACTACAATTTTTAACCCGCTCGGCGAATGCGACTTGAATACCGACCGTATGATACACACGAGCGCCTATCTCATCTTGCGATACGCGGCGGTATTAAGCAGAACGTACTTATTGTTGCCCTATTTTGAGTTTATTTTCCGTTTACCCTGTACCTGTTGGTTTGTAAAATGTAAAGTGCAAATTATTACTGTTATCTATTTCTTAGTTAAAGTAAAAACAAACAAAAATTAATTTTTTATTGTGATCATGCTGTATATTTTGTGTACAAAATATGACCACTTTCTTGAAGGCTAAAAATATAAGATACGTGCAAAATATCACTTTTATTTGAGTTATAGCTCTTGAGTTAAAGCAGAAATGGGAAGAATTTAATTTTTCTAAGGTGCTCACCCAGTATAAATTATACCGAGATTTTCTCGGTTTGATGCCAGAAATGCATATAATCTGCATGGAAAATATCGTCTTACCTACAAATAGTTTTTGAATTATATTGGAACAGACAGGCGGATTGACGGAATTGAGAAATCCTGTTTTTCGCCATATAGTGACCTTGAAACGTGAATTTTTGATTCTAAATTGTTGATAAGCACTTTATAAAACAATTACCCACTAATACAACACACATTCTTTACGAAGTGCTTATAGCAACAGAAAAAATAAAACAACCAAGTAAATAGTAAATTTTATAATTTGCAAATTAAGCATGAACAGACATAATGTAAAACTTCCAATTTTATTAAGGGTACTCTTAAGGAAATGATTTAACATCAATGATTTTTGTTAGGATTCTAGGACATCGTTTTAAATAATAATTGCTCCTCCGGCAATTGGGGAGATGGCACCAGCCCAGCCAGGAGCAGCGATGATGTTACCAGCCGCAATAGTTGGGATTCCGGCGGTGGCGATCCATTGGGGATTGGCTGCGGGAGCGGCGAAGGCGAAGGCCAGAAGGGCAACGAATACCAACTGTAATAAATTGTTATCATGTAAAATTATATGAATATTAGTACAACCTGAAGCAACACTCACAAGCTTGAACATTGTGAAGAGTTGAGAATATCTGATTTGCAAGAATCAAACTATGACCACAGTGAGGACTCCCTGGCTTATATACTAATCTGTAGATTGATAATGATGCAAGCTTTTGCACAGTTGAGACCATAGATGTAACTAAATGCGTTCTAGTTTTTGCTGAAGTTTTTAATACGGTATTCAAAGCGTCTGTTTTTCTAAACAACAATATCCGTTGTTTAAATTTGCATTGTAGTAAAACGGGTAGCAACAGAACAGGGCATTTCCATATGAATAAATTGTAATCCAGTAAATGAGACCCAAACTATTCAGAGAGTTAGGCGAGCTACATAAAAAGTAATACACACAAATATGTTATCGTTTCTTCTTGAATATTTTATAAATTGTGTTTTGATTATTTTAGGAATTGCCTTGTTACGGGTAGGGAGCAATTATGCAACAGGTGTAAAATAAAGCGACCCCAGTCAGCTACACCGAACACGAGCGAGTTTTTAGCTATAGGGAATGTTCGTCCGCATGAACAGATTCGGGTGATTATTAGGCGCCACCAGTTGTGCAACCCTGGAGATGCTTTTGAACGACCGAACGTAGCGTACGTTACATAACGAAATTGCTAAAAAATATTCCTCTTGTTGCAGTTTACTACAAACAAGTTTCGATTTCCTTAGAGCAGCTTTGTCAAAGTTCGAGAAAAAACGCTTCATGCACTCACAGCAGGGACATATCTAAACGGTAGTACACGGAAGGCGGCTGATTTCTTAATTATAGTTTAAAATACAGTATTCTGCCTGGCATTATGATAACAAAATTTAGTTGTCATCGTTTCGATTCGAAAAGCTGCCCGCCAGGTATCAGCATAGCGGGCTTAAAGAATAGAAGCTCCCGAAAGAGTTCGTGTAAATACCAGGCAGACTAACAAATATCCGACAAAAGTAGACAACAAAGCCTCACTGGCATGTGACAGGACGTCGAGGCTCTAAATTTGCAGGTTGATGCCCTGGAATTGTTAAGTTACATCATAGACTTGTACATACGAGGATTGTAAATCACCTATGCTGCATGCCAACTGCTGAATTATGCTTGCGAGAAAAACTGCAGAGTTTTACCAACCGACCAACCCCACCGGAATTTTAGGCGTGAAGATACCTATCACCCTTTGCCTAAAGCCGAAGGGGTAGGGGTGGTCGCTCTGTCCAGCCCAGCTCCATTTCAATGTTATTTATTTTCTGAATCGCATCAGTGAGGCCTAATCTGCTGCGAAGTTCTCGATTTGTCACCATGTCCTTCAGCGACAAACCCAACATAGCACTTTCCATTGCACGTTGATTTACATTGATTTTATTTACTGATGTGTTGGTCAGCGCCAGAGTCTCCGCACAGTAGGCCAGGACTGGCAAAGCTTATTGGTCGAACACTTATTTCTTAAGGCAGATGGGAATGTGTGATTTTAAAAAGTTTTGCAGCTTTCCAAGGGCGGCCCAAGTCAACTCTATTCTACGCTGTAGTTCCCAAGTTTGGTTCTGCCTGCTTATTGGAATTCCGTGACCCACATATTTGGAGACTCTTGCCTGTGTGACGGTTATTCCAGCTATAGAGATGTTATCGCTCAGAACAAGATTGCGTTTCTGCTTTATTAATGTTTTTAGTCAGTCCAGCGCAGAGGCTTGATAAAGTGTTTCACGCATGGTTAACACTGTTTAATTTAAACACTGTGTCGTATGCAAATCTTAGTTATCGGTATTGGAGCTAAACTAATCAACATCTGTATGTGCAAACACATACACAATACCGCCAAAGTCGTAATGTATGGTTTGGAATATTGGCCAATAATTTCATTGTTCCGCTCTTTATCGACGGTACCCTGAATAGCAGAATTTATTTAGATATGCTTCAAAATAAAATAGTCTCTGCTGCTACTGCAGTAGTTGATAATATCAACGCAGTATGGTATGATAACTATGGATCTCCTGCTCGCTATTCATTAGCAATATAACAAGGGCGAGACATACTTACCGATAATTTTGCACAGGCGAAGATTCTTGGCACGGGCAAAAATATACGTAAGTGTGTTGGCCGCGTTTATATTTTGAAGATTAAGACATAAAACACATATATAAATTATGATTTAAAATCGATCTAATAATGGCAAAGAACTAAAATTGCTTGTTTCTTGCATTTCTATTTCTAATTATAACACCATCTACGGGGTCGATAATCAGCACTAGCTCGCTTATCGCTTGATAAGCAGCACAAGTGTTCTTATCAGGGAATCCGTTCGGGATTGGTCGATTTTCAAAAAATGCATGATTCTTAGTGGATGATATCAATCATGTGAGAGTTGTGTAATTATCAAGAAAAGTCCGAAACTATCTAAACGAATTATTCCTCAAGGAGTGGTCGTGGTGGCCCTTTTAACTGGGCTCCAAGGTCTCCAGATTTGTCACCCAATGATTTTTGCTTATGGGGTTTCCTAAAATCAAAAATATACACTCTGCAAAGGCATGCAAATTTAGAATCTCTAAGGACTCTATTAGGGAGCCACGTTTTAACATAATCCCTCAAACATTATGAAATGTACGTCGTAATTTTTATGACAGACTATACCATTCTCTACTAGTCAATGGGAATACATTTGAACATTTAATTAATTAGCACCTGTTAGCTTTAATGAAGTTTTAGTGCTTCTCTGTTGTGTCTCTCTTCGTTATTTCATTACAAAATTCAAACTGTTAAACTTTCTGTTGTATACATTACTGAAAATCATCCAACTTTGTACAAAAACTTTATTATAAAATAATAAATGGTTTACGTTTGTTTACCCACGAACACTAAACGTTAACCCTACTTTTCATTTTATTTTTGCGTTGCGTAAATTCTAAATACTTATGCTTTTATAGTAAATATTACTTATACAAGGTAATTACTATACCATATTATTTATCCCTAAATACTATATATTTGCAATAATATTGATAATTAAATGGTGATAGTTGTATTGTGTCAGCAAATTCTAAAAATAACAGCACGCTGACAGTAATGTAAATTTGATTAATTCAACTACCTGCTATTTCATTTGTGACAATCACATTTTTAGATACAGACACAGCAATAGCCGATCCTTTCATAATTTCCCAATGTTAATTTTGCCATGTCTGATAGTCACTGAGACACACTATATATTTATACTCAGCTCGTCCAGGTTTGTTCGTTTACACATGTATTCCAAGAGTGTGATGAACAATTTCGGCGAACCCCTCATTGGATGTAAAATTAATTTGTTTCTTCATGAAACCATGCACATGCCGTCGTAATTTCGTAGCGATTTTTTGTCGGTCCCCATTTTTAACTTATCGGTTTTCTTTTGTTTCTACTGAACGACCGAGCTCGTATAAACAAATAATTGATATTTTCGGAGACGTCGCATCACGTGCTTTATGAAAGGTTTCCAATTTAGTAGTTGCTGTATCTACTGAGTAAATAAGATATTAGTGCAGGCTCCAATGGGATGTTCGTTTGCAAAAATTGCGGATCGCAAAGTGTTTTGTGATTTGTGTACCTGAGACCCTCGGCTGTATAAAAAGCCATGTTGCCGCGAGGGCGCACGGTCCTTTGTCATTCCGCCCCCTCCGCCCCTTTACCTCTGCTCTAGTCACGCTGAGACCGCGTGCGACGTTGACAGTTCGCCAAATCCACGCCAGTCGCGACCAAACATCGTCAAATAACTGTTGTTTTCGATTGTTTACCTTTGTTAAAACAGTTGTTTCCCTATTACGTTAGTTGTTTCGTGGAAAAAATGTCACTAGAAGTCGTGAACTTATAAAGAAAAAAACCCAGTAAACTAGTGTGTTTGTTTTGCGATTCCTCAGAACAATTAGTGAATGATCCAAAGCCCGAGTCGTTTCTCACTATAAGACGTATAGCAAGAAGACGTAAAGACGAAGTAAGTCTTGTAACGTTTGCTGTTGAATTAAAATTCTAAGGATAATTAAAAAGTATTTGAATTTAATTCATCGCGTTATCAAGCGTTTACATCTAGCCGCCGCGATAAAAGAAGATAACAGAATCCTGCTGCCGATGCGTGAGCCGCGCAAAAGAACCGAAGGACTGTTTTTCCCTTACCATGGAGTAAGGAGCGCGGGTGTCCATAAGAACGCACGGAACATATATGAGGAGAACACCTAGCCGCTCCAAAGATATCTTGAGAATACCCGTCCTGTTCCTAAATATCTTGAGAACACCTGTCCCATCCGATCCCAGCATTCTGGGATCTTGAGATTCCTTTCCAGATACCTTCCTACCGATCCCGATCTGATTTTATTTTATCCTGACAGCGTATCTGTCTAGTGAAATAAAATCAGTTATGATAAGCCCTTAGAGAGATGACAGCGTATCTGTCAGCCTATAAGTGCATTTAACTTCCTGTAATCCGCCAGACCGCCTTTAATTGCAAGTCGAGACCGCGACCCCTGCACGTCAATTATCCTGTAATCCGCCAAACCGCCATTAATATTTTGGTCCGTGTTTGCTTGAATCCAGAGCGTAAAATTTAATTGCTTTCAAGAAGGCCGCATTTCAACAAACTTAATTTTGTTGATATTAAAGCATTCCGAGATTTCTACCGACACAACCGCGTACCCGAAGTCGCCACCTGAAGATTACTAGATAAGGCGCCCACCTGTAAAACCAGACGACAACGCCCTGGAAGCTGTCCAAAAGCCCGTAGGCGAAGGTATCCCAGTTCCAGTGCGCCGCCATTTAAACAGCGGAAATCCCGAGACTGCCATTGTATTGAAAATCCAGGCTGCGACTGCTGCCAGCTTTTCCTGCAAACAGCCGGGAATAATCACGAATCGCCTTGCCGTTTGCGAACCTAACTCCGGATGCAGGTAATCGTTATAAGTTATAAGCTTGCTATTTAATCCAGAATATTTGCAGTAGCCATATTCTGTAAATAACTCGTTATCACCACTGCTGCAAAAGAGCTACAACCGCTTCCAGTAGAACCGAAGTGCTTAACCTGTAAGCAAGACATCCGACCTAATTGGACTCGCTGTTAGAAGATCCGGCGTGCGTTATAGCAAGCCATCACCAGCAGGCCTGTAGTACTCCCATGCGACTGAGGTTGCAGCCCCATCCGGGAAAGCAAACACCGCCCTCGGTATAATTCATGTATTTATTGAAATACAAATAATTTTGAGTTATTAATTTACGTATTTAAACATATTATGTTTGTTTATAATATTCTCCTGTGTTATTACTTATCTATTTCAATTTGAGCCAAAAGTAATTCTCCGACTAGAGCTAAACCGTGGTATAGATTTTGGAGCCCTTAATAAGGGGGTGAAACGTCACAGTGTTAAGTTCGATAAAACTGTACGAGAGTGTTAGAAAATTAACGAGGGCGTCCTTCTTCAAATATACCGCCAGGAATAATACAGGCTTCCATTGAAAAATTGATAGATGAATTGAAAGATCAATTTTCAACCTGTTCCTTTGAACTATCTTATTTGGCAACAAGAATGGCTGAGCTCACCGGGTTGGAAGATGGAGTCGTGGAAAACCGAGCTGTTAAAGCCCTGTTAATTTAAAATTATGGGGAAAAGGTATTGTTTTCACATCCTGTTGACAGGTCACAATCGTCAATGGTATTCCTGTCAAATATCCCCTTGACCGAAGTGGTAGAACGTGTCCGTCAATTGGATACATATAAAATCAAAATGTGCGCAAAACAACTAAAGGATGAGGCAATGGCTGCTGAACTTTTACCGGACGAATATTTATGTGACGAGACTGTATTAGAAAACGCAATTAATAAAACTGAATTGCCTTCAACATGGGTTACTGTCATGCAAAATTACTCAGTGCGAGGAACCAAAAATTAGAAGAAAGATCTCTTCGGAGGACAAAGGCAATATTTTGTGACATTTTATACTCTATCACTGAAAAGAACAAACCTAAACACATAGTACTAGCCGAGTCTGTCCATCATCTTACCAGATCATGTCATGTACTTGCAAAAAAGCAACACTGAACCGTATATCTTTGTGTAAATGTGTAAACAATGATTGCAAAAACTTGTGACAAAATTAAACTGTTTCTTGTATATTAGAGGATATTTTTTTTGTAATTTTGATAATTTTTGAGTCAAAATAAAAGTTTTATGTAGCTGTACTGACTTGTATTTTATTTATGACCCATATATGCACCCATAAGTACTCATTTTTTTATAAAATTCTATGATTAAAACCAATAATATTTTCTAATATTAACAGCGGGGGAAGGGGGGGAGGGAACACAATACTGGTTGGCAACATCTGTCAATTCGAACTCTGGGATCACTACAATACATATCAGAAGTCAGAATGCGGTCCGCAATTTTTGCATACGGAACTCCACTGAGAGTCCGGTCTATATGCCTTCCATGAATAAGCGGTAGGTTGTTATCTTTAATTTCCTCGATTATTATTTTTGACACGGTTGCCGCTGAGTGTTTGACGAACTGATACTAATGTATGCTACTGGCTTTCTGTTGAATCTACTTTATTTGCAAATATTCTAGTTAACAGTTTATATATCTACAATTACAGAGTGGATAGCCCATAATTTTTGTAAACAGCCGATTGTCCTGACTTCTTCCAAACACTTGTTAAAGAAGGCCTTCAGCTTTGAGATTGCTATGTCTGCTGCTTCTTTAAGCACATCCGCTAATATGCGATCGCCACCTGGAGCTTTGTTGTTTTTTTACTGCATTGAGAGGCGTTAGGATTTCTCTTCTACTTACTTCGTACATGCCATTCCATTCAGAGTTTATATTGTTCTATTCCTGTTGTTATATGGTTTCTTTATTTGGGAGCTGTACAATTATCTGTAGAATTTTTCTGTATTTTATAGTATTTTTTCGTTATCTCTCCTTTACTGATCAGCTTTGCCTTTTGATGATATTATTTTTCTCTTATAATTTTCAATTTTTAGACACTTCCAATTATTGTATTTTCTACAGTTCTTCCTACTTTTTTCTCACAGTATGCTTCGAAGCCTTTTCGTATCATTTTCCTCGTGCTGCATCTTACTCCTTTATGTTCTGCTGCATTTTGTTTAGTCCGGTCTATACAACTGCCTCTGCTTTTCTATCATCCGTTGTGTTTTTGAGATAGTTTGCACTTATATTCTGGTCTTCTTGCTACTACTGATCCATCTGGTTTACTTTGCTTGGTGGATAAGAATATAGTGTTCATACCATGACCATCTTCTTTGAGACTGCTTGTTGAAAAAGGTGTTGATACAATTCTTGGTTCTCTAAAAAGTTACAATTTCGTTTTCTTCCAGAGTTGCTTAGTTGAATTGCGTAAAACTCGCCAATTTCCAGTCATAGCTATATATTCCACTTTTTAAGGCTTTTGTGATATCCACTTTCATGAATTTAATTTTTGCGTTATGGTGTGTTGGCGTTGGTACATATTCTTCGAAAGATGTGGTTCTACATATGCATCTCTTTCAGGTTTTCATTTGTAGCTCACGGTGTATGCTATTGATTTTTTTTTTGTATTAAGAAGCCTATTACTCTGTGTCTGTACAAATTGTGGTCTGGCGATTAAGTTTTCTCCGTGTCTCCATGTTTTCTCACCTGAGCTCAATCCAACTATATACATTTTTTGGTTTATTTTCTGGGTTTCTAAGCCAAAAAGTGGTGGATCTGATACTAATAAGTTGGAATTACATGTTGCCATATTTATGTGTTTCTTTTTCTCAGTTTCGCAGTAGGTACTACTATCAGTAAGACTGATGCAGTCCATGCAGGAACTGATCCAAGATTTTTATCTTTACGTCTCAAGCTGGCACTGGCGATCGTTACTGCTCTTCACCAGGACTAAAGTATAGTGGATGGTAGTACTAGGCTTGGGTAGAATCACTGTTGGATCATGATCTTCCCAGAAGTAGGAATATGGAAAAATTAAGAGCCTACGTGGGCAGGATGGCTACGATTTCCTAGTGTTACGGATGCTGAATTTAAGGAGAGAGTACTTTTTTGTGTACCGCAAAAGATCGTGATGAGGGTCGAAAAAGGAGAAAAATAGGCTACCGAAATAATGTATAACTTAGAAAAGAGAGAGAGAGAGAGAGCGAGAGAGAGTATATAAAATTATACATACATTAAAAATTTAAGATATATGCAAAATATCACTTTCGTTTAAGTTATAGTTCTTGAGTTAATGCAGAAATGGCAAGAAATTAATTTTCTTAAGGTGCTCACCCAGTATAAATTTTACCGCGATTTTCTCGGTTTTATGCCAGGAATGCATATAATCTGCATGGAAAATGTCGTCTTACCTACAAATAGTTTTTGAATTATACCGAAACAGACAGGCGGAGAGATGGAATTGAGAAAACCTGTTTTTCGTCATCTAGTGACATTGAAACGTGAAGATCCAAAGAAATCGCGAAAGGTGATTTTTCGACGATTACTATACTTCCTCCGTCTTTTAAAAGAGGGCAGTAAAAATATATACAAAAAAATCTGGGTTTTGAACAGTAAGTCAATTCTTTAAAGCTGGAAAATAATCTACATCTGCAAAATATTCTCATTTCGGTAGTTATATCTAGAGACTCAAAATAGCCGCGGACTGTGAAACCTCCCGGGTATAAGGTTCTATTTGTGAACTTTTTTATAAACAATTCTGGTATTGAAAGATGAAGCTGTATGCGAAAAATAACAGCTTTGATACTTTTACTCGTCGAATATTTCACCCATATCTGGATAAATCTCTTTACGTTTCACTTCCTTCTTGTAAAGGTATTTCATGGTAACGTGATACTTTTTTTTCAAGTCCTACAAGATTTTGAAACACTATTTGGCAAATTTTTGCAAAGAAGTATCCTCAAATTCCTACTCTAATGCCAACTGTCTTCCATTCAAGGTTGCCTGTTTATCAACATACCATCGTACTGGTGTTACTACTTATATGAATACAATATCAAAGTAAGATGATTTCTGATGCTTTCACGGCCATTGTCATTAAGTAACAAACGACTTCCGGGATTGGACCGTGTCATGATTGAGATCGAAGAACTCAACGTTTCGCCCACTTTCATAGGGGGCTTCATCAGGAGGAAAAAGCAAAAGAGCACGGTAACTCAACTTGTTAACCACGCCAGAGGCGAAACTCTTTGCAAGGAGAGGGATAGAAGAGCACGGTAACTCAACGGGTGAACTACGCCTTTCTCCTTCTGTTAGTTCAAAGTAATATGCCAAAAAACGTTAAATTCCCCAACCGAACAATACATATGTAGGCTTTCTTGTTGACACCATTGACTTCCTGCAAATTATTCTTGCTGAATTTAAGCAACCATTCTGTTAACGTATGTAAATTGTTACATTTTAAATGTCGAATACACCTTGGTTTTAAATTACCCACTAATTCAACACCTACTCTTTACGAAGTGCTTGTAGCAACAGAAAAAATAAAACAACCAAGTAAATCGTAAATTTTATAATTTGTAAATAATTTCCCATTTTATTAAGGGTACTCTTAAAGAAATTATTTAACATCAATGATTTTTGTAAAGATTTTGGGACATTATTTTAAATAATAATTGCTGCTCCGGAAATTGGGGAGATGGCACCAGCCCAGCCAGGAGCAGCGATGATGTTACCAGCAGTAATAGTTGGGATTCCGGCGGTGGCGATCCATTGAGGATTGGCTTCGGGGGCGGCGAAGGCGAAGGCCAGAAGGGCAACAAATACCAACTGTAATAAATTGTTAACATGTAAAATTATATGAGTATTAGTACAACCTGAAGTAACACTCACAAGTTTGAACATTGTGTAGAGTTGAGAATATCTGATTTGCAAGAATCAAACTATGACCACAGTGAGGACTCCCTGGTTTATATACTAATCTCTAGATTGATAATGATGCAAGCTTTTGCTCAGTTGAGACCATAGATGTAACTTAACGCGTTCCAGTTTTTGCTGAAGTTTTTAATACGGTATTCAAAGCGTCTGTTTTTCTAAACTACAATATCCGTTGTTTAAATGTGCATTGTAGTGAAACGGGTAGACCCTGAACAAGGCATTTCCATATGAATAAATTGGAAATACAGTAAATGAGACCCAAAATGTTCAGCGAGTTAGATAAACTTGCATTTCCACCATAAAAAGTAATACACGAACTAAATAAGGCAACATTTAGTATCAGATAAAGTGGTTGCGACTTTTAAGATAAATTTTGGGTTTATATGGATTTGGAACATGGTTCCTGATATTTGATAACAGAAACGTATTGGTATTTTAGCTGCATATTATATAAAATCTGGTGTGATACACGCACACATATTCCTTTTACAGTGATCTTATAATTAGCAAAAAATTTTATCTTTAATGTTTAAGCATCTGTAAAATTTTTCAAAAATTACAAATTCTACAGAAACGGTACAAATTTTCTCTAAAATTTTAAGCTAAATTCAAAAATGTAATAATATACCGGGGCTTTTATTTAAAATAGGAGTTAATAAAAAATAGTGGAAAAAACGAAAGAAACCCATTTTAGAGGTATTTTACTGGAAAATCACCTATCTCACATCAATACACATTAAAAATATAATAACATGTAAAGTTTGAAAGAAAATCGTTAGAGCCGTTTTTCAAAAAACGAAAAAAACTGAAAAATCACAAGAGTAAACACCATACTTCCCGTTATGAGATTTTCTTAAAAAGCCTGCGATTGCATCTGGATAGTACACAAAACTTATATATGAAGTTTCAACAGCATACCTGTTTTCGTTTTTGAGATATTTTGTTCACAGTTATACAGACAGACACATACAGACCAATGAACAAAAATATGTTTCCTGTAGGTATATACTTGCTTTATCGTAAAACAAAGTAACGTAAAAAGGTAAAGCACCAAAGATATACATTTAAAATCTATTATCGTTTCTTCTTGAATATTTTATAAATTGTGTTTTGATTACTTTAGGAATTGCCTTGTTACGGGTGGGTGCGAGCCATTATGGAACAGGTGGAAAATAAAGTGACTCCAGTCAGCTAAACGGAACAGTAGCGAATTTTTAGCTATTGGGAATGCTCGTCCGCACGAACAAATTCGGATGATTATTAGGCGCCACCAGTTGTGCAACCATGTAAATGCTTTTTAACGACCGACGTACATCATGCTACGTTACATAACGAAATTACTAAAAAATATTCCTCGTGTGGAAGTTTACTACAAATAAGCTTCGATTGCCTTAGAGCAGCTTTGTCAAAGTTCGCAAAAAGGCGCTTCAAGCACTCAAAGCAGGGACATACCTAAACGTTAGTACACGGAAAGCGGCTGATTTCTTATTTATAATAAAACATATTGGGGGCGGTGGCAATTTATTCACAACAGGCACACACAATACTTAGCACGTATGACTCTACTTTTAAAATACAGTATTCTGCCTGGCATTATCATTACAAAATGTAGTTGTCATCGTTTTGATTCTAAAAGCTGCCCGCTGTAAGATTGGAGCCTTTGGGGGCGTTATTTCTTACGTAAATGTGTTCATATATAGAGGTTGAAATAAAACGCGTGTTGCTTCATGAACCAATATAATGAACTAAATAAACTTTGTTTTCGATTGTCACCTTAACAACACAAACCAAGTGACAATCGTAACATTACTCCCCCCCCCCAAAAAAAGAGAAAAGGAGGGAGGGAGGCCAGGTAGGAAAACTAATATAACCCCGTATGAAAGTGACAGGATTATATTTAGCTACAAAACCTCCTGGATCTTTTCAACTATCCTTAAAAACTAGTAACAATAAATGATAACAATAAATAAAGGTAACAATAAACAATAACACACACTACACACGTCCCTGGAGATATTCTGTTGGGCGTCGAACTCCATCTACTTCGCAGATGTAAGCTGGAAGAAATGAAAAAAAAAGGAAGCGTGTATAAAAATAATATTAACGTAACAATAAAAATAAAATAAAACAAAAATAAAATATACGAAAGCATGCAAGCATATGTTAATCTAGAAAGTAGGCAGGTTTCAGTCTGTCATAGCTGACTGTTCCGCTGATACCTTCCAGCGACATGTATTTTTCAGAACGGTGTGCAATTTTGAAAGGGCCTAGATAATTGGGTTTGATGCCCCTAGTATGCGTGCTGTTTCTGAGATACACGTGTGTGCATGTTTCCAGATCTTTATTAATGTGAGTACTGGTAGAGGGGTAGTTTTTTGTGAAGAAATATTTATGCTTTCCAATTGATTGTTTTAGATTGATTACAAATGATGACATTATTGTATCTGATGGTTGAGTGAAGTGATTCTCATCGAAGAAATCATTTGGTAATCGAAGAATTGTACCGTATAACATTTCTGCTGGGGATGCTTGCAGGTTTTCTTTGATGCTGGAGCGTAAAGAAAGTAAAATCCACGGAATGTTGTCTGGCCAGGCATTAATGCCTGTTGCGGTGATTGCATTTTTTAAGGTACGATTGAATCGTTCAACGATTCCCTGGCTGATTGGATGGTATGTGCTTGAACGGATGTTTCTAATTCCTAAAACGGACATGAAATCTAACCATGATTTCGAAAGGAAAACGGGAGCATTATCATTAGTTAGAAATTTTGGTATGCCAAAACGGGCAATCCAAACTTGTGTTATTGCTAAAATAATTTCATCCGCAGTTGCGTATTTTAACGGAATCGCTTCAGGCCAGCGAGTAAAACGGTCAATCATAGTTAAAATGTATTTGTATTGTTGCGATTGGGGAAGGTGAATTAGATCGATGTGTACGTGTTGGAAGCGGAAATCCGGTTCACCAAATGGATAGAGTGGAGGTTTCGAAGTTTTGGTTACTTTAACTGCTTGACAGGAAGGACATGTATCGACCCACGTTTTCACATCCTTGTGCATGGATGGCCAGATATAACGTTTAGTTATTAATTTCCTAGATGCGCGAACTCCGGGATGAGATAACGAGTGGATTGAGTCGAATATTTGACGGCGGAAAGATCGTGGAACGAACGGTCTTTGTGTGCCTGTAGAAGTTTCAACCCAAATAGGAGTTCCTTTTAACGAATTTGTTTTGGCAAAAGATAAATTTGGGTTTGACAATAAGGCTTCTAAATCAGGATCGTCTTGTTGAGCTGTTGCTAAATCATCGAAATCTATCGTATTTTGAAGACCAACGAAAGAAACCCTGGTTAGAGCGTCTGCTGGTACGTTATCTGTACCTTTGACGTGTTGTATGTTTGAACAGAATTGGGAAATGTATTGTAACATTCTTAATTCTCGAGGTGAGTGGTCACCTGTTGATTTAGTAATTGCGAAAGTGAGAGGTTTGTGATCAGTAAAGATAGTATATTGTTTACCATCAGTATAATATCGAAATTTTTTAACTGCGAAATATATAGCTAGCAGTTCTCGTGAGAATACGCTATATTTTTGTTCTGCGGAGGTTAATTTTCGCGAGCAAAAAGCGAGTGGTTTCCACATCTTATCCTGCCATTGTTGCAAAACACCTGCGATAGCATTGGAAGATGAATCAGTCCATAAACTGATTTCAGCGTTTGGTATAGGATGAACTAATAAAGTGGCCTTTGCCAGAGCTAACTTGATTGAGTTAAACGTTTCTAACTGAGAAGTGTTTAAATGAACCGGTTTATCGGTTGCTTTCCCAGCGATCACTAGAGAAATTAACGGTGCGATTAGACTTGAGCAATTGGGAATGAATTTATGGTAATAAGTGATCATTCCTATGAAATTTCGGAGTTGACGTTGAGTAGTCGGGGGCGGAAATGAATTGATTGCATCCACCTTTGACTCCTGAGATTTGATTCCCTCTTTACACACAGTGTATCCCAAGAAATTTAAGTTAGGGGCACCAAAAACACATTTATTTATGTTAAGTAACAAACCATAGTTTACTAATTTGGCGAATACTTTTTTTATATGTTGAATATGTTCTGATCTGTTAGCGCTAAAAACTAGGATGTCATCTAAATAACAAAAAACAAAACTCATCCCTTCGAAAACTTCTGACATGAGAGCCGACCAACTACTCTGAGCGTTCCATAATCCAAAGTTCATTCGTAGGTATTTATAGCTACCCAACGGTGTTATTATGGCTGTTTTATCTGTATCCTCAGGAGCAATTGGTATCTGAAAGTACGCTTTTTTTTTACTTCCTTTTACTACTATAAAGGAAGTATTGGATTCACCCCAAAAATTCGAAATTGAGTTTTCAACAGATCTTCACGTTTTAGAGTCCCCTGATCCCAAAAAACATATTTTTTTTCATTGGTCTGTGTGTCTGTCTGTCTGTCTGTCTGTCTGTGTGTCTGTGAACAGAATATCTCAAAAACGAAAAGAGGTATGGCATTGAAACTTCATATATAAGTTTTGTGTACTATGTAGATGAGACAGCAAGCTTTTGAAGAAAATGGCATAACCGGAAGTAGGTGTTTACTCTTGTGATTTTTCAGTTTTTTTCGAAACGGCTCTAACGATTTTTTTTAAACTTTACATTTTTCTTACATTTATAATGTGTATTGATGTGAGATAGGTGATTTTCCAGTTGAATACTTCTAAAGTGGGTTTCTTTTGTTTTTTTTTCTATTTTTTTTATTAACTCCTATTTTAAATAAAACACCCGGTATATTATTACATTTTTGAATTCACCTTAAAATTCTAGAAAAAATTTGTCTCTTCAACTAACACTCGATTTTGTTCCGTTTTTGTAGAATTTGTAATTTTTGAAAAATTTTAACAAATGGTTAAAAATTTAAAATGAAATTTTTGACTAATTATAAGATCACTGTAAAAGGAAGTTGTGTGAGTGTATCACACCAGATTTTTTAAGTCTAGTTTTGAAAAGATCGTTGAACCATGAATTCTGTAGGTAAAATCTTGGATAAATGGTATAGGGAACATGTCTGGCATTGTGACGCTGTTTAAAGGTCGATAATCACCGCACACTCTGTAGCTACCGTCCGCCTTCTTTACCAAATGAATGGCTGCTGCCCAAGGGCTTGTTGCTCTTTGTATAATGCCTGATTTTAACAACTCTTGCAGATGCTTTTCCAAAAATGACAATTGCTCAGGATTCAAACGCCTGCATTTAGTAAAACGAGGAGGTCCTGTCGTGATAATTCTATGTATGACCTTATGTTTGACAGGTGCATTGATATTAAAATCGTCAAGTAATTCCGGAAACTGTCGCAATAGACATTTATATTCTTGTTCAATAGAACCAGGGATATTTTTGTTTGATGAAGATGCTGGTTGTATACTTTGCTGATTGTTGTGTGGTGAGGATTGTTGATGATTGCATATCTGTGAATGGTTACTGCACGAACCGCTCATAGGAACAACATGATGACTTGGTGACACTGGATGATAGGCGATTTGAGTTGGTATTGGGTGGTAAACATCAAATGGTTCGGATCTAGAAGCGTGCAGATGAGGCAGCTGCGCAGGCTTCCCCTTTTGCAGACAAGCGACCGATGTGTACAATTGAGGCTGAGTTTGTGCAGTTGGAATCGCAGCAATCGGTGGATGAGTGGTTGGGTACGATATAAGCGTGTGCGTTACCGGTGCCCCTCGTTGTATGCACACTTGCTGTTGTGCAGGGATCGGTACCTGTATACCTACAAGAGGTATACCTGAAGAAGGTTGCAGATGAATGAGGTTGTTTGAAGTTGGTCCACTCGTGTATGTTGATGGTGGAGCAAGCATGTCCGAAACTCGCCGATGATCGTGCGATGCCCACTGTAATGAAGGGGCTGTGTTACACGACGTAGGGGGCGAATGTGCAGGATGCATGACTGCAACTGGTGGCAGCATGTTCGGAAACTGCGCACGGACGGGTGACAATGACTGTGCCCGCTTGTGAGCCCACGGTTGCAGTAGCGCGAACTGTACCGAAGCAAGACCGTTCATGCATGTTGAAGACGGTGTATGTGCGGCGGTTGGGTAAAGCTGCTGCTGCTGGAAGACCGGTAGCGGTGAGCACTGAATAACTGGACAAGGAGGTTGGGGATATGCAGATTGCATCGAAGGAGTTGGTGCATGTGTATCGGTTGGGTACAGTTGCTGCTGCTGTACGACCGGTAACGGTGCGCGCTGAATAAGTGGACAAGGCGGCTGCTGAGATGCAGATTGCATCGAGGGGATCGATGGATGACGGAATTGTTGTTGTTCAATTCGAGTCGGCCCGCACCGTTGCGGGTGCATGAGCTCGGGTGTCGATATGCACGTGGACTGAGGTAAAACACGCTGTGTCGATTCGTTTTCAATGTGCGACGCATCAGGTATATGGACCGTCGTTGGCCATGGATGTTGCCATCTTTGATGAACATAGCCCGCTGTTGGTTTTATGTCACGTGTCTGTACTGCGAATTCGGATGATTGAGGCCCTCTTTGATGAATAGGCTCTACCTGGTAGAATTCTACGTGGTGCGGGTGTACATCGGATTTTGTCGGACTGTTATAAGAAATTGGATCGAGTGTGTTGCGAATCTGATGTTGCTGAACGGGTTGATTGCCGTGCTCTTTTGAGTGATGAGGCATCCGTGCAGGCAGAGGTGCAACTGTTCGATCTTTGAAATTAATAACTAGTTCAAAGAATTGAAGAAAATCTAATCCTAAAAGGGGCAAATCGACATCTAGTACATAAAAGGTCCACTCAATTGGTCGTGGAAATATGTTAAACGACAGTTTAAGTGTCACTGTTCCTTCTATAAGTAAAGGGAACGAATCTGACATTAATACTTTCTTTTTAGGGACAGTATTGACAAATTCTAATAATTTACTAGTAACGAGTTGCTTTGGTATAACTGAAACCTTTGCTCCAGAGTCAACAACGAAATTAATATTATTTAAAGAATCAAATAAAACAATGAAATTGGTCACTCCTGAAGGATTGTTGTTTAACGCAGCTGGAGGGTAGCTCGTTAAACATAGTTTGCGTTTTTTGAATTAAAAGAACAAGGTGTAGTGCATCTGAATGCTTTTGAACCAAACTTGTGGTGGTAGTAACATATGCTTTTAGGAGGACGGTTCGGTGCATTAGTAATAGCAGGCTGTTTTGCAATGTGAGGTTCGCGGTTTTGATAAGTGTCATATGTCGAACGTGAGTTGTCATTACTACAACGCGGCGACTGAAAGCTCGTGCCAGGGAACTGAACATTGGGCAAAGAAGAAAATTGAGTCAGTTTTCGAACGAGTTCTCCAATGTCCATTCGTTCGTTGGAATAAGCAAACAATTTGAGTTCATTGGGTAGGCGGTGTACAAATATGTCACGTGCCATTTGAAGCGGGTAATTGAGATCCATAGTGAGTTTTAATATTTCTGACCACAGATCTGTAGGATTGCCATTTTCTGCAGTGTTGTCAAACGGTAAGGACAGTTTAGAATTGACTGGTTCAACATAAGAATTTTGAATACGCTCCTTGCCTTTAGTAAACGGTTGGCGCTGTGGTTGTGTTATTATCAAGTCTCTCACTTTTGGAATCACATCAGAAGGCAAGTTAAGCAAGAGCAAACTGTATCTTTGGGCCTCATCGTTTATGCCCAACTGCGTGAAATAACGGTCAACAAGGACAAAATATAAAGTGACATCGTGAGGCATAAACGGTGGGAAAGTCAGCTTACTCTCCATTTTTTGTAAAATAAAAGGACGACTTAGCTTATAGTGTGGCTGCACTGGTGCTCGAAGACGGACGATAGTGTGTGCAGCGAACTGGCTCAATTTCGCTTTGACAGATGGATTCGGCCGGCGTGGCGGGAAGAGATGGGCTCTTGGTGTGCGCTGCGGGCGAGTTTGCTTTGGTTCTGGTCGATGAGAGCGGATGGGTCAAGCTTGCTTACACTGTGCGAAATTATGGCAAGGTGTCAATGTCAATTTTCTAATTTGTGATAACACTTAGCTTTTTTAGATGAGCTCCAGGGGATTGCGCGACACAAGCGCAGTATGCTGGAGGAGGCGGAGGGGGTTGTGAAGCTGTGGGAGAGGACTGGCTTCAGGTCTAGGTATGATGTTCATCACACGTTCGGGATCACCAATTGTAAGATTGGAGCCTTTGGGGGCGTTATTTCTTACGTAAATGTGTTCATATATAGAGGTTGAAATAAAACGCGTGTTGCTTCATGAACCAATATAATGAACTAAATAAACTTTGTTTTCGATTGTCACCTTAACAACACAAACCAAGTGACAATCGTAACAGTGGCGGGCTTAAAGAATAGAAGCACTCGAAATATTTCGTGTAAATACCCGGTACCAGAGATTTTACGCGGTTGCACCAGGAAGATGCGGGAAGGCAGACTAACAAATAGCCTACAAAAGTCGACTACAAAGTCTCACTGGATGTGACAGAACGTCGAGGCTTTAAACCTGTAGGTAAATGCCCTGGGATTGTTAAGTTACATCATAGACTTGTACATACGAGAATTGTCAATTACCTATGCTGCAGGTCAACTGCTGAATTATGCTTGCGAGAAAAACTACAGAGTTCTTCCAACCTCCCAACCCCACCAGAATTTCAGGCGTGAAGATACCGATCACCCTTAGCCTGAAGCCGAAGGTCTAGGGGTGGTTTGTCTGTCCAGACCAGTTCGATTTCAATGTTATTTATTTTCTGAAGATGAATCAGTGAGCCCTAATCTGCTGCGAAGTTCTTGATTTGTTACCATGTCCTTCAGCGACAAACCTAACATAGCACTTTCCATTGCACATTGATTTACATTGATTTTATTTACTGATGTGTTGGTTAGCGCCAGAGTCTCCGCACACTAGGCCAGGACTGGCAAAGCTCATTGGTCGAACACTTATTTCTTAAGGCAGATGGGAATGTGTGATTTTAAAAAGTTTTGCAGCTTTCCGATGGCGGCCCAAGTCAACCCTATTCTACGTTGTAGTTCATAGGTTTGGTTCTGCCTGCTTATTGGTATTTCGTGACCCAGATATTTGTAGACTCTTGTCTGTGTGAGGGTGATTCCAGCTATAAAGATGTTATCGCTCAGAACAAGATTGCGTTTCTGCGTTATTATTGTTTTGTCCGTCCAGCGGATAGGCTTGATAAAGTTTTTCACGTATGGTTAACACTGTCTAATATAAACACTGTGTCGTCTGCAAATCTGAGATGACTAAGTTTTTATCAGTGTGTCTCAGTGACTACTAGACATTGTAAAATTAACATTGGGAAATTATATAAGGATCAACTATTGCCCTGAGCTATACAGGGTGTTTGGTTCACCGACGTATATCCGAAAGGAGGTGGTAGGTGAGTCGGTTTGGAACTTATTTAACCAAAAATACCTTTATACAAAGTGTCACGGTTTTTATACGTGGCTTACTAGATCAAAGTTTGATATCTAGAGAATACATTTTTGAACTTTAGTCGACTCCATATTTTGTTTTATCACATGTAGAGTGTATCAAGTGATTTTATTTGATAGAACAGATATCAAAGACTACTAAAATAAAAGTTACAAGAAATTAAAAGTTTGCAGTTGTGTCTAATTAAAATTAATCATACTAAAACTGCAGTAATTTAATAAAATCACAAAGTTGGCTTTATCTCAGAAACCGTGACACTTTGTATAAAGGTATTTTTGGTTAAATAAGTTCCAAACCGACTCACCTACCACCTCCTTTCGGATATACGCCAGTGAACCAAACACCCTGTATATTCTTTCTGAGTGGCCAAAACAAAGTATTTAAAACAAACAGAAACTTACTTCTGGCAAATAATTTTTATCTTACATAATTATGTAAAGGAAATTTATTTAAAATAATTAATATTACATTTTCAAATACTTAACAATGAATGTGTAGGTAGAACAGAAGAAGTTCAAATGGTAACATGGAATTTAGCAGGTAACAGTTTGCCAAGAACTTGCGAGCTTTTTAGTGTTTATTTTAATGAACGGCCTATTGCCCTACTCCCTGCAAACACACAGTTGCACAAATTGTAAAACAATTATGTGCTTTAATAGCATTTGTAAAAGAAATGGAAACGAAAACCAGAATGTTAACAACGAAGTAGATATTTTGGCAGCTGTCGAGGCCGATCCCAACGTAAGTGTGAGGGAAATTGCAAATAATCTCGGTATATCTCGATCGTAGGTTCACCAATTTGCTTAGAAATATTCCACGCAGCAAGAGCTATTAGCAGCAGATAGTGAAAAAAGAATCACCTTTTGTGAATTAATGTTTTATAAATGTCATGCTGATGAACATTTTTTAAAATATATTTGTTTCACTAATGAGTGCACATTTACCTTAAATACAGAACCAAATCGTCAAAATTATCGGTATTGGCGGTATTGTGTATGTAGTACAGATACATACACAATACCGTCAAAGTCGTAATGTATGGGTTGGAATATTGGGCAATAATTTCATTGGTCCGCTCTTTATCGACGGTACCCTGAATAGCAGCATTTATTGAGATATGCTTCAAAATCAGATAGTTCCTGGTGCTACTGCAGTAGTTGATAATATCAACACAGCATGGTATCACAACGATGCAGCTCCTGCTCACTATTCATTAGTAATATAACAAGGGCGAGACATACTTACCGATAATTTTGCACACGCCAAGGCTCAAGTGCTGGTTGCAATGAAAACTGTCCCAATGCGAAGCCGGAAATATGGAAAAACAAATATTTTTAACAAAGTAGAATGCGAATTGGATTTCGGCGCCGAGATGGCTCCGCGCTGAGTTGTCCCGGCGCCGAGCTGGTCCCACGCCGAGATGGCGGAAGTGGCGGCGCCGAGATGGCAGCACCAAGATGTCCTAGACCCGTCCCGATGGTTTTCCCGAACATAGCCAATCAACATTGTGCATTTGATTTTTAGTTATTTTGACATTATTTCTATACTATATCAGTGAATATTATTATTATTAGCATCACTTGATGTCGAGACCATTATCTTTCCTGTAACTTGAATTGGCATGCAGAAGTCAGCAAAAACGTTCAATGCAATGTTAGATTCCTATGTTCAAGTTTGAGAAGGGACACCCGGTGTATACTTGTATAGTTTTACAACAATTGTTAAGGTTTTCATATTGCATTTTAAAATAATAGTATTTAACATTACTAGCTTGGTAAGAGGGTTTTACTGGCGAATAGGGCCAGTAAAACCTGTTACCTTGCGTGTATTGTTGAATATTTTATTTGTTCCTCACTTGTAAATAACTAGAAATTTACCGTTTATTCAAAATATCAAACTGGGAAGCAACTAAATTCATCAATATGAGACATACTAAGGAAGACAACTCTGGCTTTGCACGCTATCATTTAACGGGTGTTCATAAACAGTCGTCATCCCAGTTGCTTTGAAAAACAAAATGTTATGTCTTTGATTAATTCGTGCAACACAATGAAACGTCATTGAGTAATGTCATAACGCATTTTTTCTCAATTTTAATAGACATACGTTTCTGAAGTCAAAACCTGCTGGGATGACGACTGTTTATGAACACCCGTTATCTATGAGCACGCTTGTAAAACTGACAGTTAACTTGTGAAGATTTTGCAAGTTAGTAACTTGTTAAAATAAACTTTCTTGATTAATACGGTGACATGATAAATTGATGTTTACAAGTAAGGAACAAATAAATGCATTTACACATATTGCGCGTTATAATAAACTCTTTGTACGTATATAAAACGTTCACGACCTTTTTGGGACATAGTGGGCAATTATTTTTTCTTTTCATGTTGAACTAACTGATTCGGTGACGTAGCGGATGCAACTTTTTCTGGATGCAACTTTCTCTTCTGTCAGTGTCTGTTCGACATTTTCTTGCCACTGCATTTCCAGTTTTATTATTTTAATATTCGTAAGAAAATAAATGATTTATCAAGTGTGTAAAAATTATTTTTTCTACGACCAGCACTAAAGGTAGGCCTTTTAGCGCTAGTTTTTTTCACTAAAGTTGACGTTTTATAATTAATCGTGTTTAAAGAAATCAGCTGTTTACTTTTAGCACATGTGTTATAAAGTGAAGTGAGGTTATAAAACTACAATTTCGAACTGGAAGTCAGATTGGAAAGTTATTCTAGTTACTTCTTGCGTTAGAGGTAAAGTGTTTTTCAAATAATTAAAGCGTTATGTAATGAATACAGTCAAATGTGTAGTATTAATAATTACCTTTGATAACTTTGACAGTACTGGCTGCACAGACATTCGCATGCGCGTCAAGGCAATCTGTTTATTATGACATAAATTATAACTGTCGTACATGCAAACCTTTGTTAAATCGACATTTGTGGATTAATAACAGTAAATTTAAGGCAACTCGTGCTAAAAGTGACATGTCTCGTGCATAAACCTCAACTTTTAGCACTTGTTTCATAAATAGCTATTAATTTTCGTCAAAGGAAAAGCCAAATGCCCAAAATAATTTTGTTACAACAAAAATTTCCATTAAACGATGCTCCTTCCAATTTAAAAAGGACAGACCAAATTTAAAAGAACACGAGTTGATGTGGAGACTAGAGAATATATTTGCTGTACTTACGTTAAAAATTGAAATTTTGGAAAGAAAAACAATCCAGCGTAATGTATAATAATTTACTACCTACCCACTTATTACTAATTTAGTGTTGAAATGTTATGTGGCAGATGTGAAAATCAACATGAAGTACGTGTAAAATCAGCAAGCCATCCATTTGACAAGATATTTACCATTTTTTACATGTTAATTTCTATAAGACCAATATTACTCAATTGCTCTACTAAATTTATTTGGCATTAGTTTATGACGTCTTTATCTTTCCGCACCAGCAAGCAAGCATGCAGCAAGCATGTAATAGTATATTACATACCGAGGTTGGAAGTGTTTCATTACTGTCGAGAGATTAGGTAGTTTACCGAGACGCGTAGCGTCGAGGTTAACTGTATCTCGAGACAGGGATGAAAGTATCCACCGTGGTATGTATACTATTTTATTTGCAATCATCTAATTTTAAAAATAACTACAATTGAATTCTGAGTAATAGATATCTTGATGTAGCTAATATTTTTGTTACCATGAAAACAACCCACTCAATGTTTTGTTACCATGGAAACACCCCACTCTTCAGGTATGTAATATTTTTCGGGGTATGTAATAATTTCCTGGCTAGTTTCAAGTAATCATCTAGTTCCCAGCTGTTGTCATGTCATGAAATTGACACATTACAATGTGATTGCGAATAAAATAAATTGGCATATTCATATGTACACAATTCTTATCCAAATTGCAATAAACATTAATATTGAATGCTTTTCTTATGCATTAGTTCTCATTTTAGTTTCTGTCGTCAATTTTCAAATAATTTAAATTTTTTATCCTTAAATTAAACAGAAATCCGGCAACAATGTCCCTATTCAGAAAATATAACCTTAAACTTAAAACAAGCTAACCTAACACAGAAAGTGTCAATTTCCATTAGAGAGTTTAGGAGATCGTGAACAGCATATAGAAATAGCCTTAAAGAGTATTTTTTTAGTTTTATAATAGAGCAACACACTATTTAAGAAAACTATCAACAGTAGCGAGCATAAAAAAGTAAAAAAATATACTCTTGTTAAAAGTAAAAGTTATGGCAACCAAGTTTCGTAACTATACGCGTGCAAAATTTAAGAACGAAAAACTAAAAAAAACAACCATTTTATGACTATTTTCTTTAGAATTATATAATTAATTACGTAGACAATAGTGCGCCAATATGAATGGCTAATATTGGTAATATAACTTTATCCAATAAGTAATTAATATTCACATCCAAGATAGGACCAATATTGTTAAACAATAACTAGGTAATGTTATAGTAACTTATCTTCTTCTTCCTCTTAATATAGGCTGAGAGCCTGTCATTTCCATACATTTAGTGCGGTTTTTATAAGCCGCCGCGACTGGGGTAGGTGGCTAACCTAACTCCTTGAATTAGGGAAGAATTCCCTCACAGGGGTCACGACCACCAAAGATGTTCGTATGATGGCCGGAGAGCGTTCGATGTTTCCAATGTACGGGTGTGGGGTTCGAACCCACTACCTGCCGACTGCTGGCGCAAGCACTCTACCAGCCGGCCACACGCTCCCATAGTAACTTATGTTACCGTAAATTGGTTGTAAATAAAAAACCAACCAAAATTACTAACATGAGTCCAATAAACTCTGCAGATATTTAACCTAACTAGATTTTATATATTGGACAAACCTTGGCTACCTATGCATAACCAACAATAGTGACCAACACGGGTCCAATAAACTTAGCAGGTATTTTTCATGGCAAGATATTATATAGTGGGCCAACCTTGGCTACCAATGCATAAGCAACATGGGACCAATTCACTTTGAAAATATTTTACCTTACTAGAGCTTATATAATGGCCCAACGATGGTATCCAATATATGACTACCATAAAATATTCACATTTTGAGATATCGCCAATGTAACCCATCCAATATTGGCCCTAATTGAATGTGCTACTTGCGGACACATTGCATAATCTATATAACTAAAAATCAATTGCCGTCTGTATGTTACATCATCACTGGAGAACGGAGCGACCGATTTGGCTCTTTTTTTTTTTGTTGTGTTCGTAATTGGCAGGACAAGGTTCGTATGAAAGAAAATTTTGGTGAAATCCACCGAAAAAGTAGGAAAAATTCGGAAAACCAAAAAGATGATTTTCTATGGTATTTTTGTATGGGATTTCTGAATGGTTTTTCGAAGAGAAAAATGGGAAAATCGGAGTGGAAAATTCGTAAAAATGAGAAAACATTTTCTTCAGGATGAAAAAACCGGAATAGAACAATGGAAAAGTCATGTTTCAAAACATACACGCATAGGTTTACGTAATATTATGCCCGGGCAACGGCGGGTAGGTCACAGCTATAATGTGTACAAGAAATAAGGAATGATATTTCGAAATTCAACCCCTGAAGGGGTAAAATGAGGTTCCAATTTTTTATTAAAAAATAATATTGAATAGACATTTCGACTTGAAACTTCGTAGGAGTACTCCTAAAAACAAAATAAGCAAACACGTATTTTGTGATTTTCCGAAAATCAACCCCTTAGGGGGTGAAATGGGGGAAATAAGCCTAAAAGTTGATATGAGTGTCGTTATTGAGTTTTTTGGGACGTTGATTTCGAAAATGGCATTTATTGTTAAGTCCAAGACGGTGGTCATGACATAAAATTAAAACTCTATAGTGGTGAAACGGGGTTTCAGAGACAAATTATGTTTGGGCAGAGCAACGTTTGCCGGGTCAGCTAGTAGCTTAAGATATATTTCAAACATAATGTTTTGAGAAAAGATTATTGTTGTTGTACTAATGAAAGTGTTGTGCATCTATTAACTTGTTCCATTTCTCTTTGGCCACCTACTCTGTACAAATTAATTATAAAATGTATTGTTAGTATTCTCATGTAAAGGTAACATTTAATTGTTTTAAAATTATTAGTTAAGAAAGCTAGAAATGTGCTTTATAATTTAGTTGACCTTTCTGTGTGCGTAGATAGCCATCGTAATTTAAAGCTATAGATTTTTTCAATGTTTTTACATAAAAATAAATCCATTTAAATAATTACCTGATTCTAAACAACGGAAAATATAATTGAATATTAGTTTTTGACACTATTTATAATATTAACGAAAATAACTAAAACTTAAGTAACAATAATGAATTATAAATAAATAGCAGAACAGGAGCGTTTTTTGGGTGGTGTACTGACAATAATAAATCGACTTGGAAATTATCGCAGAGAACTGGAAGATGTGGAAGCAATAATAAACAAAGAAGAAAGCTAACACCTCCATCCGACGACCCAAGGGAATAAGGATATTTTGAAAAGAAGAAGAAATCTTTTATAAATTATTCGAAGTCGTGTATTTTTGGAAATGCACAAGCGATTCTTTGTACTTCCCTTTGAATATGTATATACGTTACCGCAAATTTATAAAATACATGGATTGTATAGAATACCTAGGTATTGTATAAATTACTTGGAGCTGTTTATAAAAGTATGAAACTTCGGTGACTTTTATTCGAGTTTCACTCGTTTCGTTGTATAAGATGTCTGTTGGCATACGACTTAACTATTATAGCCTACCTGTTACAGCAGGAAAGACTAGTGTGGCATTTCAAGTTACTTTTGATTTTCCTTTTCAAAATGGAGTTCAAAGGCAGTTTTTATATTGGCACCCCGTTTTGCAAGAGCACTCGGCAAAAGCTTGGCCAATTCCTAGAAATTAGTTGGTAGCAGCAAACCTAAGATTTTTTTTCCTTGCCTGGGGCGTATTCAAGCTTCAGCAAGTCCTTGGACAAACACCTAAAACAAAATAGAGCTAAACACATATGGAAACAAGAGTCGCTAACTTTGCATACAGTTGTCGTAGTTTCCCTTAAATGTTGCAGGTTACAAAAATGCATCTTTTCTGACCTTTGTCAGTGTCAGCAGTAGGAACGCGAACAGTAGTTCTGAGAGATGTGGAGAACTTTTTCGCCTTTAGAACTTCTCTCCAAATTTGGTAAAAGTTTCCACCAGTTTCTACACTTGTGGGAGACCCTTTATAGCAAACGCAAGATGTCAGAATTTGAGGGCAGTTGTTGAGACTCGCCTTAACCACATTGTGTGTTTATCTGCCACTCCGTCTGTATTTTTCCTTAATTTCCCTAGCTCTATCTTACTTTTTATGGGCTTTAGTACTTCTTGGGTTAGGTAGGAAAAAGCCTCGTACGATTATTTTGTGATAATGCAATGCAAAGCTCTGTTTTTCATCATTTGGACGAATCGCAGGCCTCTACCTCATCTGTCAGTTTTTCATCCTCCGAGTAAAGGCACGTTTTATATATCTTGGTTGACTATGTCAATACTCTCGGCTTTGTGAATTGTGTAGCTTCCCATTAACGAATTTCAATGTTAGTCTTAAGTTTTTCACAATACTAGTTGTGAATTTCCTACCATTATCGGATTGCCAAATTGATGGCGCTCTTAAGAGCGTAGATATGTTCCTGAGGTGATAGGCTAGTTCTTCCGCTCCCTGTGATGTAAAAAGTTTAAAGGCAAGGAACTTTGTGAAATGGTTTTGATGCACCACTATAAACTTGAACTCGCTGTAGGGCTCAGAATGGGCATCTATTAGATCGACCAGCAACGAACAATTGGGGCCTCGGTAGGCGAGTGGCGATAGCCGCTGCAGCCGGGGTCACAGTGAAAAGACGGATTGCTCGAGCCGGAGCGGGCTAGAGTTCGACTCCAGGCACGCGCGGTCTGAATTTTCACCTTGCTAATTTTGAATTAGCCCATGAGGTTTGCTTGTTCGCGTAAACTTCATATTTGCTGTAGTACGTTAGTATTAAGTAAAAAGCAACTTCCGGGATTGGACTGTGTCATTATTGAGGTCGAAAACTCAACGTTTCGCCCACTTTCGTAAGGGACTTCATCATTTGCTGATCCGTGACGGCGCTTGCCTATAAATTCTCGCCTCTCTCCTTCCGATTGTTAGTCGAGTTTCGCCTCTGGCGTGGTTAACACGTTGAGTTACCGTGCTCTTTTTGCTTTTTCCTCCTGATGCATGATTCTCATTGGATGATATCAGTCATGTGACAGTTATTTGTAAGAATCACTAGTATTTGAAACTAACTGGCCAAGAAATACGTCTCTCACGGTTTAGCAGATACTAAAAATATTGTATCAATTTTCTCATGCACAAGGAAACGAGTAACGCAACTCAAAATTATTTCCCATCTCCTCTGTGCATGGGAACTTGAAATTCGCGTCAAAAATTCGTCTACACAATGCTCAATAAAAATTCCAACATCAAACATACAGGTTACAGAAACTAGATTGAGACGCGGTGAAAATCGGAACTAATGTTAGAATCTAGTAATTTCTTAAGTTTCGTATTGGTAACCTTTTTGACATCTATCATATTGACATTACATTTTGAACCTTATTTAAGCTAAATGACACAGTGGATCAGAGGCGTACTCAAGATTGTAGTATGGCGCATTATCAGTTCTTGAATGTTAAAAATCTCCCTCTTTCTCTCAGCCTTCATCTATCCATAGGATATAGGCCTCTCTCATATTGGACCATTTTTCTCTATTCTGGGCGACCTGGAACCAGTTGATCCCAGCGAATTTCTTGAGGTCGTCATGCCATCTTTGCTGTGGTCCTCCTATACTTCGCTTTTCGCCCCATGGTCTTCCTCTGGTAGTGTGTCCACTCCAGTTCTCCGTGTGTCTCGCGACGCGTCACGCCCACTGCCAATTCAGTGAACTGATTCTGGTGATAATATCGGTCACTTGTGTTTTCCGCCTTATCCACTCGTTGGTTTTGCGGTCTCTTAATGATATTAATAATAAATTGCGTTCTATGGTTCTGATGTACTTTTAATTTGTTAATCGTTTTCTTGGTCAAAACCCATGTTTCAGAGGCGTATGTTACTACTGGGAGAATGCAGTCAAATTTTTGTCTTAATTTTCATGGGGATTTTCGTACTTAGGATGTGTTTGTTGTTTGATTTCTTTGGTTGTTTGGCCAGATTCTCTGCTGTATCTTTTATGACTCTTGTTATTCTCCTATTTGTGCTGTCGCGGTCTTTATTGGATTGCCTCGGGTTTTGAGAAAAGTTTTGGTGTAGTACGTGTTTTTTAAATAGCTCTGTTTGTTCTTGTAATTTTTCCACATCAGTTTTACAAATATTATGTTTTATCTTCCTAGCTCTTTCTAGTCTTGTGTTTATGGATACTCTGCATCTTACCATTCGGTGGTCGCTGCCAGTTTTGAACCGGTTGACGATGTCCACATCCTGGATTATATGTTTGTATTGTGAGATGGTAAAATCAACCTCGTTTTTGGTTTGTCCGTTTGGGCTTCTCCATGTCCATTTTCGTTTTTCTTTCTTTTTGAAGAAAGTATTCATTAGATAGAGATTCTCGTTTTCTATAAAGCTTGCGAGTATTTTTCCTATTCCATTTCTTGTTCCGATTCGAAACTGTCCTATGCCTGTTTCTATTGGGTCTGTGTTCTTTCCGATTTTAGCGTTAAAGTCACCTCCTATGATGACATGTGATGCTCTGTTTTCATTAAGGGCTTTTGTTATATCTTCATATACTTGATAAACCTTGTCGTCGTCGTATGAGGAGGTACGGGCGTATATCTGGATAAATTTAAGAGTGAGTGCCTTCTTGATACTACAACAAGTGTTATACGTATAGATTACTCTGTCTGATATTGTTTTTAGGGTTCTAAGTTTTGAGGCAATTCTTTTGTGGGCTAAGATTCCGACACCTCCCGCATTTCCTATTTCGGGTCCTTTATTGAATAAAATATGACTGGAATTTAGCCTTATGCATTCTTCTTCTCCTTTGCGTCTCGTTTCGGCTATACCCACTATATCTCAGTTAATATTTTCCAGTTCATATTCTAATTCAGCTAGTCGTTCCTCTGTTCTTATCAATCGTGCGTCGATATTGCAAGTTGGCAGTCTGATCCATCCCAGCGATTCTTAGCACTCCCTGTTTGAGCACTTTTCCAACCGCTGCCTTGGTCGGGGTTACTCAAACTGCTGGGGACCTGTTCGTAGGGCTTGCATCCATTTGAGAGGTTTTGGCTATAAAACACCACGCCGGCCGCTCGTCTTGGTGAGTGGTTCAGGGATGGAGTAGTATAGGTGGTGTGGGTAGGTGTAAGGGTAGGAAGTAATTTTCCCAAATTGGTAGTGGGGATAAATTATTGCTCGCGTAGGCAGGGTTGCGTCAGAACTGCTACCCGTATTAATTTTAAAACTAAGTTTTTCTATCGCTATGTCGACCATTGGTTCGCGTTCTATAAATTCTTTTTCTAATCGTTTGGAATGTTCGCAACGTAATTTCCACTGCTCCGATGAGAACTGTTGAAAAAATTCATCGCACAACGTTAGTACCGCGTTGAAATTAAATTTGACATTTCTAGAAGACACATATTCTTTCATTGCCGTCTACACCAACTCAATAGGGTTTAGATGAGGATGATAAGGCGGCAATCTTATAACGCTGTGACCCTTTTCCCGAAATGATTGGTCTATTTTATATGTTTTAAACCTTGGTTTATAGGCTTTAATAAGATTATTAAGCTCAGGCTTCGTCATAGAGGTTTCAAATGATACATTTTTGTTGCTTAGCCAGTTTTTTATTTCTTCTTTTTTTGTGGCAGAAGTCGGACACTTGTCTATTTGTTTATTGTGGTATGGAGCATTATCAATAACCACAAAGCTATTATGTTGTAAATTTGGAATCAACTGTAGCTCAGACATATTAGATTTTGACCTTGAAAAAATAATGTAAATCTGAAAATTGCTAGAAATATTCTATTCAAATTTTGTTTACTAATGTATTAGTTACCATAAGCATTTGAGATTTGATGCGTTTTTGTTCACTTTGACGTAGCGTTAGCTAACACGAGACTTAACATTGCTTTCTGCAACCGGCCCTAATAGTCTTTGTTCCAACAAAAGCTTATTTAGTGTTTGGAAAAATGAAAGAAAAAGTAAAAAAAAAAATTTTAAAAAATTTTACATGCAATATATTTTTATTTTAGAATAAAACACGAAAACGTAGTGTCAACAAAATGAGTAGATCACGGGCGCACACACTTTCACTCCATTCATCATTTCTTTCTTGAGCCTGATACAGTAAGTACAGTATTTTTAAAAGGAGTAGTTTCAACTTGATGCACCACACGTTTATATTACATTTCTTTTTTGGTTTCTTTTCTTATAAAAGCTTCTTCACCACAAAACAGGCAGTCATTTTTAATGTCGAAAATGGAAGTGGAAGATCTTAGTTTAGGTACAGACAATGACACAACTGAATCATAAAGCTGATTTTGTTTATAATCTTTTAAATAAATATTTGGATGGGTGTATGCCTTTCTGAAAGAAAAAGTAACAATATTTGCCTATTTAGTTTTATTGGACCCAAAAATTATTTTTAACAGTCATAAAATAATTGGTAGGTACTTAAAATATGAGTATATAGAGGATGTTAAAACTTTGTAATGTTTACATGCACAATTATACGTTATTGAACTAATTATAGCTTTTCGCCCATCCCTATAGTTTTGCCCCTCCCTAGTTATTAGGTTTTATAACTAACGTCTAGCCGCTGCTGGTAACTGACTATCCGGAGAAATTGCGATGGCGGGGAACGGCTTTTCGCGGAGTCTACTAAAAACTCGTTCGGGTGATGGATAGTCGGTTACCGGTAGCGGCTAGACGTTTCTGGTTTTATAACGGTTGAAACGGGTCAATTCGTGCCACCTGTATTTACTTATTTTACATCTTCTCATTACATGCTAATTAGCAATAAAGCCTGACAGTAAGTGTTCGTGTGTTTATTCATTTAGCTTAGCACAATAGAGTAATAATAGTTGTATACGCAGTCAATAACTATAGAGTGCAACGCGTCGCTATTTTGTTGGTATTCGTTGCCCTCCTGGCCTTCGCCTTCGCCGCCCCCGAAGCTAATCCCCAATGGATCGCCACCGCTGGAATTCCCATTGCCGCTGGTAACATCATTGCCTCCCCCGCCTGGGCTGGTGCTGCTATCGCTCCAATTGCCGCAGGACCAATTATTATTTAAAATGTCGCCCCAAAATCCCTGCAAAAAACGTTTTCGTTTAAGTTATTTCATTAAGAGTACTCTTACAGAAATTGGAAATTTTATAATATCTTTGTTAAAACCTAACCTGCAAATTATAAAGTTTACTATTTACTTGGTGGTTTTATTTATCATGTTATAGCAAGTAACCCCTAGTGAAGGTGTTTCTATAAGTTCCGGCAATCAGGGGGTACTATCGAATAGATTATAGAATAAAAATATGATTGACAGCTGGTGCTGAATTCTATGTATTTCTTGTTTATTTGGTGCAATTTAAGTAGGTTGGTTCATTTTCCCTTAAATCAAAGTACAGAAAGTAGATTGAGTTTCAAGGTAGGTCATGAAAGGCGCTGTGATCATATTTGATGAATTAGCAATATGTGGAAAGTTGTCAAAAACATACAAAGTTTGGTTATATTTTAAATGACAAGTAATAAGTAACGGTGGGTAGAGGGATTTCGTTTGGGTAGTGACTAACGTCATATGACAAATTCTTTGTGTTTCAAAGTGCGAAAATAGCTGTTGCTGTTGATTTTGTTAATTCCGATATTTTTTTATTGTTATTGTTGCTATTTTTGTTTGTGTTGTTAATTCGGTTTTGAAAAGAAAATGATTTTCACTAGTAATAGTTATTTATTAGACGAGTGTGGAATGTGTAATTCCACACGAGTTTGATACAAAATTTTATCCAAAACCTCTAATATATGTTCATGTAGGCAATTATTTTGAAAATTTTTTTGACAAATTAATTCTTGCATTTGTCAGTACATATAATGTGTTTGCCATGGAATGATTGTTATGGTAGGTTGTCTATTGTTTATTTGTTGATAAAAGTCAATTTTCACAAAATATCCTGATTGTTAATACGAGTATAATGGAAAAGAAAGTATTTCTACCAGCTGAAGTGAAAGAAAAGGTGAACGAAGCTTGTTTAAACTTACTGCCGAAGAAATCGAAAGCGCATTATGACAAAGAGTTTGGCAAATTCAATGAGTGGTCTAATAGCGGAGGTATAATTGGTGTGAACGAAGACGTGTTGCTAGCTTATTTTCTAAATGTTCAGAAGAAATCTGCAGCGTCCTCAATGTGGAAGAAATACTCTATGCTGAAGGCTACTTTAAAAGTTTATAAAAATATTGACATTTCTAAGTATGGAAAATTGATTACTTTTCTGAAAAACGAGTCAAGAAGTCACAAACCGAAAAAGGCGAAAATTTTGGAACGTTATCATATTGAAAAATTCCTAAGAGAAGCACCTGATAGTGATTATTTGATGATGAAGGTACCAGTATTTTTCTTTCTTTATTCATTAAGTAGATTCATTATGCATTCTTATTTTCAGATTGCATTATTGATGGGTGTTTCTGGTGCCTGCAGATGTATTGAACTTGTCAATTTGAATTTAAGAGACATACAGGACAAGGAATTGTATTTGCATATTTCTATCCCAGATACCAAGACTAATGTGTCACGTAGTTTTACTGTTATTGCTGAAGGATTTCCTGTTGACACTCTTGGCCTGTATAGAAAATATGTTTCTTTGCGCCCTGAACACGCCCCCCATGGCCGATTATTTATAAATTACAAAAATTGAAAGTGCACTATTCAACCAGTCGGTATCAACACCTTGTCGAAAATACCGTCTAAGGTAGCTTCTTACTTACAACTTCCAGATGCAGAATCTTATACTGGCCATAGTTTGAGACCTTCGTCCGCAACTTTGTTAGCCAACGCTGGGGGCGACATTTTAGCTCTTAAACGCCACGGTGGATGGAAATCATCCACCGTGGCAGAGGGCTATATAGAGGATTCTATTACAAGCAAAATAGGAATCGCCAAAAAGATTCAAGGAGCAGCGCAAGTGGAAAAGCCATCTCCTGTTAATATCTCACTACCAACCATTAGTTGCACAAAAACTAGTTCCGATATTGCTGTGGATCAATCGAACAAGAACGTTTTGTTGAGTATCAATGTAAATATTAATTTGAATAATAAATAGTGTTAAAACTAATTTTGTTATTCGTGGTATCTTTCTACATTCTCTCACTAGTGACTTTTTTAATATTCTCTCACTAGTGAGTAATATATCACATTACTTATGCAAAATCAACATAATAATAGTGTTATTATATGGAGGTGTTGGATAAAATAAATTTTAAAGCTATTGGTGGACAAATCCGTGAAATTTTAAGCAATATATTGCAATTTCTGGAGCAAGAAGGCGCTGCTGGAACTCCAATTATTAATTTAGCTAAGGTAGTAATTAAATTCTTGGTTTATTAAATTTAATTTATTCTAATTTTTACGAATTTGTTAGGTCACGGAACGTGTTGCAGCTGCAACGGGCGTAATCAGGTGTACTATTGCACGCATTAAAAGTGAAGCGCATCAAATCAAGATTGGACATAAAACTTCATTTTCTACGCCAAATAAAAAGCGAGGAAATATAACAACGAAAAAAATGTTCGACGAAGCTGATCGTTGTATTTTGCGTAGGACTATACATAATCTCCATGTAACTGAGAAACAAATTCCGAAAGTGCCCAAGATTCTTTTAAAATTATCAGCTGATACAGGTTGTATGGGCGGCGTGGACAGTTTACGCAAAGCGATGCATAAACTTGGTTTTTATTGGCAAACGACTAAAAACAATAGGAAAGTTTTAATGGAGAAACAAGATACGACACATGCTCATTGAATTTTTGAAAAAAATTAGGACATTTAGAGACGAAGGACGGCCAATTATCTACATGGATGAAACTTACATACATTCAAGCCATTCCCATCAAAAAGCCTGGAGTGACGGATCCAATGAAGGGCTTAGAAAATGTATTTCGAAGGGAGACATGTTAATAATAATTGTAAATGCTGGTGGAGAAAATGGATTTGTAGCAGGCGCCTATACTCGGTGGAAATCTAGTTGCAAAACAGACGTGACGCAATGAATTATGATAATTACGAAAAATGGGTAAATAACCAGTAGCCCAGACATATTAGATTAAATTTCACCAAAACATTGAAATAAATAATGTTAATCTAAAAATCGGTAGGAATATTTATATTAGTGTGCTGAACAACATACCAAAAGTCCTAAAGCGAAATATGCCGGCTTCATGTAATTTTTGACAAAAGAAAAATAAAAAAAGTTGTTTCCCTAATAATAACACATATAATTTGCAATTGACCTCTATGAATGTAATAGTAATTACCAACTGAGTTCATATTCTTTTAATTGAAATTTATTATGTATTTTGACAAATTCTGCATACCGCGGAATGATCGAAGGGCGTGGCAACGTCGCTAAACTCATGATATAACTAACACTAACATGGCTAAACTATAAATCGGTGCGTGTCTACTGCAGACTGCACTTGCATTACTGTGTAACTTGTACGCTCGCGGTTCTTTGTGATGTTATTGATATAAATTGGTGATAATAATGGAAAACGTTTGATTTTACTGTAATAAACTACTTAGTGAAAGGAAGTGTGTGGTGGTAGGCAAAGGCATAGACGGCCTAACAAAGCAAGCGAGCACTAAAAAGATGAAATGCTTGATAGGTTTAAAAGCATTAAAGAAAAACATACTTCAATCAGGGCGCATGTAGAGTGCCGGTAAGTAGTAATAATAATACTAAAATGTATCAACCGTGTAACGCGGCCTCTTTCTTCGAGCCCTACACCTACTGAATTATTACTTTAAAATGCCCTGGGTTAGCTAGCTTAATCAGTCGGTGTGCTATGAGTCTCTTTTTACATCGTCAGAGCAGCTATGGGAGAAGCTAATATTGCTGAGGTCAACACGTGAACTCCTGAAATACAGTACTACCAATGCCAACATTAATGGCAAGAAAAAGCCCAACAGTTTACAATGGATACATATAATCTGTAAATAAACAGGAACACACAAAGAGAAAGGTACATGGAAACAAATACACAAAGTAGTTATACACTATGCATAAGAGAGTACCTTATTAAATTACGAGCGTTTAATAGCGTCACAAAGTTAATTTCACGCACTCAAAATGTTTCGCACCTGCAGTTGTCGATTCTTGTTTTATGGAGACGCGTTGTGATTCTTCGCCTCCAATTGCACATGCAGCAAAATGCCGCAAAGACGTCCGGTAATTTACCCTTATCGTTCAGCGGCAAATTCTCTGACAGTTGCGCAACAGTTTATTACAGCCATGATCGGCAAAGTCGCAATTGTGGTTGGAATTAGTAGCGCGTTCTTTGACACAGAACTAACCTCGTTCCCTTTATTGTTCCTCCCGTAGCCCAGGAAACGCTACAGGTCTGCTGTCGAAACGGTCTATGAGCCTGTCGATTCGGCAGTCGTTAGCGTCTTCAAGGAGCTGCTAGACTTCCTGGTTGGCCCCTGTAGTAGGTCTCTAGTTAAATCGTGGGGTTAGCACGTACCACTTCACTCGGTTCGCTATGTGCGAACCAATTAGCACGCGCTGTTCGCAGGCTTTTTAGATTCGTTGCGTTCGCCGACTTTGGCGCGAATGAATCCTTTTGCAGGCCTCTCGCTTTGATTCACATCCCGACCGGTTATTCCCCGAACTAAACTGCACTGTCAATCCATTCTTTCACAAAATAGCGACGCGTTGCACTCTATAGTTATTGACTGCGTATACAACTATTATTACTCTATTGTGCTAAGCTAAATGAATAAACACACGAACACTTACTGTCAGGCTTTATTGCTAATTAGCATGTAATGAGAAGATGTAAAATAAGTAAATACAGGTGGCACGAATTGACCCGTTTCAACCGTTATAAAACCAGAAACGTCTAGCCGCTGCTGGTAACTGACTATCCGGAGAAATTGCGATGGCGGGGAACGGCTTTTCGCGGAGTCTACTAAAAACTCGTTCGGGTGATGGATAGTCGGTTACCGGTAGCGGCTAGACGTTTCTGGTTTTATAACGGTTGAAACGGGTCAATTCGTGCCACCTGTATTTACTTATTTTACATCTTCTCATTACATGCTAATTAGCAATAAAGCCTGACAGTAAGTGTTCGTGTGTTTATTCATTTAGCTTAGCACAATAGAGTAATAATAGTTGTATACGCAGTCAATAACTATAGAGTGCAACGCGTCGCTATTTTGTGAAAGAATGGATTGACAGTGCAGTTTAGTTCGGGGAATAACCGGTCGGGATGTGAATCAAAGCGAGAGGCCTGCAAAAGGATTCATTCGCGCCAAAGTCGGCGAACGCAACGAATCTAAAAAGCCTGCGAACAGCGCGTGCTAATTGGTTCGCACATAGCGAACCGAGTGAAGTGGTACGTGCTAACCCCACGATTTAACTAGAGACCTACTACAGGGGCCAACCAGGAAGTCTAGCAGCTCCTTGAAGACGCTAACGACTGCCGAATCGACAGGCTCATAGACCGTTTCGACAGCAGACCTGTAGCGTTTCCTGGGCTACGGGAGGAACAATAAAGGGAACGAGGTTAGTTCTGTGTCAAAGAACGCGCTACTAATTCCAACCACAATTGCGACTTTGCCGATCATGGCTGTAATAAACTGTTGCGCAACTGTCAGAGAATTTGCCGCTGAACGATAAGGGTAAATTACCGGACGTCTTTGCGGCATTTTGCTGCATGTGCAATTGGAGGCGAAGAATCACAACGCGTCTCCATAAAACAAGAATCGACAACTGCAGGTGCGAAACATTTTGAGTGCGTGAAATTAACTTTGTGACGCTATTAAACGCTCGTAATTTAATAAGGTACTCTCTTATGCATAGTGTATAACTACTTTGTGTATTTGTTTCCATGTACCTTTCTCTTTGTGTGTTCCTGTTTATTTACAGATTATATGTATCCATTGTAAACTGTTGGGCTTTTTCTTGCCATTAATGTTGGCATTGGTAGTACTGTATTTCAGGAGTTCACGTGTTGACCTCAGCAATATTAGCTTCTCCCATAGCTGCTCTGACGATGTAAAAAGAGACTCATAGCACACCGACTGATTAAGCTAGCTAACCCAGGGCATTTTAAAGTAATAATTCAGTAGGTGTAGGGCTCGAAGAAAGAGGCCGCGTTACACGGTTGATACATTTTAGTATTATTATTACTACTTACCGGCACTCTACATGCGCCCTGATTGAAGTATGTTTTTCTTTAATGCTTTTAAACCTATCAAGCATTTCATCTTTTTAGTGCTCGCTTGCTTTGTTAGGCCGTCTATGCCTTTGCCTACCACCACACACTTCCTTTCACTAAGTAGTTTATTACAGTAAAATCAAACGTTTTCCATTATTATCACCAATTTATATCAATAACATCACAAAGAACCGCGAGCGTACAAGTTACACAGTAATGCAAGTGCAGTCTGCAGTAGACACGCACCGATTTATAGTTTAGCCATGTTAGTGTTAGTTATATCATGAGTTTAGCGACGTTGCCACGCCCTTCGATCATTCCGCGGTATGCAGAATTTGTCAAAATACATAATAAATTTCAATTAAAAGAATATGAACTCAGTTGGTAATTACTATTACATTCATAGAGGTCAATTGCAAATTATATGTGTTATTATTAGGGAAACAACTTTTTTTATTTTTCTTTTGTCAAAAATTACATGAAGCCGGCATATTTCGCTTTAGGACTTTTGGTATGTTGTTCAGCACACTAATATAAATATTCCTACCGATTTTTAGATTAACATTATTTATTTCAATGTTTTGGTGAAATTTAATCTAATATGTCTGGGCTACTGGTTATTTACCCATTTTTCGTAATTATCATAATTCATTGCGTCACGTCTGTTTTGCAACTAGATTTCCACCGAGTATAGGCGCCTGCTACAAATCCATTTTCTCCACCAGCATTTACAATTATTATTAACATGTCTCCCTTCGAAATACATTTTCTAAGCCCTTCATTGGATCCGTCACTCCAGGCTTTTTGATGGGAATGGCTTGAATGTATGTAAGTTTCATCCATGTAGATAATTGGCCGTCCTTCGTCTCTAAATGTCCTAATTTTTTTCAAAAATTCAATGAGCATGTGTCGTATCTTGTTTCTCCATTAAAACTTTCCTATTGTTTTTAGTCGTTTGCCAATAAAAACCAAGTTTATGCATCGCTTTGCGTAAACTGTCCACGCCGCCCATACAACCTGTATCAGCTGATAATTTTAAAAGAATCTTGGGCACTTTCGGAATTTGTTTCTCAGTTACATGGAGATTATGTATAGTCCTACGCAAAATACAACGATCAGCTTCGTCGAACATTTTTTTCGTTGTTATATTTCCTCGCTTTTTATTTGGCGTAGAAAATGAAGTTTTATGTCCAATCTTGATTTGATGCGCTTCACTTTTAATGCGTGCAATAGTACACCTGATTACGCCCGTTGCAGCTGCAACACGTTCCGTGACCTAACAAATTCGTAAAAATTAGAATAAATTAAATTTAATAAACCAAGAATTTAATTACTACCTTAGCTAAATTAATAATTGGAGTTCCAGCAGCGCCTTCTTGCTCCAGAAATTGCAATATATTGCTTAAAATTTCACGGATTTGTCCACCAATAGCTTTAAAATTTATTTTATCCAACACCTCCATATAATAACACTATTATTATGTTGATTTTGCATAAGTAATGTGATATATTACTCACTAGTGAGAGAATATTAAAAAAGTCACTAGTGAGAGAATGTAGAAAGATACCACGAATAACAAAATTAGTTTTAACACTATTTATTATTCAAATTAATATTTACATTGATACTCAACAAAACGTTCTTGTTCGATTGATCCACAGCAATATCGGAACTAGTTTTTGTGCAACTAATGGTTGGTAGTGAGATATTAACAGGAGATGGCTTTTCCACTTGCGCTGCTCCTTGAATCTTTTTGGCGATTCCTATTTTGCTTGTAATAGAATCCTCTATATAGCCCTCTGCCACGGTGGATGATTTCCATCCACCGTGGCGTTTAAGAGCTAAAATGTCGCCCCCAGCGTTGGCTAACAAAGTTGCGGACGAAGGTCTCAAACTATGGCCAGTATAAGATTCTGCATCTGGAAGTTGTAAGTAAGAAGCTACCTTAGACGGTATTTTCGACAAGGTGTTGATACCGACTGGTTGAATAGTGCACTTTCAATTTTTGTAATTTATAAATAATCGGCCATGGGGGGCGTGTTCAGGGCGCAAAGAAACATATTTTCTATACAGGCCAAGAGTGTCAACAGGAAATCCTTCAGCAATAACAGTAAAACTACGTGACACATTAGTCTTGGTATCTGGGATAGAAATATGCAAATACAATTCCTTGTCCTGTATGTCTCTTAAATTCAAATTGACAAGTTCAATACATCTGCAGGCACCAGAAACACCCATCAATAATGCAATCTGAAAATAAGAATGCATAATGAATCTACTTAATGAATAAAGAAAGAAAAATACTGGTACCTTCATCATCAAATAATCACTATCAGGTGCTTCTCTTAGGAATTTTTCAATATGATAACGTTCCAAAATTTTCGCCTTTTTCGGTTTGTGACTTCTTGACTCGTTTTTCAGAAAAGTAATCAATTTTCCATACTTAGAAATGTCAATATTTTTATAAACTTTTAAAGTAGCCTTCAGCATAGAGTATTTCTTCCACATTGAGGACGCTGCAGATTTCTTCTGAACATTTAGAAAATAAGCTAGCAACACGTCTTCGTTCACACCAATTATACCTCCGCTATTAGACCACTCATTGAATTTGCCAAACTCTTTGTCATAATGCGCTTTCGATTTCTTCGGCAGTAAGTTTAAACAAGCTTCGTTCACCTTTTCTTTCACTTCAGCTGGTAGAAATACTTTCTTTTCCATTATACTCGTATTAACAATCAGGATATTTTGTGAAAATTGACTTTTATCAACAAATAAACAATAGACAACCTACCATAACAATCATTCCATGGCAAACACATTATATGTACTGACAAATGCAAGAATTAATTTGTCAAAAAAATTTTCAAAATAATTGCCTACATGAACATATATTAGAGGTTTTGGATAAAATTTTGTATCAAACTCGTGTGGAATTACACATTCCACACTCGTCTAATAAATAACTATTACTAGTGAAAATCATTTTCTTTTCAAAACCGAATTAACAACACAAACAAAAATAGCAACAATAACAATAAAAAATATCGGAATTAACAAAATCAACAGCAACAGCTATTTTCGCACTTTGAAACACAAAGAATTTGTCATATGACGTTAGTCACTACCCAAACGAAATCCCTCTACCCACCGTTACTTATTACTTGTCATTTAAAATATAACCAAACTTTGTATGTTTTTGACAACTTTCCACATATTGCTAATTCATCAAATATGATCACAGCGCCTTTCATGACCTACCTTGAAACTCAATCTACTTTCTGTACTTTGATTTAAGGGAAAATGAACCAACCTACTTAAATTGCACCAAATAAACAAGAAATACATAGAATTCAGCACCAGCTGTCAATCATATTTTTATTCTATAATCTATTCGATAGTACCCCCTGATTGCCGGAACTTATAGAAACACCTTCACTAGGGGTTACTTGCTATAACATGATAAATAAAACCACCAAGTAAATAGTAAACTTTATAATTTGCAGGTTAGGTTTTAACAAAGATATTATAAAATTTCCAATTTCTGTAAGAGTACTCTTAATGAAATAACTTAAACGAAAACGTTTTTTGCAGGGATTTTGGGGCGACATTTTAAATAATAATTGGTCCTGCGGCAATTGGAGCGATAGCAGCACCAGCCCAGGCGGGGGAGGCAATGATGTTACCAGCGGCAATGGGAATTCCAGCGGTGGCGATCCATTGGGGATTAGCTTCGGGGGCGGCGAAGGCGAAGGCCAGGAGGGCAACGAATACCAACTGCAATTGAAAATGTAGAATTAATTGCCTAGTAAATGTTTACATCTACAGTAAACGGGTGAAGAGATACTTACGAGCTTGAACATTTTGGAGAGTATTTGACTTGTTGAAATCAAACTATGACTGCTGAAGCGGCTGCTGGCCTTATATACTATCAGAGTTTGACTATAATGATGCAACCTTTTGTTGAGTTGAGAAGAGTAACTGAACTGAATGTGTACTAGTTTTTATAGCGTTTCTTTAATTTGCTATATTTAAGCACTTTTTCGAAAAGTATAAATACATTTACTCATATTTGAATTTCAAATTTGTCGTATGTATACGTCTATACTGGGCACAGCATTTGTTTTTACAACGTACATAGTTTGATAACCGAAAATTAGAAAGAATAGGAAGATATAGGACTAAGTAATAAAATGGGAGAATAATTTCACTTATGGACAGTATTATAAACGATGAATAAGTCATTAGACTATTTGTGGAGTAAATTTACTTTCCCAATAAGCTAATAGGCAAATAAACAAAAGCGCCTCATATTTTGTTTATTAATAAATAAAATGTCATTAGTATTAACGTTTTAATGCCCCTTTGTTTACTTTAACAACGAAGTAAAATTAACCTGTACGGATTTATTAGCCGAATAAATCTGCTGAGGTCTCATTGGAATATTTTTCACCTGGTAGGTTTTTAACCCATGCACTGTGGGTCGAAATAAAAAATTTTTGGCCAAAACTCATCCAAAATTAGGTGGCGATTTTAGAAAAAATAATGAGGAAAATCCCATTGAAAAATTGGGGTAACTTTCAGGGAGTTGAGTTTTAAAAAATTTTGAAAAAAATAATTCGCAGAGGACACAGGAGCCTGATAATTAATTTAAAAATAGCGAAAAAATTGCCTGGATGAAGTAGGGTGGTTTTATGGGGGTTGAAATCAAAATAACTGAATTAAAATCTGTAAATTTGGAGTTCGTTTTAAATACAACCTTAGAGTTAATGTAAAAACAGTGGAAACACTGCTTTTGTAAAATAGAGTGGTTTTAAGGGGCTTGAAATAAAAATATTAGAATTAAAATCTGAAATTTAGTATTCATATTGTATTCAGTCTGACAATTAACGTAAAAATAGTGAAAACATTGTCTTGATAAATAGGGTGATTTTAAGGGGGTTGAAAGTAAATAAAAACTACAAAAAATTCAAAAACCACAAAATTCTGTTTGTAAACTTATTGATTTATTCGGGATGTTTTTTGCAAAAACGAATAAATATATGGTATCAAAAATTTAAAAACAATACAACTTAATAACCAAACTAAAATTAATAAAAAATATGTTATTTACAAAATCTGAATCAAAATTATATTTAAAAAAAATCGTCGCAGCGTAAACACCTACTTCCGGTTATGCGATTTTTTTCAAAAGCTTGCTGTTTCACCTACATAGTACACAAAACTTATATATGGAGTTTCAATGACATACCTCTTTTCGTTTTGAGATATTCTGTTCACAAACAGACACACAGGCAGACAGACACACAGAAAGACAGACAGACCAATTAACAAATACATGTTTTTTGGGTTCAGGAGACTCGAAAACTTGAAGATCTGTTGAAAACTCCATTTCGAATTGTTGGCGTAAATCCAATACTTCCTTTATCGTAAAAGGGTCATACCTTAAATATTTTGGTGATGCATCTCGGCAAAATGGCGGGATAGAAGAAGTTATAATTAAGGGAAGAATAATTGGCAAACGGCTCAAATGAAATCACTAATCGCTAAAGCTTCGAGGTTGGTAGTTATGCTGCTGCCTGTGGAGGCGATTCAGGTATTCTTGGCTGTAGAATCAACCTGAACTTGACAGTCAATTCGATATGTGCCAACGAGGTTTGGACGTACGTTGATGCAATTGCAGCACAATCACTCACTTGTCTGTAGCATCTGTGCATAAATTGAGGTTTCACCTCACATTGTAAAGAGACCTCCACAATTATTTCAAAGTATGCTATATCTATTGCATTCAACTTGTCTTCACCCTTTTAGTTATCTAAGTGATTGAGAAGTCTTCTAGTGCTGAGACGCAAATTTAAATCTGGTTAAAGATAGAAATTTTATCAAAATTGGAATGGCTGAATGGCTAAAACTTTTACACGATTGCCCAAAGCAGGTAAGAGCTCATTACGTCTAAAAACATCATTTGTATGCTAGTCGACTGTCTCAGCTACTAAAATAATTTTTATTGAAAATATGAAGAAAATATACAAGTACCTGGATAAACCTCTCTTGTAGTAAATAAATCATTTTGATTTTGGAATGGTATAAAATATTATCACTCATGAATATTCTTATTCTAAATCGCACGTATATGTATAGAAATAGCACTATTTTTACAGTGTGTAAATGTTGGGGCCGCTTTCAGCAACGTTTTGCAGCGATCGTTTTCGATATAATGCTAGTAAGCGACGTACTAAAAGCAACGACCTTTTACGTTTTATATAAGTACAGTAAAGTTCGGCACATCATTCCATGTAGGAACATGGCCATGGGTCGCCGAAATATCTTTTTCCGAAACCCAGTCAAGCTGGCACACCGCTTACGGTGTACTGGGTGATGTGGTGGATTCAACGACTGCTTTACTTTCCCTACTTCCACAACTGTGGTTTCGGTACCTAATTTTTAAAGCGACTGGGTGAGCCGCCCGCCAGTTTCCAGATGTAGGAATTGAACCCCCTACCGTGGCACTGTAGCCTGAGCTCCCTAACCGCTAGACCACGCTGACTAGCTATCTAAGTATTATTTATGCATGGTTGTAAATTTTTTTAAATATTTTGTAGCGCTAAGTTTGCACTGCAACGTTTTATCCATATCCCTCAATAAACTCAAAAGAAGCATCAAAACCAAAATATTTGCTTGAAATTACAGTATTTGTTTGTTTCTACCCTTTTTGGTTGCCAGATGACATCACAACATGGATCACATTAACCATTATTGCGTAAACCGGAACTAGTGAGTTCCGGTTTACGGAATCATGGTAACAAAAAAGTCATTTCTGTGTAATATTATGAAGCGGTTATTAGGAGGTTGTGAATTTTTTTGTAGAATTAAGATGAAAGAGATTCCGGTAACACCTTTATCTGTAAGTTAGAAAATAATATTAAAGTCAATTTGGATATTTTGTTATTTATATTATTCTGAGAATCGATAGTCTTTTATAAGGTGCTGTTATTAGTTGTCTTAAGTTCTTTAATTATTTGCGTCGCTTGGTCCATAGGATGCAGTTTCTTGATATGTTGCCGTTTTATAGACAATTGTACCGAAAAAATAAAATTGAGCATTTAATTTACTGTTGAGTATTAACGAAATAAGAAAACAGTAATCAGTTTGTCTTTACATTCAAGCACCTACTTTAAAACAAATTTGGCAACGATAACGGCACTTTTGCAAAATATAGTTTCTTCATTGCCTACAGCCTTTTCTCCGTTAGTACTAAAAATCCACAACTGAATATTAAACGTCACATATAGATAGAGTAGCAAACTTTCATAATACTTTAATTCAACACTTGTTACCTGGAAGCTTCATGTTTATATTATGAAATCGTCTAGGCGTAATGGGATTCATGTTTATTTTACATCGAAGTTTGTTTTTAAAAAGCACTTTATTTGTACAATCAAAAACTTTACATCGATGGAGTCGCAATTTAGATACAAGTTATTAAGACGAGATCTGACTGCCAACTGAATATAATTATAAAATGATTAAACATGTACGGATGCTACACTGCAGGAACTGAGCCAGCATAAGATAACTAATCTACTCATTCTCAGCAAGGAGATAATTCTTATGAATAGGACAATAGTGGACACACACACATAACTCTTCCGCGCCTAAGCGATTTAAATATCGTGGAACTATATTTAAATCTGACATTGTAATAAAGATGAATTAGGTTGATTGTTTTGCAAAGTAGAATTTTCAATTGGTGATTTTAATAAAGCTATCACTTTGGCTTTGAAAGAGTTGCGTTTACAGTATACATACATTAGGATACATATAAGGCTAATAATGATTAAACATACAATAATAAATGAACTAAGGCTAAAATGTAAACTTGTCATATTTGAGATGTCGTTATTCAACAATTTGTCTTTCTGGTCGGTTAACCTTAGTTGACTTCTGATCAATTCTTGAGTGTTAACAGGCGTAAGGTCGATTTTAGAAATGTTGATTATTTGAGATTCATGAACTTGCAATTTACTAATGCTTGGCAATTTTAAATTGACTTCTTTATTTGAAGACGATTTTATGCTGAATAATAATTCTTCGTGATTGATTAGAACAGAGCAATCAGGGGTTAAGTGTATTAATTTTGTTCCCATAATTTGTTTTCTGCTCGTGGCTTGATTACATTGTATATCCAAAATAGTTTCGGTTGGTGAACTGATTAGCCATGTTGCCGTATCTATTTGCAAAGTTTTGCTTGAGGTCAAATCAAAAATGTACGGTTGACAAATCTGGTTGTCGTGAAAGGATAGTAATTGTGTTTCACACAATTTAGAATTTGGGATGCTAAAATGGTTGTCATGAGCACAAAAATAATAATTTACAGAGGTTTGTTGACAATGGTTTATTTCGACGGGGATGCTAAAATCTGTGTTATACAGCAACACTTTATAGGAGGGTATAATCATATGAAATTTGTTGTCCTTGGTTTGAGCAGGAAAAGGAATCAATTTTATTAATTGGTATTCAGAAAAGGGTTTTACTAATGGAATTTCAAAAATAAATGTAAAAGCTTTATCTTTTTGATATATTTTTGTTGTTATGATAGATTCGTATAAATGAAGGTTTTCGTGGGTTCCAGGATAGGGGAGAGCTAGATTTTTCTTTTTCGAATTCTGAAGTTAGTCCAGGGATTTAGTTATAGTATTTAGAGATTGTACGAGTTCGTCATTGTCAATAAGGGAGATATGTAACTGTTGTTTCTGTGCGAAAGTAAAAGCGCTTTCTAATTCGATCCAAACGTTGATGAATAATTGTAATGATTGGATAGATTGATTAATTATTGAATATGTCGATGTTTCAGCTATTATTTGTTCAATTTCTGCATTGTTCAACAAAATTGTGTTTAAATTTTCGTTTAATAATTTTTGATTTTCAGAGAGAGCTCGTACGGAAGATACAGTGTCATTTAGAATTTGTGCTTGTTCTAATAGGGCGTTTTTCTGATTTTCCGAATCGCGGGTTAATTTAGACATCATGTCTTCATAATGTTGTCCATCTTCTGCATTTAAATTGCCTGTGATAAATTTTACTACATTACCTAGGCCGTCTATTAATCCTCGTTTTTGTCTAATGTGTATTTCAGGAAATAGCTGCTTTAATAGTTGATCGGCTTTATTTATATATTGTTTAAGGATTAACAACTGGTTGTTGTGATTAATCAAGATGTCTTTTAGTTCTACAAAATGTCTGTGACCTATAGGGTAATTTCGGTTTTCCAAAAGAGCAATTGATTTTAAGAGATTGTTCCTAAGAATTTGATAATCATTTAACATAGGTGTATAGTCAAGAATTTTGATCAAAGTCCATTCAGATTCTTTCAATAAGGCTTTACCTTTTTGTAGGGGATACAGTCCGGGGTTGTCGCTTAACGTTTTTATTATTACGTCGGTTTTGCACTTGTTCCAGGTAAGGAGGAAGAGGATGATCGAGATTGTCCTGGAAAAGGCATTAAATCATTTGCGTGTCTCTTAAGGATAGCGTTTGTAGGAATGTTTTTTAAATCATAAGTATCGTGTCCGTGAATTTTGTCAACGGTGTAAGGTCCTATAAATTTGGGTTCTTTTTTGTTTCTGTTATTGGTTTTTATATATACTTGGTCTCCTACTTTGAATGTTCTGATTTTTCTGAGTTGGTTAATCTTTTCGTTTCGGATTTCTTTAGTGGTCACCTGTTTGTTCTGTAGAGCGTCATATAAGCATTTCATTTTTTCTTTGTGGTTAATTACGTAATTTTCGAAAAAGGATTTTTCGTAGTCTAAATCGAAAGGGTTTTGTCCATCGGTATGGCCAAATAGTATTTCAAACGGTGATAATTTTAGGTTTGAGTGAATCGAATGATTGTAAGCCATAACGCAGTAGGGGATTTTTTTATGTTCTGGCATTTCTCCTAAAAGTCGGTAATGTTCTATAAGTGTAGAATGAAAGCGTTCGATAGGGGAATTTGACTGGTGATGATGGGGTGTTGTGATATGGAGTTGAATTTTGTGTAATTCTAGAAAATTAATAAATGGTTGGTTTTTGAATTCGTTGTCTGCTATTAAAATATTGGGTGCGGTATAGGTTGTGATAAAGTAAAATAATCGATCAGTTACATCGATCATATTGCTGGAGCGTAGCTGGTAGGCTTGTACAAATTTTGAAAAAGCATCTATAAATGTTAAATATTTGGTACCTTTGATTTGGAATATATCCATATGTACTGTGTGAAAAGGACGATTAAAAGTTGGGGTTAAATGCAATGGTTGTTTTATTGGATTTCGGTTATACTTTTGAGTTTTGCAATTTTGACAATTATTAATAAAATTCTTTATATCTGTGTTCATTCCTTTCCAAAAATAATTACGTTGCAAGTGCTCGACAGTTTCTAATATTCCTCTATGATTGGTTTTTCCAAGATGGTAATTTGTTATTAAACTTTGCCGTTCGTCCGGATTCGTTATATATCTAACTTGGGTGGTACATCTATGAAATTTAGGTGTATTTTCATTAGTGATGGATTTTATATATTCGGAAAACTCTTGGTACAATGAATCACTGGAAAAGTGACAATAGTAATGAACTTTTGGTTCGCAATGTTCTATCAACAATTCACTGAATCTAAACTGTTTATTATTGGAATTTACGAAAACTGAGAAATGTGTGTTTCCATCAAATTTTGTAACTTGAATTTTTCTAGGGAGGTTAGCTTCAATGAACTCGATTTGTTTATTAAAGTGTTGTAAGGGTTTTTCGCTTATGTCTATTACTGGTGTTGAGCTTTGCTGTGTATGTATGGTATTTGCTAACGAACTTTCATCGTTATCTGAGGTAAGGACATTGTCGAGGATGGGTATGTCAAATAAATCGTCAATGTTAGGTGTTTCTGATCGGTTAGGAATTGTGCTGAAATTAGGATCTACTGGTTTGGGTGTATCTAGTCTATTAGTGTCGTCTATAATTTCGTCAATGTCTTGGATAATTTCGTCCGTGATTGATAATGGATTAATTTGGACGCGGGACAGGGCATCGGCCACTTTGTTAGTTTTTCCGGGTAGGTACTTTATGTCGAAATTATATTCTTCCAGTCTCAAGGCCCATCTTGTGAGTTTAGAATTTGGTTCTTTGAGGCTACGCAGCCAAACTAAGGGTCTGTGGTCTGTGAATAGGGTAAATTTTGTTCCAAACAAATAGGGTCGGAATTGTTTGGTAGCCCAAACAATGGCTAACAATTCACGCTCTATTGTGCTATATTTTTGTTCTGTATCATTCAGCGTACGTGAGGCATAGCTGACTGGTTTTCCGTCCTGTGAGAGGACTGCACCAAGTGCGTATTTAGAAGCGTCTGTAGTTAACTCAAATGATTTAGTAAAATCTGGATATTTCAAAAGTGGCTCATTGGTTAGAATATTTTTGCAATATTCGAAAGAGTCTATGAAGTCTTGAGTATGAATAATTTTATTTTCCTTTTTTAGACAGTGGGTGAGGAATTTGGTAATTTTTGCAAAATCTTTAATGAATTTTCTGTAATATCCGAAAAGTCCTAGGAATGATTTTATTTCGGTCCTAGTGGTAGGCAAAGGAAATTTTTTGATGGTTTCGATTTTGGAAGGATCTGGCTTAAGGCCTGAAGGAGTTATCATATGTCCTAAATATTTTACTGTTTTTTGCAAAAATTCAGATTTATCTAGTTGGATTTTTATATTAGTTTCTCTACATTTTTTAAATACATTTTCAAGGCGAGAAATGTGTTCTTGCAATGAACTTGAAAAAACAATTATGTCATCCATATACACCAAACACTGGCTAGGAGTTAGTCCTGTCAGGGCTGTGTCTATGGCTCTTTGAAAACTTGCCGGGGCGTTTTTTAAACCAAAGGGCATACGTTTGAAATGGTAATGTCCTTCTTCAGTAGAGAAGGCCGTTTTCTCTTTGTCTTTTTCTTCTAATTCGATCTGGTGAAATCCAGATGCCAAATCGAGAGTTGTAAAGTAATTTGCTCTACCTAAATTATCTAACACGGTTTCTATCCGGGGGAGAGGGAATTTATCGTCAATTGTTTGTTCGTTAAGTTTCCGGTAATCTATGACAATTCGCCATTTTTGTTTGCCGGAGGCGTCTTGTTTTTTTGGTACAATCCAAATTGGGAAGTTATAGGGTGATTCACTGGGTTCAATTATATTTTCTTCCAACATTTTATCGATTTGTCGTTTTACTTCTTGTCGGTGTACATGTGGGTAACGATACGTTTTCGTAAAAATTGGTGTGTCAGTTTTCGTTCTAATATGATGTTTGGTTAGGGTAGTTGATGATAAAGGAATGTCAGGTGTATGAAATATGTCTTTATATTTTGAACAAAGATTTGTTAACATTGTGCGTTCTTCGTCATTTAGATGGTCTAATCTTAAGTTTGATTTTAAATTTTGGTAAAGTACTTGTTTTTGTTTAATTGATGATACCTGGTGATTATTAATTTGGATTTCATCTTTTGCAGGTGTAAAATCTTCTAAAATCAATGGTTGAGAAATTACTAAAGTTTGAGATTCGTTTGAAGTATTTATTAAGCTAGTACGAAACCAGTTGTTTTTTAATGATATAATAGCTGAAGGCATAGATACGTGTTCTGTAAAATGTAATTTTGGTGCTAATTTGTACCCATCTTTTCCTACGGCAGGTAGTACAACATATTTTTCCGTTCGAGGAGGTAACGCGATTACTTTTAAAGTTTTTTCTGAAGGTTTAATTTTTGAAAAGTTACATTGGTTACGTTTTTGTTCTTCCTGTCTTAATTTAGACTGATTGTAATAAAATGGTATCGTAGTTTTATCAGTTTGGATATGCATCCACCGATAATCTATATTTGCTGGTAGGTCGGCCAATAAATCTGTACCTATCAATCCAGAATATGTAGGATGAAAATCGAACAAATAACATAAGTGTGTACCTTCTTCGGAAAATAAATTTTTAATAGGGATATCCGCAACTTGATTATGATAAGTAGTTCCATGGGATGTAGTGATTTCAAAAGGATGTTCAAATATTGCTTCAGGAAAATGTTTATAAACAAATTGAGGAGAAAGTATTGTACGTGAACTTCCAGTATCTATTAATAGTTTGACATTAGTCTGAGGGATAATTATATATGGTAGGTTAGATTTAGGATTAATTGAAAATGATTCAACCGAGGCTCTTATCGAAAATTTACGGATTCTTCAGGTTCTTCATTATCTGAATCCGCGTCTGGTAGCTGGAAAAAGTCTGTAGTTGGGTCTAAGTCTTCTTGGGATGATTCGTAATAATTATATTCTAATTCGTGGTTTTCAGTAGCTTCGTGATAAGCTGGGGTCTCGGAAAAGTCTGTATTAAATAATTCTTGTGAATAAAAATTTCGAGGTTGATTTGATTGTTGTATATAATTATTTGGTTTAAAATTCGGATTGAAATTTTGGTTGAATGGTCGGTATTGTTGTGGTGGTCTCCTTAATTGTTGTGAGGCAGGACGTTTTTGGATTGTGCTCGTTTGCATTGGTTCAGGTTTGTGTGTGGGCTGATAATTGTGTTTAGGGGCAAAGACGTTCGTTGCAGGTTTTTGTATAGTTTGAATTCCAGAATTTCTCGGAGGTTGATTTGGATAACCAAATCTAAGCATAGGAGTAAAATTGGGTTTAAATTGGGGTTGATTTAAATTACTAGAATAATTTTGTTGATTATAATTTGGTTTATGATAAGTTGGTAAATGAGGGGTTTTTTGATAGCTTTGGAAGGATGGCATTTTTTGCATTGTAAATTTTGACTGTGCTACATTACTCGAAGAGTGATTTTTATTTATATCTTGAAAATAACGAATATCTAATTCTTCTTTTACGTAGGCATAAGCCTGTTCTAATGTGTTGGGTGATCGACCTCTAGTAAAACTGCCTAGGGGTTCTAACAAACCGCTCGTAAAAACTTTCAGTGCCAAATCTTTGGATGCTTCTAATTTGTAATCTTTAACTGCTTGAAGTTCAGGACCTAAAGATATTTTTGAATTTAATATTGCTAAAAGTGATCGTACTCTATTAAAAAAATCGATGGCTGATTCTTTGGAATTTTGTCTTAGTCTAGTCATATCAATTTGGATATTCAATTCAGAGCGCTGATCTCCAAAATTATTTATGAGAACTGTCTTTAAGTCTGTCCAGGAATTATAAGTATAACCCGTGATTACTTCTAAAGCTGCACCTTTCAGTCGGTTGCGGGCAGCAGACAAAAGCAATTTGTTTATGTAAGCATTAGCATTTTCATTTTGCCAAAATTGATTAATGACATCTTCAACGGCGCGAATGTATTCGCTTAATTCCGCAGGATTGCCATAATATGTGGGAATTTCATTCAGAATGCTCATATGGAAACCTGGTGGGTATGCATTAAAGGGTTGAGGTTGAGGAGGTGCTACAGGCACCTGATTCTGCTGGTTTTGTTGCATTATTAGGCGAGGGGGTGTTAAAATAATTTCACTTCTAATTATTGTCTGTTCGAAAATGTCTAATTGTTCTGATTCACTATCAGATGACGTGTCCGTATCAATCATTAACTTTCGTTTAAAGTGTTATTATTATGTTAGTACGTTTACTTAATATTAAAAAAAAAATTTTTCCTAATTCAGGGAAACCTACGCATGGATGCAAAGTCGGTTGGCGATTATTAAGTATACCTAACGTATACGCCAGAACCTCATCTCTTTTGCAACCACCTGATCTTAAAAATAACTTAGAAAATATAGTTTTATGTTAGTATAATATTATTTTTATATTTAATCACTTGAAAACTTTCTTGAAATTATTTAAATTAAATTCACTTACAACTTCATGTTGTCTTGACTTGGTGATCCCAATGATCTGGTGTCCGATGAACTGCCAAGTCTTGATCCCGATGATCTGGTGTCGGCGACGGACTGCAATTAGGCTGGAAACAGCGGTGCCTTGACTTGGGACGATGCTTGTTCCTCTTGCTCGGCGTTGTTGATTCTCAGCTGTGGATCCTCGGTGTTTGATTGTTGAAACACTTCGGCTCCACTGGGTTGTAGGCTCGGCAATTAAGAGTTAAAACTCAAAGAGCGAAATTTCAATTTTGATTTTTGAAAATTTCAATTAAGCCCTTTTGCCAAGTATCTGCACGACTGCGCCATTCATGTTTATTTTACATCGAAGTTTGTTTTTAAAAAGCACTTTATTTGTACAATCAAAAACTTTACATCGATGGAGTCGCAATTTAGATACAAGTTATTAAGACGAGATCTGACTGCCAACTGAATATAATTATAAAATGATTAAACATGTACGGATGCTACACTGCAGGAACTGAGCCAGCATAAGATAACTAATCTACTCATTCTCAGCAAGGAGATAATTCTTATGAATAGGACAATAGTGGACACACACACATAACTTGGGTCTCTTATGAAATTATGGGTTACTGAAGTAATTGTTGTGAATCATAGCGCTGATCTACTTAAAACTTTCGACTTGCATTTAATTCTCTTTCTAATCCTAGTAGCTCATTTTTCTACCCTTAATGCTTCGATTTGGTTTTTCTTTACAACAATTTAGTTATTACTTAGAGTTCTAATGCCTAAATCGATTGTTACAAAGGATGGCAAAGGGCGGCCCTTACCTGTTGGCGAAAGTCGTATTTGGTATTTTGTCAGCTGGTAAATATCGACCTAGGTTGGCTAACTAGTCGAGAGGGTCGGGGTTCCAGCAGAGCAGAAAGAAAAACTAAGGAAGAACAAGCAAGCAAACCAAATTAATATCATAACCAATAACTAGTAACGAGATTTATTCATGATTGGTTCTATAGTGCATACCAATAAACAATGCAAAAAAAACACATACCAACAATATTTTTTAAAAACAATCCCACAAATACCACAAGTATATCACAGATTCATCAAATAACATATAAATATCACAGCAAGTTGACCTATAAAAAATAGAGAATAGTGCTACGTAATTCAAAACTAGCCAGAAGAAAGTTAGATGCTACGAATTCACCTAGTTAAGCATCCAAATCATAAATCAAATAAATAAACCCTGAAGCATGTCTGATTATAGATACAACAACGGTCAACGTGAAGCGTAGTTGCACTTCTAACACTTGTGGTTTAATAGCTATTTAAGTAACAAGGAATGTAAGGACCTATTAACATTTGAGGTAGGTAAGTACAAGCCAAGGCGAAGCCGCAGCTTGTTGGTTGCCGAAAATGTTAATAGGCGGTACATTCCGAGTTATCTTATTATATTTTTCCCACTGCTAATCGAAATTTTCCTAGATTTTTGAAAAAATCGTTTGGTTTGTCGCCTGTCACCAGGATTAGTTTTCATGAGTCGTGTTACCTGTGGGTGTCACATGTCATATAAACACTTGCAATTATAAACAAAACGTCTAAGTCTGCTACTTGCGTTGTTAATTTTATTATCCTAGGAATTTAATAATAGTATTAAGTTCCGTTGTCAAGGAAAAGCAGCAAACAAATATAATCACCGACGTACACGTTTTGTTACTAAGGCTGTATCACTGACTTACATGATCAGCAGCGGGAAAATAGTAACATGTCGTTTTTATGCCATATAATTTTTATTAATGAGTATGTCAACAATGCAGAACTTGTAGTAAAATAAAATCGACTTGTGGCAGTGGTGAAAGCGGCATTAATTAATAATTAATAAATTTTTATCAAACACCACACAAAATAACCAACATCTTCAAGCTTCTTTACTGTAGCTTATGCATTGTTCACTAGTTGCTTATTTATTAAAAGTGATATGAGTTAAAAATGACATGTAACATAAGTTAACTCGCTTACTAGAAATAATATAAACTACATTTTCCTATGAAATAGTTGGGAAAATGTCGTCAAAACTAGCTTCAAATGCAGGTGTAATCTTTAATTTTATGTGCAACTGGTGGCCAACCTGACTGTAGTATACTAAACTTGAACTCTGTTTACAAATAACATCCTGGGAATAATCCCTTTCCTAGATTATTATCTGCGTTTATCTGTGCGGTTTGCAAATACGCTGGTCCAAACATTTGCTATGAACCAATGTTTGGTCAGCCACATTTCTAAAGTAAAGCAATGATTTACGCCATCTGTCACGCGCGTACAGAATTACTTTCAGCGTAATTTCACGTCCATTGAGTTCACAGATCTAGGTATACATATAATATAATCTTTAATAGAACTGTAACTTGTTCAAAAATTGTGAATGATGTTAATAGGGTTGCCTAACCAGTTAGATAGAAATGTACTGTATATTAGGAATAAATGCGAATATTGAAATCTAATTAATTATTTCAAATATTGCATGCCAAACTACAAAATTAGCGTAACACGATCTTTGCCTAAAGGTTTCTTTCATTGTTACTTATAACTGCCACGTCATTTATACACAACAATGGATTCATAATTAGAGACCCTGGGATACATTTTTAACGTTTAACTTATTTGAGACTGAGAATTATTTTGTTAAGTGGTGTTATTTTTCCATTAGGCTGCTGTACCGAGTAAAGCTGGAAATTAAATAAGTGGCGATTACTAGGGCTGGAAACGAAATTTAAATGTTTGAATATTCGCATTCTCTGAAAGCGGATTATAAAATCTAGAATAGCCTTAATTATTTCCTAAGCCTATAGAGTAGCTGTGGTAACAGTTAGGTACTTTCTATGGTCCTGATAGAAACCAACCTACTTTAGGGAGTTGGCGACTCTGCCCACGCGAGCTCATGGTTTTTCCCATCCCCTACTCCCCGGGTGAACCATGTCACAACCTTCATCCTAACCACGCCAACCCATGATGATGAATACACAGAATATAGAGTTACCACGTCATGGCGCCCCGATTGACAATAGGCGTCCTCTGGGTTCCAGGCCTAGCGATGAGAAATATATTACTGGCCATGAAGATTCAGGAAACCAGGTGTCTCATGGAAACTATGGTACTGGAAGAACACTATCACTAGTCAGCAAACGGAGAAGTGGTTTACTAAAACTAGGTACATGGAATGTTCGAGGTTTCCTGCGGAAAGAAAAAACCCATATAGCTGAGTAAAAGCTAAACAAAATATTTGGTATAAGCAAAACCCACTGGAAAATTAGTGGTTATTTTAATAGCCACCATAGTACGATTTCTTTTTTAGGCAGCGCAACACAGAACTTCTGTCGGGGTTGCTTTTATTATATCCAAGATATTGAACCCTCTGGTAATAGGATATAATTTTGTAAATGAACGGATTATTACATAACATTAGACACACGCCCCTTGAAACCACATTAATTTACTACCACGCTATTTACCTATATCAGTTGCAGCTGAAGAATACCTCGAACAATTTTATGAAACTCTAAATACAATTGGAAGAAAACGCCCACCTAAATAAAGTTATAGGTCTGAGAAAGAGCAACGATAGAGATCAGCGCTTGTTCCAATTTGCACAAGAACAGAGACTTGCTATAGGTAATACCTTGTTCGCACATCATCCACGAAGGCTTTGTACATGGATTTCACGAAATGACAGATGTCGCAATCATATCGACTACATACCTATTCGTGAAAGATGGCGCACTGCTCTTTGGAACCTCGAAACTTTACCAGGTGCTGATTGTTCATCTGGCCATAACCTCCTTGTGGCACAAATATCAATAAAGTTACAGATAAAAAAACCAACAACAAACAAACGATTTCTACTTGAAGACTCTAAAGTTGCAGCAGTCATACAGTCTACTCCACTGCCAATTATAATAAATGACTTAAGCTCAGATGAAATGCGGAAGTCAGAGAAACAGTGAATACAGCAAATAGCAAACAAATCCAGAAGTACAGCTGTACAAGTAAATAAACAGCACTGGATGTCTAACAACACATACTCGTTGAACAACTTCGAAAAGCATGCAGTAGAGATAAAAATATACACATTAAGAAAATATATAGTGATATTGAAAAACACTCATTCCAACAGCAGACAAAAGATCTTTTTAAAAAGGTAAAAGATCTTGCCAGAGATTTTAAACCTAGTTTTCTTTTTTATTAGCAATTTCCTTTGTGTTATCTTTTACTTTTAGCATTCCCTTTTATATTTCTGACGTGAGAAAAAGGAAGCATTTCAACACTGCTCTTATTTTTTCGTTTAGTCGCAGATTATCGGAAATTGATTATTCGCCGTTTCAAATGGTAAGTTTGGGAATAAAATACTTTCATTGAAACATAACAATTTCTCTGTTGCATTAATTTATTCGATTGAATTATGAAATTGTTTGAAAGCCTTTTCTGTTTCATCCGTTAATATTTCTTTTTATGTTGGAATTAAAAAACAAACGTGGCACAATATTTCTCGACTCATTTAGATGGAAGGAAACATCGCCTTCTAAAAAAAAATCTGTTAACATTGACTCAATATCGAGAACATTATTGTAGTTAGTAATAAATCTTTCAGTATGTAAAAACACGTTTTTTAGTATTATTCATAATATCCAAGTTAAATGAAAGCTAATTAATTTTTATTAGGTAACTATTTGAAACTAACTGAGTTTAACTGTAATTTGATGTACCAGCACTTTCATCGCTAAGAGAGTTGATGTGATTGTCACCAAAGCATTGGGTGTAGGTAGTAGTATCTTGCATTAAAATCCCAAGTAAATAAAAAATTTTAAAAACACAATCGCACTAGCCTTCATTGTATCTCTTTACTAAACTTTAGAAAGCAAAGGCTTGAAATATTCTTTATTAAACTGTGTAAATGGAGATGCTCATGTTATTTATCAGTCTATAATGCGTCCTTGCTAGTTCACTTTTAAATACCTAAGTTCATACGGGATGCAAAATGTTGCGGTATTAGCAGTATGAGATAGATTTTATATCCATCTGCAGAAAACATAGCTGGTTTTCCAGTTTTCCTTTCTAAGTATTCTATTGTTTTATAAACCTATCCTCTACCAAAATCATTTGATTAGTTAAATAACCCTTGTAAATAACACTAAAACATACAAATATAAAATTTTATATTTCGCAATGCTCATAAAACTAATATACAAATTGACAGTACTGCCTGATTGAGAAATTTAATATAAATTAAGGAGTTGGCCATTTCACGCAGGGTGGTCGCACTTAGACGATAACAACTCCAGAATGATGAACCCAATGATGAGGAGCGACAACAACTTCGCTGGTCCAAGCTGCTGGGGCGATGACGGCACTAGCTAGTCCAGAGTGAACTAGGACCTGGGGGTCGGGGGTGGGGGCTGCCAAGGCGAAGGCCAAGAGGGCGGCGAAGATCAACTGCAATAATTAAATCAATAAGTTGTTAACGTATATGAAAAATATAATGAAACTAAAATGGAACTTACCAGCTTGTACATTTTGGAGGGTAGTTTTGATTAGAGTAGCTGAAATCAGACTATGTCTATTCGAGTACTGACTGGGCTTTTATACGAACGTGTCGCCCAGATCCCGTTGATCTGCATAAAACTCGTATATATCGAAAAAGACGTCAACAGGACCCGCTACTCGAATTATTTAGATTATTGATTGTGTTTACGATGATTTTTTAAAAGCAGGTTTAGCGTTAAGTTTATTATAAGCTACCGATCGGTCCACTCCACACCTAGAATTTAAGTTAAGTTTTGTTATTGCTGCTTTTGGTAACTTATTTTCTTAAAATGCAAGCTGCAGTATTAGAACGCGTAGAGGATGCCACTGTCATCCAATTATAATTTTTGTTTTTGAATTAGTAAATGATTTTAGAAGCGCCTGATGTAGATGTAATTTCAACAAATATGTTTAAAATTAAAGCAATAATAATAGAAGGTTGCATCATAATGAATTAATTTGTAAATTAATTTTGTGGACTTGTGACTTGTATCGAGCAACGAATAATTATCAAAACTTTTGTGTTTCTGTGTACAAAATGAACTTGTTTTTATAAAACTATTTTATTGTTAAACCGTTAGATTGCTTCTTTTTGTCTTGTTGAATTTTTATTAGGTATCTATTAAATACCTATTTTGCAGCTATCTGTTATTCTAAATTTGGCATATCAATCCAAGTTTTTGTCGCACTTTCAATTAGATGTCCTTTTAGGTTGTTTTCTTACATAATAAAGTCTGTGCTCTTTGTATTCAATTATTAATAGTTCTCATTTCAATAATAATTTTTAACTAAACATATTTAGAGCATTGAAATATTCAAACACGTCATAATTAAGATCTAGATATGAGCTAAAATGCTTTACATCTACTAAACTAATTTAACCCTCCTATATTTTTTCTCTATCCATGCCTTGTAGCAGGGGGGAGAAAACTCTGACAAAAAATCTGTAAAGGGCTTTACTCAAAACTTCCCTAGTCGACATTATGACACTAAATAATTTAAAAACCAAATTAAGTTAGGAGTAAAAATATCTTCATGTTTCTAATAAAATAAACATATTTTCAAATTTAAAAAAATGTATCCCGCTGGGGTTTGAACCCGTCACATCTGCAGCTCTGCAGATCGCTCGATCCTAACCGCATAACCGCGCGGATAACTGTAGCGAAATTCCAACTGCGCTACCGAGTCGCTTCCAGATACGTCCAGCGCACGCCTCTGTGCAAACGTCACGATGTTATGGTTGAAGCATTTTTACTCATTTGTGACATTATCCTTTATCGGTTGAGTCTGATTTTCGGCAATTGTAAAGCCTGACCTATGCGAAAGTTATTTTTATTTCAAAATTAACACAAAAATAAACAAAATTTTATTTTTTAAGGTGCTCACCCTGTATATATTTGTATGAAATTGTACCGGTTTCACGCGAGGTAGATATATAATGTGTATGCAAAATATCGTCTTCCTCTGACAAAGTTTTTGAACTATACTGCCTACAGACAGACAGACAGGCTGACGGAATTGAGAAAACCACTTTTTCGGCATCTAGAGACCTTGAAACGTGAATATCTGAAAAAATCTTGGAAGGTGATTTTTTCGTGATTACAATACTTCATTCGTCTTTCAGACGAGGGAAGTAAAAATACCTAGTCCTTCAGCACCAATAATAATTTTTAAAATGGTAAAAGAATTCAAAAACCTCGGAACTTGGATTAAAATATTTGGAAGGGCGCGGCACAACGAAAAGGGTAAAATAATAATACATTATCAAACGTACATGGCATACATACCAAGTATCAGGAAGTCTTACCGAAGTCTCGCGTCCTTAATGTTTTTTCTATGTTAGCGTACCACGTAGCTCGTGGTGTGTCCATTTGTCTACCATACGGTTTGAATTTCAACACCCGTTTGGGTAGTCTTGTGCCACCAATTCCACACTTAAATGAGGGGTGAACACAGCCCTGGCTAGCCCAAACCTCCAGCAGAATATGGCCTGAATAAGGACCAGGCAGCGGTTCTTAAGGTTACCAAAAACACTCAACAAATTTAATGCAAACGGGCGCCAGTCGTTATTCACACAAGAAACACAAAGCAGTTCACCACCAACCTTGGATGCTTCTAACTTTACTATCTAGATCTAAATAGAACGCAGGTTCATGAATGTCGTAAGTATAGATAAACAAGAAATATACTAGTAACAGTAAGTAAATTTAATCTCACCCAAACAGTGTTACAGCTATAAATCGTAATTATACAAAAAAATATTACACAACTGTCAAGAATAAGTCTAGATAAAACCTAGCGCTCTACAGTGGAAAATTGTAACTAAAAGGATTAGAATCAAATCTAAATCGCAATGTCATAAAACTATTGGAAACATTAACACATTCAATAAAACCACAAATTATAATTTCAAATAATTATTAATATAGTTGTAATTAAAAATCATAACAACCTTTTACAAAGGAATAAGGTAAAATTAAGCCCGCCAACAAACATATGATCAGCTGAACTGACAAAAGAAAGCCCGATCGCCAGCTATGCAAGTTGATACCATTAAACTGAATTGTCGGGCAATCAGGGTCGGATTATACAAAAATGCATCGCAAGCTGTACACATTTGGTGCTTGAGTTCCGTAGATTCCCTATTGATATCACTAGTGTCACCAATAATAAAGCTAATAATTTAGATGATCCGCGGGTGAATGATAACCAAAGCCTTTGGCTTTACATCGATGAATAACTTATCGCTGGCATAATTGCCTGTATCGTCAACAGAATTCTACTGATTTTTCCAAAATGAGCGTGTACTTACTGCGGTGTTCTGGAGCTCTCCTACGTGGGTTTCTCATAGATGGAAAGCAGCCAAAAATATTTATCTGCAGCTCAGGACTGCAACAGGGAACTTATCACAGGTGTTCAGTGGCCTAAAGGGTCTCGTGAAATTGTATACCGGGTATCGCAATGATCGCGCGATGCAAATACAGTGGAAATTCAGCAATTTTTGAATTTTTGTTTTTGAGTATTTATATTTCTATTTACGAAAGCTTTACCTAGCAAATTATGTATTTCTTATTTTGCTGTTTAAAATTTTGTGTCTATTGTGCCTTTATCATTTACGTATCATTCCAATTTATAGTTTGATACAAATTCTAAAGTTAATCCTTCAATTTCTATTCGTCTATTTCCTTTCTTCTCAAGTGTTTCGTTTTATGTTTTTAGGTTATTTTGTACATCTGCTTATGTAGGTGCGTACAACACTAGGTAATCTGCGTATGTTAGTGTATCTTCCTCTTTTCCTTGAAGGTTTTTATATCCAACCGTATATTGCCTCATCTCTTGTCTGTACTCTTTCATAATTCCAGCAAGTAGAAGAACTACATTGTCTGACATTGCCCTTGGAATTCTTGCTACAGAAACTTTCCATTGAGCATATCAAAGCTACTAATAAATCCGTCCCCTGGTTTTTGCCAAATAATCGATATCCGATCAAAGGCGCTTCCTAAATCAATAAAGACCATATTTCTGCTGTGGTCTACAATGTTTTCTGTAGCTTCTTTTGCAGTAAAAAAATTTACAGCTCTGAAGCCACTTTGCCCCTCTTCTAGCTCCCTTTCTACTTCCTAGTTTCTTAGAAGTTATTCTACTATTCTCTCGTCAATTTTACCTTGTATACTTGATAATGATATGCGCCCATAGTTGTTACATAGTTTAGGGTCGCCCTTTTTGTATATCTGTACGATAATTTAGGTTTCCCAGTATAATGGCAACTTATTTCTTTTGTAACAATCATTGCTTGATTGCCTTAGGACTTGTAGTACCACATCTGACAGGTACTTTATAATTTCCAGGGTTATATTGTCTGGTATTGCTGCTTTACCCAACTTCATCTTACTTACAGCAAACTTGTCTTCCTCGTCTGGTATTTCTACTTTTTTTTTCGTTTGCATGATCTCTTCTCTTTTATCTTCGACGGCTTTCTCTGTGCTTTCGGTGCCTCCTCAAAGTGCTCATTCCACCTTTCTATCTTTTCCTGTGATTCTGTTATTAAATCCCCTTGTTTTCATATAATGTGTTCCGTAGCAGACAACTGTGATTTTTCTTGTTCATCTTTTGTAACACTTTATAATTTTTTGAATTGTCTCTGCTATTCTTTTCCGTTTTTTTATTCAAAATCTCTCCGTGTTCCTTGCTTTGCTATCCTAACTGTAAGAAAGGTGATTTCCACGCTGGACGTTCTGTTAAAGTTCCCTTGCTTTCACGTGGCAATCTAGCACGGAGACGAGAATGGGCCGAGGAACACATCAACTGGCAAGAACAAGACTGGGCTCACGTGCTCTTCACAGATGAAACCAGATTCGTGTCTAGGCCACATTCTAGAAGACTAAGGGTGTGGAGGAGACCTGGAAATGAAAATCATTTGGCAACTGTTCAGGAAGTTGATCGGTACCAAGGGGGAACAGTTATGGTTTGGGCTGGAATTGGAATTGGCCTTGTCCCCTAGACCATTTTGATGTGTGGATTTTGTGCTTATTATTTTGCTGCATTTTAGCTGGAAATGTAACCGTCTGCTTACTTTTTGTAAAAACCTCTTCGTACTAATTACTTTCCTTCTCGTGTGGTCTGCAACCAGTCGTATAGTTTGATGCAATATCCAAAAGTTTTGTGCGATAACCCCTAGCTGCCCGCCATTTTCCTTCTTCTTCCTCTTATTAAAGGCCAGTGGCCTGTTTTAACCACAAAGTGGTTCTGTGAGCCCTCTTTGCCCTTAGACCGGGTAGGTCGCTAGCCTTGCCCGTCGAAAGTGAGGAAGAGTTAAATTATTAATGACATGCAGTTTATGTGCTCTCCAAAAATTACAGTTTTTACCTATTAATCCATTAATAATATAAATAAAAAGTGCAACATTGTGCCAAGTAATTGTTCGTGCACCTGTGAGAATGTGGGGAACATCTTTCCTCACATGGAAAATAATTTTTCATCGTTGCCACATTACTAGGTTTTCGATCAGGACCAGCGCAGCTTACGAACTTCAGCCACGGGCAAGAAAAGGTTCCTAAACTCGGGATTTCGACTGCAGCATACCCGCACAGCTTGTAAGAAGCCTCTACAGCAGCCACAGCATCCCAGGGGTCCAACTTCAGGCATATCAGCAGGAGAGGCAGTCCGAATGAGCTGCCGCAGCTTTCATCGATCAGCTACCAAATTCTAATAAGAGTAACGGCGTTAGCAAGCGGAAATTCGCATGACTACTAGAGCAAACTTTCATGAACGAGACCCAGGCAGAGTTAAGCATCCATTATAAACCAAATATCCAGTAATTGCCATAATCAAGTTTGAGGTTATGTTGATCCCAAAGTGACGCTCCAAAAACAATTTAATGTTGTAACAACGAAGTGGAGGTTTTTTCTCGCAAACAAATGAGGATCAGTAACTCTAAGAGCGCGATAATTCAAAATTTACCTGATAAAACGCTCATAAAACACCTTTTATTAGTTTATTTCATAGTGATGTCAAAAATGACATTTTTCGGATTATGTATGGTACAAAAAATTGAACATTAAAATCCTAGTACTTTAAAGTAAAATTTTAAAGTTCATGTACTTTAAAACTTATTTATTGTACAAAAAATGGGACATTAAAGTCCTAGTACTTTAAAGTAAAATTTTATAGTTCAAGTACTTTTAAATTATACGTCAGTTGTTGACATGAAATTTCAAATGGTTTACAACTTTTTATTTAAAATTCATTAAACTTGCAGTATGAAATAAACCGTTTTATTCACCACGAACGAAAAGTGTTTTTAAAGGTCCTCGCAAGTAATTCCGTCCCCGGCTGACGCCTCGGACGTAAACAACTTTCTCGTCTTTAAAATGTCACTTTTCGTTCTAGATAAATAAACTACTATCAAATCACAAAAACGAATCGCACCAAAATAAACCAATTTGTAATAGGAGTTTGACAGAAATAGCGTCTGCGCGCTGGAGTTAAATTTATATTCCAGTGGCGTATCACACGAATTTAATATTAATGTACCGGTGAATCCAACCCTGAGGTACGAGTCATCTTGTTTACCTAGCTCGCCTCTGTAAGATTAAATTGCAGATGGATGAAATATAATAAAGGGCAGAATACTGTTTACTTTATAAATAATTAACGAACCCAGTAAGTATTTTTAGTCAGTCGAAATTTGACCTAAATAAAAGAATATTTGCAGGTAGTGGTAATTGTTATTTATTTTATCATCTTCATGATAATATTACAACACAGTCATAAACCATTGCATATAGAAATGGTGGAGGCGCCGGGAAAAATTGGAAATGTTCTTATAACCCTTATTACCCCCCGAAGGCTTCTCGTGTAACTCGGCTATCTCAATTCTGTTAATGTCCTCTGCATTATCTATGTTCCTTGTTCTTTCAGTAAATAGTGCGTTGATATAAGAGCGGTCTCTGTTTGACCTCCTTTATCAATGTATTTCTCTGACATTAATTCTGTCCTAACCTGGGCTTGGTGCGAGTTACTCCAATATTGTTCCGTGAAGGGTACTCTAAATTCATCATACGTTGAATACTTTCACTTGACAATACTGTGCCAAATTTCTGCGTTCCCCTGCATAGCCATATTGATAATCTGTAATTTCCGGCATTCAGTTGTTACGGTTCTTATAATGTCGTCGAGCTTTGCCAAGAAAATCATGGGTAGTTCTCCGTACCCGCCCTCAAATTTCGGGATCATCTCCATACTCATACTAGGTGGTACTACACTAGCAGGGTACTCTTGTACTTGTTCCAACCTCTCGGTTATTCCCTGTAGCCCTCTTGTGACCTTATTGTCCACCATGGCGATACGGATCTCATTCTGGGTTGGCTCTTCGTGTACCGTTTTCCATCTTTCTTCCATTTTCTTTTTCAGGCTGCCTAAATATTGTTCCATCCTTTCATGTTGTTGTACCAACTGTCATTGTGTTCTAATTTCTAATCCTAAGATTCGGTCTTCTATTTCTGCTCCTTTCCTGTTTAATCTTTCATCGACTACCGGTAACACTTCCTTATTTTAACTTGCATCCTTTCCTCCTTTTCCTCTTTCATTGCTGCGCCTAATATTTCTGCATGCCTTTCCGCCCTATCTTCTCTCTCCTCTGCATCGCTTCTGATTGCCTCCTGTAACCTTCTTTCCCGTTTTTCGGCTTCTTGTTTTTGCTCTTGCACATTACTTGTGATTATTTCTTGTATTCTTTTTTCACGTTCTTCGGCTTCTTGTTTTTGCTCTTGCACATTGCTTGTGATTATTTCTTGTAACTTCCTATCACGTTCTTTTTCCTTTCTCGGACGCTCTTCTGCTTCACTTCGGGTCGTTTACTGGATTTCTTTAACGCTCTGTGTTGTATCTTCGATCTTTCGCAATAATACCTCCAGAATTCCACTTAATTCTGTTTCTAGCTTTGAAGCTTGGGGCTGTTGTGCTTCGACCTGATCCCTTGTATTTGCTGTTCTGTCGGTGGCTCTTGCGTTTCAATAACCTCTTCGGCTTGATGTTCCTCTTCGTTTTCTTCCTCATTCTTTCTTTGCCTTCTAGATCTCTTATCCTTCATTTTGCTTAACTAATCGTTGATCGTATTGGAATGAAAACCCTTGCACTTACGGACAAGTCACCCACACAAATAAAGCTTTTTAGAATAAATTTAACACAATCTACCTATCCTGTAATAAATATGCTAGATAAATACACAGCTTGTGTTTATTCGTCGCTGATACCACTATTTTTATCAGTTAAAATTAGCCTTAGCGTTGTGAACCAAATAAATTTTATTAATTTGCTTTTGCTACTACTTATTATTTAAATTACAATTCGGGCCCCACGCTGGGTGCCATTTCTATATGCAATGGTTTATGACTGTGTTGTAATATTATCATGAAGATGATAAAATAAATAGCAATTACCACAACCTGCAAATATTCTTTTATTTAGGTCAAATTTCGACTGAGTAAAAATACTTACTGGGTTCGTTAATTACTTATAAAGTAAACAGTATTGTGCCCTTTATTATATTTTATCCATCTGCAATTTAATCTTACAGAGGTTAGCTAGGTAAACAATATGACTCGTACCTCAGGGTTGGATTCACCGGTACATTAATATTAAATTCGCGTGATACGCCACTGGAATATAAATTTTACTCGAGCGCGCAGACGCTATTTCTGTCAAACTCCTATTACAAATCGGTTTATTTTGGTGCGATATGTTTTTATGATTTAAATTAATAAAAGGTGTTTTATGAGCGATTTATCAGGTAAATTTTGAATTATCGCGCTCTTAGCATTACTGATTCTCATTTGTTTGCAGACAAAAACTTCCACTTCGTTGTTACAACATTAAATTGTTTTTGGAGTGTCACTTTGGGATCAACATAACCTCAAACTTGATTATGGCAATTACTGGATATTTGGATTTTAATTGATGCTTAACTCTCCCTGGGTCTCGTTCATGAAGGTTTGCTCTAGTAGTCATGCGAATTTCCTTTATTTATTTATTTATTTCCTCCTGCTAACGCCGGTACTCTTATTAGAATTTGGTACCTGATCGATGAAAGCTGCGGCAGCTCAGTCGGGCTGCCTCTCCTGCTGATTTCTGCCTGAATTTGGACCCCTGGGATGGTGTGGCTGCTGTAGAGGTTTCTTACACGTTGTGCGGGTATGCTGCAGTGGAAATCCCGAGTTTAGGAACCTTATCTTGCCCGTGGCTGAAGTTCGTAAGCTGCGGGCTGGTCCTGATCGAAATCCTCGTAATGTGGCAACGATAAAAAATTATTTTCCATGTGAGGAAAAATGTTCCCCACATTCTCACAGGTGCACGAACAATTACTTGGCACAATGTTGCACTTTTTATTTATATTATTAATGGATTAATACGTAAAAACTGTAATTTTTGGAGAGCACGTAAACTGCATGTCATTAATAATTTTTATTCAATTGTCTCTCTCTATTGGTCGTTAATAACAATTGGCAATCTAAGTTATACAAAACGAAAATGATCAAATACAATACAATAACTTTGTATCCTAATTTAACTTGTAACTAAAAGTATGTACAAAAAATTTTATTTCTAAAATATTGTTCTTTCAATTTTGGTTTTAAACTGTGTCATAGCGCCACTCACTTTGTGTTATTTAATTGTCTTTATCACTCGCGTAATTACACTGACTTGTTTTTTTTAATTGTTCAGTTTCTGCACTAATTTCTTTCACATCCTGTTGTGTCCATTTTTTTTAAATTTCTTAACTGTTCGCTTTTCTCAAAATTTTCGAATATTGCTGTCCCATAATTATAATTGCCCTGCTCTGTTTGGTTTGTGCTCGTTGCAACGTACTATCATAATTCTGCGTCAATTACCTTTATTTAAAATGCTTATAAACATATCCTATTTAATTATTCTGACATCTACGCTTCAATTAACACGCACATATTATAAACCTTTCTGTGACAGTTCTATTTATTTTGGTTCGGCTTTAATTTTGCACAAACCTCTTATTTTTGACTAATTTAGAATTATCGCCTCCAATCTATGAAAAGCGAGCTCTGCCTTTTGCCTTTTCTATTCAATTCAATTCATTACTACCAGCATTTCTTTGCAAATGTAATTACGGATTGCAATTTACGTTCAATCTTGCAGTTGCATGAACTGCCCCAACTCTGTGCTATCTGACTTGTTTTACTTATTTGTTGTGCTGTAAGCAGTCTTAAGTAGCGGGCTCAATACCATCTCAATAGAATTCTGCTTTGAAAATCGGAAGTTCAGTTTGAAACCAAAAATAATGAAAATATAAGCAATTTGTGGAATATACAGGGTGTTTCATAACGGCCGGAGAAGACTGAAAGGGTAGCTAGAGGGGACTAAAATAAAGTTATTTTCTTAATAAATTTGGCCAAAACCCAATAACATAAAGGTAACAGCTGTTTAAAGTTCTTGTAATTTAATGCCCACTTATTGAATACCGCTGGTATTAATTAGGAAAAATTAGAAAGAATATCATTGCGTTTTCGTTTCCATCGAAACATATTTCAGAATTGTACAGAAAACGCACAGTAAAAATTTGATACCTTTTTAAACTAAAGATAAACGTTATTTTATAAATTACTATTTTACTATTAAATAAGCTACAAATAATGCACCATAACAAAAACATTCACATTAGGTGCTCGAAATGCTGACCCTGCATTTCAACGCACATTTGTGCTTGACGAATCCAGTTTCTCCATACACTTGGAAATTGTTGGCGTAACTGCTCTGTTGCAACGTTAATCGGATGGCGCAATTCGTCGATTGTATCAACTTAGCATATACCAATTCCTTCATAAAACCCCATAAGAAAAAGTGCAATGGGTTGAGATCTGGACTGCGTGGGGGTATGAAATGAATCCATCCCGACCGATCCATCATTGCGGAATGATGGTGTCAAGGTAATCTCGTACAGCATGGCAGGACAGCCGCCATGCGTAAACCACAAGGTACGGCGCACATCCAAAGGAACATCTTCGAGGAGCTCTGACACAACCTTTTGTAAAAACTGTAAACAAGAATGGCCATTGGGGCATGCCATTAAGGCCCTATTAAGGTGTTGCTCAATATTCCAGCTCACATATTCAAACTAAAACGCTGCTGAAAATTACTCTGGCGAATCGCGTGGGGATTTTAATCAGCCCATATGTGAGAATTGATGAAGTGGAGAACACCATTCCTATTAAAACAGCATTTATCCGTCACCAGTAAGTGTATTGCAAATTCTGCTTCCCTACTAGTATGATTTAGCAGCCAGTCTCAAAAATGCTGCCGCAGCAGATAATCCACAGGAGTCAGTCCTTTCACCTTTTGTAGATAATAGGAGTCCAAACTATTGTTGCTCAATGTGCGCCAAACCAAGAATTGAGAAACTCCAACTTGGTACTTGTAGGTGGATCAGCATCAAACATTTTTAAAACCTTTTTCTCCGCATTTACCACGTGTTGATTTGGTCTGCCGCCACCATGACCTTTCTTAAGTTGTAAATTTCCGGCCTCTCTTTTGCGTTGGACTGCTCGAAGGAAAGTATTTGCGGTAGGCGCTTGGCGATCCGAGAGTCTTTTCGAATACATACGTCTTGCACGTGCAGCGGTTTCTTCAGCAGCACCATAGAGAATAATCGTATGTACATATTTTTCGTTACTGTAGTTAGCCATTTAAGTCAAATTAAACACTTAATATCTGATTTATCTTAATTTTGACGTTTAATTGAATTAACACTCAAAAAATTTTTACTGCTACTTGTTTTTTAGTAATTATTAGAATTGATTACTAGAAAGCGGTTCTCCATCAGTAAATAGCAATTTTTAAATATTTTTTTTAACATTAATATCTTATACTGTTTCCATGGCTCATATAAACTCGGACCTTAAGTTGCCCTTAAAATACGATTTCTCTATCAAAAACGTCGTCAATGACAACGTTACTTTATAAGATCTTAGAATACGTTGTGATTGACGACGTATTTTATAAAAAAAATTCTTGAACCAAACCCAAATTTACTGTAGAAGCAGAATAAACTGATGTGATGATAAAGTGTTAGAAAATAATATTTTATAAATCATTGTTTCTACAAGTATTATAACCATAAAAATCAACAGTACAACCGCTAAACTGATAACTTGGACCAATACTTGAACTAGAACAGCCACATTCTTTCGAATTCGTTCATTCAGTGCTCTTGTCTTTGGTATCTACTTCTACAACTTTTGTTTGTTTATTTATTGCCAGTGTTCCATCACTGAAGACCTGTCTGGCAGTATTTACTCTTTCTTCAAATAATTCTTCTATGTAAGACTCAGCCATCTTTGATGATTCCCATCCGCCACGTTTCTTCAAAGAAGTAATATCTCCACCTAGATGACCAAATTAAATTACTTCTAGCAATATACAGCTGTTAAACCATACCTGCGTTAACCAAAAGCGTTGCCGAACTGCGGCGAAATGAATGGCAAGTGTAGCTTTGTGTGAGATTCAGAAAAGTTTTTTTGACGAATTGCTCCAAAGGTGTTAATTCCTACGTTTTGGCGGCTACACTTTCCCTTATGATAATGTAAGAAAAATCTTAAAGGTGAGTTGGTGGGGCGTAATGCAACATAACGCCGATGCAGCGTAATTATGCTGAATCTTCCCTTGTTGTATATTTTACTATCAGGAATAATAACGTTCAGTACATCACGACAATCCTGTATGTCACTGAATTTCATAGCGCACAATTCAGCTTTTCTGCAAGCCCCAGCGATTAAAGCGGATGGCGCTGTAATGTTCTTTGACTCTGGCCTCAACATTTCTAGTAGTTGTAGATATTATTAAAGTCCTCATTCTCGCAGTTAGCTAACTTATAAATACCAGATTTATTAGGTTTGGATACTCTAATTCTATAAGAAATGATTTTGATAGTTACACGTGGAGTGTTACCAAACATAAAGCTCCTAGAATAATAATTAATGCGTGGTTAAAGACAAGTAACGTAATGCAGTTATTTTCTGAATAGTTTTAAAAAGAATTGTTGTGCTTCTAAGAAACGATTTTCTCTTTCAGGGAGAATATTATGTTTATCAAAAAACCTTCCAAAGCGTAGCAAAAGCTTTGTATAGAGATACTAATTGATCTTAACCCTAGAATGGTAAGGAGGTGTAATCGGTGACACAATCGATTCTGATTTTGTGGTTTACCGAGAATTTTCAAAGAAGGAGACCTGATATTTACAGTACATTTCTACTACTTCGTGGTTAGCAGATTGTGGTAAATGGAAGATTATTTCGATTCATATAGTGTAAATAATCATCGTCTCTGTCGCATGTGACATCACGTTACCCATACCGTTATAAATATTGTACTGAAATTACCAGGTCCAAAACCAGCTGCTTTAAAACCTGAAAATGAAATGAAAATCTGGAAATTATTCTTATGCGATGAGAAAATATAAATGAAAAAGTTCCGAAGCAGTCTGCAAAGTATAATATAGCAACCAACACTCTAAAAGGGTCAGAAGCGAGGAAGAAATTCTTGATTCACTTGGATTTTTATATATGAGTGTGTATATGAATGTAGGGTATGTTTATAGGCAAATATAATTATGCTTACCTGGTAATGCAATTTGTGTTGCAGTATCTAGATATGTTTATTTTATTTTATATTTGTCAGAATTAAGAAAAAGAATATGTTGTTGTACCTGACACAATATGACCATCCATGCCAAAACAATATTAATGTTACCATTCTAAGGTTAAAGGTCTATTCACCATATGCAGTTTCGGAAAGTTATAGAAGTAGGTTGCTTTTTTAAAATAAGGTATGATCTTAGATCTTACTCCAAGATTCAAACGAAGTTTTATGAGTAATAGGTAGATAATTTTGAGAGAAAGATTGAATATTCAAACAAAAACATTGCAAGTGAAGATTATTTGCCCAAGAGCAAAATAAATAAAACACATCACAATCACAAATAAAACCCGCTGCAAACACAAATAAAACACAAAGTAAATTGAAAACTTTATAATTTGCAAGTTAATGTTCAACGAACATAGTACAAAATTCGCAATTTGTAATGGAGTACTCCAAAATGATTTAACTTAAAAATAGTCAACAATCATCAACAAATCAAAACAGGGCCAATCAAATTTTTTTAGACCAGGACAGCCCCGTTCCAGGCACCAGCCCAGCCAGCGCCGGCCCAAGCGGGGGCGGCAACAACATCAACAGCCGCGGGGGCACCTACGAGCCATTGGGCCTTAGGAGCAGGTACGGCGAAGGCGAAAGCCAGGATGGCGGCGAGTAGCAACTGAAGGTTAGAATATAAATAAAATATTTTAACTTGAAGTTTCAAAGCGATATTAATAATATTTTTTCGGAAGAATTTAAGAAAGTACAGAAATTTATATAAAACAAAACTTCTTATAAATACTTACAAGCTTGAACATTTTGAAGGGATGAGTTTATTTGACTTCTTGAAACCAAACTGTGACTACTATTTACCTACGCTGGCTTATATACAAAACTCTATCTGGTACAAAATGATGCAAGCTTTTGTTTAGTTGAGACGGGTACAACTTTTTGCAGTTTTTTTGCTTCGCACATTTAAAGGAAGATGTTCAAATTTGCATTGCTGATGATGAGAGCGCATAGAAATATAGAAACACATTTATTTAGTAGGTCACGTTTTATACGGTATTCAGTATAATTGGGTAAATATTAGGACATCAGTAAAAAATACCAATATAATAAATGCACTCATAAACTATATTCTTCCATAGAATTTAAATAATTTAGCTATTTAGCAGTCCATAATTCATTATGTTGATCCATCATACTCGAACATAGTTAATTACATAACCACGCTGTAATAAGCTACAGATATTGCATCACAGTAAGCTCTTTTTACAAATTAAGTTTTTGGGCTCGAAGAGGTACGATGACCTAATAACTAAATAACAAATAATAGCTTTTTAGAGCAAGGCTCTTACTAACTAAAAACTGTGAAAACGATCTTACCGCAAAGTATTGTGATTCCTCTATTATATAATAAGTTGAAAAAGTTACGTATTCTACTATTGAAAAAATGCGTCAAACAATGTAATTTATTTTATTTTATCCTATTATGTTATTATGACAATAACTTCTTAGCAACGAGTTGCATTAAGATGGATTTAACAGCACTAGTGTTGTTAAGAAAAATTACATAACGATACTTTATTAGCATTTAATCACATGTTGACAGCACTGAAGTGTATTGTCAGTCTATGTCAAATTCGATGTTAGTAGGTTAGTTGTTGTTTGTTATTTGACACAAACTGACGCAAAACTTAACCTGAAATTTTTCAAATTTAACATAACCTGACAGTGCTACCAACAATACAGTAACGTCGCTCGTTCATTCAAACTATTCTCTCGTAATGTAAAAAGCTTGATAACGTTACTTGCATCGTAAATTACTATTGTCTAACACCTGTCAGTAAATGCCCCATAACAATAGCAATTTCAACAATCATAATATCGATATTACACACAAGTGACTTTTCGATTACTGTAACTCAACTAGTGAGTTTTAGTTTACACAATAATGTTTAATGCTATTTGTGTTCTGATTTCACCTGGCAACCGAAATCTCTAAAACAATTAGGTGCTGTGATTTCAAACAAAAGTTTTGGTTTTCATGCTTCTTTTTCTCTTGTGGATAATATCCACATAACACAACTTGCATAGTAAATAACTATTAATGCAGTAGCTAGGTCAACAACAAATGTTTTTAGTTTGTCTATTTCTGCATTGCGTTTGTTGATACATTTATATCTTATCTATTTCAAATCATGCGTTTTCTACGACTACTATAGCAAATGTTAAAATTGTGCAACTCACAAACTAAACGAGCCTGTTCTTGCGCACAATCGTGTGTAAAATTAGTCGTACGTTATAAAGAAATTACGAACTCGTAGAATTACTTTTCCAGCTCTCGAGTAATGTGCTTCTAAAGCTCTTGTTACGTAATATACTATTGTAAGTCGACATGATCATGTAGGTACTATAGTCTCGTCTCCGGCAAATTCCTCGAATGCAATTGCTCGAAATCAATTGCTCGAAATCAATTGCTCGAAAATCAATTGCTCGAATATAACTTTTCTCGAAATACAAGTTCCTCGAACCGCAATTTCTCGAAAATGGTTTGCTCGAATTTATGTGGTTTTAACATCTTAAATTCATGGAAATTTTATAATTTTTAGTAGATGGAAAGTCAAACTTGTTGCTCTACAGTTCCATACAAATGTGTACATTTTCCCAGTTCAGCATAAATAAATTTATATTGTATTTTATAGAACCTATAAAGATATAGAATGTTTAATTTTTTTCTGTTCGCAAGATTTGGAAATTGTAAATTCCTGTTTAACCTTGAAATTACACTCTTGAGCTTAAATTTTTTAAATGCATTTTGAACCAACTAATACAAAAAAAGCTGCTTTTATGCTGCAGATAGGTATTTGCTTAACAGTTCAATTGTATTGGTTGTTGACAGCAAAATTTTAACGTGTTTGCAGCATTTATTTAGCTAGTTATTTATAAAAAAGTAAATTCGTAGTAAGTCGTTTCACACCGAAATATAAATTCTTCTTCTATGAATTCTGTAAATAGTACAGATTCTTCATAATCAACAAGTATATACCGTAATTGCATTTTTACATTTTATTAATGTTTTGTGGCTAATAATTTAATATTTATATTTTCATCCCAGATATTCTAGGAAAACATTTAGTGAGATCTCAGCAGAGTCCCGTTTACCTGATGTAAGGATTCTCTGGACATTCCTGTCATTAACGGATTTACTGTCCTGTCTGCTTCGAAGTATTGTAAAATTCAAGCTTAATATATCATACATGATTCATTTGCGGACACGGATTTATTATATGCATAGCAAATTGTTAGCAAGTTTGATCAAAACCTGCGGCAAATTCTCAGAAAATTGCAGCATTTTCAAATCAAATTTATAGGAAACTTTCGCAACTCTTCCCATGTTCTTTAGAAAAACTTTCAAGCCTGTAGAACAGTTTTAAGTTGATATATATATATATATATATATATATATATATATATATATATATATATATATATATAGCAAATTAGCAGTACCTCGACTTATAACAAACTTTCCGTAATTTTAAATACCTAAATTCGATGTTAATTGGAATATCTTTATCTCTATCTATCTAATCATCGGTATTTTAGATTGCAGTCCATGTTTTTGCTAATAGCTGTTTGCAAATTGGGGGTGAATATCGTCAAATTTCATAATATAACTGGTTTGTTCGTCATAATGGAGGTTATTGAAATGATAATTTCTTGAACTGATGGAATAGTCCGTTAGTATTTTTATCTTCATCGGTGTTGTTATAGCCTCTTAACCAAATTAATTTTAGTATCGTTAAGAGCTTCACTACCGCACTCTTTTTATACATTGAACCAGAGTTTATTAATGAAGATAAAATATTGAACAATACACGTTTGCTTATGGCACACAACGAAACTCGTTTGATTGCCGCAAAACTCGGCTCACCGCCTCGTTTTGGCAATCAAACTCGTTTCGTTAAGATGCTCATAATCAAACTTGTATCGTTAATATCTATTAAACTAAGCACTTGCTTGCTTATCTGATGAGAATCAGCTGGCTGTCAACCTTTTGAAGCACAGTAGTATTATCCTGTTAGTACTTTCTGCAAGAAGTGATGTATAGCTTTCTCGTAAAGAGGATTAAACGAAACGTTGTACTTGCTTAGATAGGGCTATTTCTATCCTCCTTATGATACGTTAATTTTTACAAATAGCAAAGTTATAAATGACAAGATATTCGTCAAAACAGAAAATAAAACAAATTTAGACAATACATCCTGATTTGTGTCTTTACCCGTAACCGGACAAAAACCCTTCGGATGAAAACCCCAATATATTACGTGTACAGGATGTTTAATTTTCGATTTGATTAAATTTTCATTATTATTAAAGCTAAAGGAAAATGATTTGCAGATTATGAAGTCAACTTTTCGAGGGCAACACAACTCAAGCAGCTTCATGTCGGGGGGTTTTTTGTTGTCCGAGGGTTCTTTGTCGGGAGGTTTTAGTCCGGGTTTTTTTTCGTCCTAGATTCAATAGTATAGCTTTTTTAACAAAACTATAATGTTAAAGCAAAACTTAATTGTCAATTGCAGATGTAATTTTGTAGCTTACATTTTCTTTTCCTGCGGTTTCCACGGAAATTTATTTCTGGTGGCATTTTTTCCCTGAGGTATTTTTCCGGGACGTTTTTTCAGGGGGATTTTTTCGGGCGGCTATTTTTCCACTCACGTCGTAGCAACTAGCCTAACAATTAAAAATTTCTTGACACTTTTTGTTGTTGGATATTTTATAAAATTACTAGCTACAAAACATTAATCAACATAAAATTGCAATTACTGTATATACTTGTTGTTGATTGTGAAGAATCTGTACTATTTACAGAATTTATAGAAGAAGAAATTATATTTTGGCGTCGAACGGCTTACCATGATTTTACTTTTTTATAGAAAACTAGCTAAATAAATGCTGCAAAACACGTTAACATTTTGCTGTGAACAATCGATACAATTGAACTGTTAATCAAATACCTACCTTTAAAATAAAAGCAGCTTCTTTTGTATTAGTTGGTTCAGTATGCATTTAAAAAATTTAAATTCAAGAGTGTAATTTCAGGGTTAAACAGGATTTTACAATTTCCAAGTCTTGGGAACTTAACTTTATAGGTTCTATAATAACATTATTGCCGGGATTATAGAGATACATATTAAAGAAATTCCTCTCTAAAGTTTCCACAAATCGCAAATCACTAACATTGTGGAGTTTATCAATCTGTTTTTGAAAGTTCATTAGACGGGATTAAAATTACATGGAGATTCTGTCTCAAGCTTAACATTGTAGTTACGGCTGATGGGCCAAACAACACACTACAAATTATTTTTATGCTGAACTGGGGAAATGTACACATTTGTATATAACTGCAGAGCAACAAGTTTGACTTTTCATCTACTAAAAATAAAATTGCCACGAATTTAAGATTATTGAAGTTACTAAAATACTAATGTAGAACTGTAAGGTGAATATGATCCTTGTTGAAGTCACACAAATTTCTAGCAAATGTTGGTAATCTTTCAGGATTTGACGGCACATACATACAAACAAGGAATTCAATTGCTTGAAGTATTTAGGTATTAAATATGATAAATATTTATACCATCGGCTTTTTTTTCGCGGCCTTTTATGCCCCGGCTTTTTTTCCGCGGAAATTTATTTCGGCATTAAAGAGGGAGCAGAGTTTGAACGAATTACGGATAGAAGAATATGTCAGCGGTCAACAACACACCATAAGCCGAAGAATATATCGTGATGGTGCACAGAGACTTTTAAGATTAGTGAATAATAATGGACATGACAGAAATATATATGATTATGTCCGTGGAATAGCACATAACATATATTAAAAACATATAATATTTGGTTTTTATAATTTTATACTTAATCACATACATATACCTATTTTTTATTAATAAAGGTTATAATTTGTAATTTGTGTTTTTTTTTATATTTGATATTAACTGATTCGAGTTAAGGCTATTTCACAACTTTATTTTTTCGAGCAACAGGTAATGGAGCAATTGCTGTTCGAGAAACTTGCAATTCGAGCAAAGTCACATTCGAGCAATTGACTTTCCAGCAACTGATTTCGAGCAATTCGTCTTCGAGCAATTGCATTCAAGCAATTTACCTAGAACCCTATAGTCTTGTGCTACCAAATAAAAACTGTGTGTCGAGCCCATATTTTTAGTCTTTCCATAGTGATTCCAATTAATAAGCATTTCCTCCTAAAGCTTTCATCTGTAGAAACCTATGCATACATAAGCATCTGCGCTAAATGTTAGCATTCCTTTTGTATAAAGACTTATCTGTTTCGAAACGTGTGCTGACCACTGTTAATAAAAAATCCTTTAATATTGATCAGAGCCTGAAAATGTCATAAATAGTCACAAATGTCAAATATATGTAATTGCAAAGTACTAGATGATAGTCAAAACTTCTTTAGTGTCTACAAGGACAATGTAAACCACAACCTAATTAAAATTATTTCCAATACTATTCTTTTAAATTGTTCTGTAGCATAAGTTGTTATAATTTTAACGACACTCTAACTTATTTTCCCTTCCCTAAGCTCATCTACAGTTTCTCTCTGGAACCGCCCTTGAATTACTTCAGGGGCTTGCGAGCATCACTTAATCTATCATGCTTTAACCAAGTGAAAACCGAAACGCTCGTACTGGGTGTCGGACTCTCTTCCGAGCACTCGAGTTTTCACTGTGACCTCGACTTAAACAGGCGGGACCGCTCGCACAGCGAGGCATCTAGTGACAAGTAACTACTGTAATCAATATTAAGGAGTTGTATCTCAACGTACATATAGGATTTCAAATTTTTCTATTCCTGATGAACTTTTGGAATTCCGTGGAGAGGAATCAACAGATCAACACGCTAACGCTTCAAGTTAACTTTACTTTTACATATGGTGGTAGTAGTGATGTATGTATTGTTGTAATTTTCTTCTGTACAGTGGAGATTTAGTAAAATAATGTATTTAATGACTAACAAAGCTTCATTTGGACAAGGAAAATTGCTGACACAAACAAATTTCCTTGCCGCAAAATTATTGATCCGACGTTTAATAGTCACATTTAAGCCATACATTTGTTTCAAAAGTTAAATATAAAAGATTCTTGTATATAGTAACGACACATAGTCGAATTAAGTTAAGCACATATGTAAAGTGCATTTCACGCAGCATCAACTGTGATCGAAGTTCTTTCGTTGTCCGCCTACAAAATGTTTAGCAAAACATGGTCAATTCACTTGGAACTCCCTGTTTCCGCTACATAACGAGCCAGCATACGTATAGCGCTACATGCTAGTATTAGTTGGCACAGAATAAAACACCTTGGACAAGTTTGTACGACCCAGTGTACGTATCAAAGTGCGTCAAGGTGGTCTTTAAAATGTAAGTCATTAAGTGTAGTTACGGTTAAAGTGCGTATAAAACATGGTCAGAACCCAAGAACTTTATACACTCGGTGCACTGGCGATGCAGATTGGGATGTTGATGTGTATTGAAGCTGCAATCGGATTTGTTCTGAGGTCGGATGGAAGTTGAGGGCTTTCGGTAGCACAAACTTCGAGCCGCAGCTGCAATGTTGGAGGGCCGTAGTTGAAAATCATGTGTGTGTTCAAAGTTGGGGGCCTGCGAGCACAGAAAACTGGATATTGCGCACATTAAAGCTATGAACATACGTCCCAGTGACATTAAAATTGTTACTAGTAGCTTCAGAGCAATTTGCGCAGTGTATAAAGCATGCGCATACCTCGAAGAGGTGCTGTGGGACATAGCGGGTTATTCAACCATTAGAACAGCTTTGTGGCTTTCGTCTATTGCTCGACGTGACGTCACGAACAGGCTATTTTTTTGCTGAGGTTACAGCTGCAAGGCTAAGACGATAGATATATCTTTAAAGGCAAGAACTTTCTTTAATTTACTGTTTGATTATCATTTGTGAAGCAAAGTGCAGTTCTATCTATTTTTTCCTGCAAGATAGGGCTTTTGAGACAATAAAGCAAGGTAAGTTTAAACCCTTCAGCTGAAAACGCACCTTTCATATACACTGCCGAAGGGGCCTCTTTCTCGTTGAAATTCCCCGTTACATCACTGGAAAACAGCAGCTGGCGCTCCTAAAAGGAATACAAATTTGTCTCCGTATCCTTGCAAATACAATTGTTTTGATTATCGCTAGCGAGCCTTCTGTTATTTCAGTCTAAGGCCCAGCCCTGGCGCTGAGCCACTGGATCCCTTTAAGTTTTGTTACCTGCCATAAACAGAGTTTACCTGTAGAACTACTTCTTTGATGTTATTATTCAAAAACTTAACATCTATGACATGTAGTTCACCGGCAACGATTAAGCAAATGATAAAGAAACATGTGAAAATAAGAAACAAAATCGGAATGGCCTAGATTTTTTTGCAAACAACATTAACTTAAAACTATTATTAGGTACTTAAAGTTGGAAAAGTGGGTCAGATAAATTAAAATAGATCTATTGAGTATTACACCTAGCAATGAGTTAAAATCAAGAAATACCTCTTTTTATTTTCTTATATATATTTCTAAAAGTCCTGACTGACTGACTCATCAACGCCCAGCCCAAACCCTTGGACCTAGAAAGCTGAAATTTTGCACAGAGGTTTCCTTTATGATGTATACAAGGAATAAGGAAGGATATTTCGAAATTCAACCCCTAAAGGGGTAAAATGGGGGTTCCAATTTTGTATGGAAAAATAATATTAAATAGACATTTCGACTTGAAACTTCGTAGGAGTACTCCTAAAAACAAATAAGCAAACACGTATTTCGTGATTTTCCGAAAATCAACCCCTTAGGGGGTGAAATGGGGTAAGTAAGCCTAAAAATCGATATGGGTGTCGTTATTGAGGTTTATTGGGACGTTGATTGCGAAAATGACATTTATTTTTAAGTCCAAGACGGTGAACATGACATAAGGGAAGAAACGGAACGGGACGGACTGGACGGGACGGGACTGAGCGGGACGGGACTGGACGGGAAGGGAAGGGACGGAACGGGACGGGACGGGACGGGGCAAAGCGGGACGGGGCGGGGCGGGGCGGGACGGACGGGACGGAAAGGGAAGGAAAAAGATGGGATGGAAGGGGAAGGGATGGGATGGAAGAGGAGGGGCGGGACGGGACGGGAAGGGACGGGACTGGACGGGAGGGAAAGGGGCGGGACGGGACGGGAAGGGTCGAGACGGGGCGGGGCGGGGCGGAACATTATTTAATACACAAATAACGAACCTCGCGCGAACGAAGTCGCGGGTAAAAGCTAGTAATCTTATAAGTTTTCGGCTTACTTACACATTTTTGTGTTTGTATAAGAAGTAGTGTATAAGCCATTCTCCGCTATGCGTAGCCACTGTATGGGTAAAAATTAGCCCCGATAGATTGGCTAAAAATGTCGTTTATCTAACAGATTCATATATTGATTTCAAACAGGTACTTGTCCAAGCCATACCTTCGAAAGTTTTCCCATGACTTTCTTCGGGTTTTATTTTAAAAGTTAGTTTAACCTGAAGGAGATAATTGAGTCTATGAAATTTTCACATTTAACTCATAAGAGCATTAATTCTTTCCGGAAATTTTTTTAGTGCGTTCCAACAACGTCGTATTAATTTGCTAGAGCGGGACACGAAAAATAATTTCTGGATATAAATTAATGTTCGAATGCAGATTCGGTAAGAAAATCGTAACGACACAAATCCTAAAAAGAAGTAATGTCTACCTACAAAAAATTTCCAAGAAATTGTTTTGTTGCATTGCTTACGGCTCGTGAACTAATTTTTCTATTGGTCATCAATGAGTGTCGTACGATTTTCACATATAATATCATAAGAGCATTAATTCTTTCCGGAAATTTTTTTGAGTGCGTTCCAACAACGTCGTATTAATTTGCCCGAGCGGGACGCGAGGGCAAATTAGGACGTGGTTGAATGCACGAAAAATAATTTCCGGATATGAATTAATGCTCGAATGCAGATTTGGTAAGAAAATTGTAACGACACAAACCTTAAAAAGAAGGTAATGTCTACCTACAAAAAATTTCCAAGACATTTTTGTTGTTGTCTTGGTTACTGCTTGTGAACTAATTTTTCTATTGGTCATTAATGAGTGTCGTACGATTTTCGGGTAAATTTACTATAAAGGTCACTTTACCTACAATGTTTTACATTCTTCTGAAGCTAACCCTGCGAACTGAATGCCATCTGAACTGCAATTTTGTAAAAATGTATTTCATACCAAGCAGGCGTAGACTGCAAAATACCAAAGCCGTAATAATTGTTTTTATTACACCTATTGCAGGGTTAATTCGGGGTGACAGTGCATATGATCATAGCACCTGCAGTACTTTGCCAAATAATATACATTATTTTGTTATTACTAAAGCCTTATTAGGATGGACTGCTCTACCATTAAACAAAAACATTCCCATAGAGTCCAGTCCGGTGAATTAAACCTTATATTTGCAAATAACATAAAAAAATCTATTTTTGCATCCTCGCATTTAAACAACACATTCATACACAGTTGATGTCCACCGTAACTACGTGTTTACGCATCCGGGTGCGGTAAAACTAGTAGGGAATTTTTAGGTTTCAGCAAAGAATATAGATATCTATATTCTTTGGTTTCAGTGAGCCTTAAAGGAGAATGCATCTTTGTAGTAATAAAGAGTATTTTCATAAACAGTAGTTACGCAATTCTTTGTGCAGCTGAGTTTGGGAGAAATAAAGAAAATTTATATTTACGACTTTGATTTTTGACGTTTCAAAGCATCAACTACAAAACTTACTGAAGGCAGCTTGCTAGATAGCAACCGTTGTTTTGATATTCGAAAGCGAAATCTGGAATTCCTAGAAAGTATTTAAAAAATATTTCTGCTACAAAATGTCATACAGCTCTTGGTCCATTAAGCATTTTACAGCGCTCGATTTTATTAAAGCACTGCGGTTCGCGTCGTGCTTGAAAAATTTAAATCTTACGTTGTACAATGCAACTTATCGCACTCGTAATGTATATAAATGTTAACTTCATGTGGCGTCATCCCAATATTACTTTCGTATAGGCTTAAACTACCGACTATCGTGCATTAGTTGCAATCCATGCGTTTTTCTTTAGAATAACACAATTCTTTTAACTGAGTGATATGTCAATATTAAAAATAATGATAAATGCTTTTATTAGATCGCCTTCATCGAAAAAAAAGTAAGTCGTCCATTGTTAACTGTTTTTACTTCCTTTTACGATAAAGGAAGTATTGGATTCACGCCAAAAATTCGAAATTGAGTTTTCAACAGATCTTCACGTTTTAGAGTCCCCTGATCCCAAAAAACATATTTTTTTTCATTGGTCTGTGTGTCTGTGTGTCTGTCTGTCTGTCTGTCTGTGTGTCTGTCTGTCTGTGAACAAAATATCTCAAAAACGAAAAGCGGTATGGCGTTGAAACTTCATATATAAGTTTTGTGTACTATGTATATGAGACAGCAAGCTTTTGAAAAAAATCGCATAACCGGAAGTAGGTGTTTACTCTTGTGATTTTTCAGTTTTTTTCGATTTTTTCAAAAACGGCTCTAACGATTTTTTTTAAACTTTACATTTTTATTACATTTTGAATGTGTATTGATGTGGGATAGGTGATTTTCCAGTTGAATACTTCTAAAATGGGTTTCTTTTGTTTTTTTGTCTATTTTTTTTATTAACTCTTATTTTAAATAGAACACCCGGTATATTATTACATTTTTGAATTCAACTTAAAATTCTAGAGAAAATTTGTCTCTTCAACTAACGCTCTATTTTGAACCGTTTTTGCAGAATTTGTAATTTTTGAAAATTTTTGACAAATGCTTAAAACATTTTAAATAAAATTTTTGGCTAATTATAAGATCACTGTAAAAGGAAGTTGTGTGCGTGTATCACACCAGATTTTTTGATTCAGGATTCATTAGTTGTCGACAGCGACCAACTGCAGAAATCACAAATAATAAATATACTGACTATAAATAGGCAAATGCTGAAATGCCAGGTCTTCCAAATTGTGTAAATCAATAAATATAACTATTCCCCTCAGATAATATAAACCAATCCCATCCATCAATTTTCAAAATTTGAACCAATCAGAGTCGAATACAGCGAATATTTTGCACAAGTGCAATACCCGGATATTTGCACAAGTGCATATTCGAGTATTTGCAGGAACAGAACCAAACCAGTTAGTAACCAAGAAATTTCAGAAAGAAAACTGAACACTCTTTAAAAAGGAATAATGTGGTATACAAATGATGAAATTTCTTCGGGGAATAGTCTTGCAATATTCACCGCGTGCATTCAGTATAATTCGAGTATTTCTCGAGAACGCGAAGCGTTCGAGGGAAATACTCGAATATACAGAATGCATTAGGGATATAACTACTGAATATTTTTAAGTATAAGGCCAGAACTTGCAATCCGAAAATAAAATATTAATAATAATAATAATAATGTCTTTTATTGGCACAAAAAAAAGAAAATCAAATGATCAAATAATGAAAAAATACACACAAAAAATATTTAGATTTACACTGTCATAAATAAAATGATTAGTGTGACTATTCAATTCACCTGTCATCTGTCAAAAAGTGACCAATGAAAATCCAGAATTCTGACGTTTCTTGACCAATCAAAAAAATATCAGTGGATATATCTTCCTAGAAGGTATTCAAGTGACTATTTTTAACAAATGCGATTTTTATTAGAAAAAGTCAATATTAGTGTTCTGTTACTATAGAAATTGCGTAGTTTGTTGCTAGATTTACTGAAAACTAATTTGAAAAGGTAGTTTGGTTCATTAAATAGTCCCTCGAATACTATTCTTAGTCAAAGTTAAGTAGATTATTTTTGCGGTGGTATCACTACTCATGTCCATTGCGCTTGGGATTAGGACTCGTGCTGTCGCACTCGTCCTAATCGTACCAAGCGCAATGGACATTCGTGACACCACCACAAAAATAGTCGACATAACTTTGACTACTCATGGTATTATAAGTGACAATATTTTTCCGTATTAAAACATATATAAAAATTTAAATATAATCTAAAAAAACTAATAACTATGCCAATAAGGCGAAGTTCAGAAGATTTACTTCCGAAGATGTAAATCTCTGCCCTTCCACTTAACCTCTTAAACCTAAGTCTATTACATATTATATCTAAGTTACCAGTGCAGACTGTACAAAAACTAAGCAGCTACAGCTAAAACCAATTATATTATTTGTGTAATTAGCCTTAATTGCTTTGAAGGTCTAACAATATCTGATGGAGATGTTTTTTAAATTCATTTATTGTTAAAGATTTAAGAAAATGTGGTAGAGGATTATATATATTACCTACATTATAAGAGAAACATCTTTCAAATAGAGCAGTTCGATGAATCGGAGTATTTATGAAATCTTTATAACGAATATTTAAATTGTGTAGATGACATCTAAAACTAATTTTATTAAATAAATAAGAAGATGACTTGTTAGTAATTATTTTATGGTATAAACATGCCATGTTCAACCACTTAATTTCTTGCAATTTGTGAGATATGTGTTCATATTTTCGTATACCAAATATTAACCTCAAACAAGAATTCTGCATAATCTGAATTCTCCTGATATCTGTACTATCCAAGCAAGGCCCGTACACACAATCACAATAATTAAACTGCGACAAAACCATAGATTCGCATAATATAGTTTTTACCATTGGGCTTAAAGAAAATCTATTTTGAAAAATAATTTTTAAATTAAGATATGCTTTTTGAAGGATGTTAGAAATATGTTTTTTAAATCGCATGTTTTGGTCAAAGGTAAGTCCAAGGTTTTTTACATTAGCTTTGATTGGTAGTATTGCTTCTTGAATTTTTATTATAATACTATCTCGAATAGCCTCTCTTGCCTTTACTCGTCCGAATAGCATAACATAACATTTATTTGGATTAATCATTAAGGCATGCTTCTCGGAGAAGTTAACTAGATTGTTTAGGTCTGAATTAATTTCTGTATTAGCTTTGTCAACATTTTCTGGTCTAAAATTATATTGCAATTGCGTGTCGTCAGCATACATATGAAATGCACAGTGGTCAAGAGGAGTTTTTAAATTAAAAGTATATATTATATATAGAAGAGGACCAAGTATTGATCCCTGGGGGACTCCAAGTGTGACTGGTAATAAATTTGATTTGTAATTATTTAGTATAACAGCCTGAGTTCTATTTGTAAGATAACTCTCAATAAACTGTATTGCTGAAATACTAAACCCAATGTGATGCAATATTGAAATCAAAATATCATGCTTGATTGTATCGAATGCTTTGGAATAATCGAGCATTAAAATAATTGATAATTCATTGTTGTCAATAGCAGTACATATATCATCAGTTATACTAAGTAGTGAAGTTACACAACTATATCCGGGCCTAAAACCTGACTGTGTTTCCGGCAGAATGGAGTGTTGTTCCACATGCTGACGTATTTGTGCTGCCATTACTTTTTCAAGCACTTTAGACAAACAAGGTAATATACTAATAGGTCTTAAGTCTTTATAATCACGAGGTTGTCTAATTTTTGGCAATGGAACAACTTGAGCTGTTTTCCATGCTTCCGGAAATAAAGATTGGTCGATACTGCAATTTACTATGTTAGTTATATAGGGAATTAAATACGGACAGCATAGCTTTAACATGTTTATACTTATATTGTCAGATCCAACTGCATTTGTCTTTATAGAAGCAATAATTTTTATAACATCTTCATTGGAAATAGAAGTAAAAGTAAATTTAGACATAAAATCTTTAAATAAGTTGTTATTGTAAAAGTGCAAAATATCACAATAATTATTAGAGGTTTTTGGTTTAGCAGTATTCAGAAATGCATTGTTTATTTCATTTACATCGCTGAGATCAGGAGGAATAGCAAAATTGTCAGCTTTGAAAGAAATATGTGCTGTTTTAAGTTCTTTCCACAACGACTGAGGGCCGTTTACATATATTTGATAATTTATGTACGCTTTTTTTTCCTGTTTGACAGCAAAATTGGTGTAATTGCGAAGAGATTTGTAATATTCCCAATGTGCAGGCTTTTTTGTTTTTTTGAATTTTTGTAGAGCTTTATTGCGAAGTGGTATCATCAATTTAATGTTATCAGTCATCCATATTCTGAAGAAGCAGTTCTAATTTGATCACATAGGATTAAAACTGCTGTTAATGATCTTTCAAACAAGCGAAAAATGCTAGTTCCAGCCAATTACTGTTTTACCTACATATGTAGAACTAATTATAGTAATTGTACTAATCGGCAGCTTATGTGTTTATTATCAAAATAGCAGTTTATTATCAACGGCAGTATTTAAAAGGCAACAGCTTTTCTAGAAATAAAACACAAAGTAAATTGAAAACTTTATAATTTGCATGTTAATGTTCCAACGGGCAAAGTATGAAATTCGCAATTTTAAGGAACCCTCAAAAAATTACAAATCAATAAACAATGAGTATGAAAAATTCGTAACAGGGCCAGTTAGATTTCTTAGATGAGGACAGCCCCATTCCAGGCACCGTTCCAGGCACCATTCCAAGCAGCACCGTTCCAGGCAATGGGGGCAGCGGCGATGTCAATAGTAGCTGGGGCAGCTGCGAGCCATTGGGGTTTGGGAGCAGGTACGGCGAAGGCGAAGGCCAAGATGGCGGCGAAGATCAGCTGTAAGCGAAGGAGTAGTTATAAGTTTTGTTTTAAACTTCTAACATATAACATTTTAACATTTCGTACTTAGGGCAAATAAAAGATCAAGATACAACTTTTGTATTAAATACTTACAAGCTTGAACATTTTCAATGGCTGTTATTTGACTCGTAAAATCAAAGTATGATTATTTTGTGTCTGCTACTGTTTATATACAATAATAATCCTACTCAAAATGACGACAAATCACAAAAAATGAAGAGTTTTGCTTTTTCCTGTAGTTTTTTTGTGCTCTATTTTAAAACTCCTATTTAGAGAATTGTTGTTGGGCTGCATTTGCCTACATTTCCATTTCTATAGATCAGTTCACACAATGTATTTCACATTTTCTAATGAAAATTTTTACATGGCTGCTAATATCAGTCAATGGGCCAAGTGGAGCAAATATAGAAGCTTATATATAATTAATGTTACAAATTAGAGCCAATTATTGGTTGAATATATCACTGAAACTTCATCAATCGATTGAAATCTGTGTGGACCAATTTTATTGCACCATAAGACAATTATATAACAATCGTAAGACGCTTACAGTATTGCATCATTGTCAACTCTTGTTATTAAAGTAATTTTTTCATTACGAAGGTTATGGCTTTTTATAGATGTCTGAAGACAAAGAAAGATAACAATTAAAGCTAAATAACCGAAGAACCTTTGAGTTGGAAATTTGGTTCAAAATTAAAACATTTGCCTGCATTGATTGGATAATTGCTTTGCATTTTAATTGTTTAACTTTTTAATTGGAACAAGTTCTGCACCCACATAATCGTAATTCTAGTCCTTAGCTATTGCATTTTATTCGAATGACGCTGAATAATTATTTTGCTTTTTCTTGCTTCGTGTATAAAAAACGTTACTGCGAATATTTTAAGCTAATGTTACTCACACCACATTTTTAATCGTTGAGGGTATAATCACAGACTGCTAATAATAGAATAAAATATTCTCCCAAATGTTCCAGCAATATAAATTTGTATAATCTCAATTATAAGTGAAACATCGTTTCGAACATAAATTTTATCATACACTTTCTCTAAAACGAGATTCTACTGCTTATTGTCACAGAAAGTTTCTTATAGAATATAGAATATATAACATTATGTTAATGTACTTTGTTAAATATTCTTTATATAAGTATGAAAATATACCTTGCCTTCATGAAAACTGGGAAGACCTAGAAAACTACAATATTTTCATTAAAAAAGTCCAAAAAGGGCGGCTGTGGAAACTTATGTTCGTGACTTGATTAACACTCATAAAATTCAAATCGAATGTCATTGAGCTTTCTGTCAATTTCAAAAATATGGCTTTCACTTCAGAACACAAAACTTTTATGATTGAGTTCTATTTCCGTAATGGAATTCATCAAAATGGGCAATGGGTGTATAGTGATCAAGCTTTCATTGTCGAATTCTAGCAAAAGTTTCCAGATTTTATAATCTTGGAAAACAGTAATTTATTACCTATACGACGATAAAGTTTAAAGTTAAAATAAGGAAAGTCAATCACATTTTAAAATCTCAGTAGCTAGATTGGGTTGCTAGAATAATACGAAGCTGTAATATTTAATTTAAATAAAAGTTAGAAAATTTTATTACTTTATCTACCCTTGATGTTAAAGTGCTACTTTATCTACCCTTGCTCTTAAAGTAAAGCTTGACCTTTTGTTTTGAGTCAATTAAAGCACACTTTCACATTTGCTATAGAAAACACGTTTTGTTTCGCAAAGGTTCGAAAAACTGTCGACTTTTTCAGGCAAACTGGCAGAATAGATCGAAAAAAGGGAAGCGGCCGGCCCACAGAGCGTACGCAGGAAGTCATTGCTGATGTGGAAGAACGGTTGTTGTGCGTACCAACAAAATCATTGCGGCGACTTAGACAAAGGTTGCCGAGCTCCATAGCTCAGTGGTAAGCATTCTGGCTACTGATCTAGGGGTCGAGAGTTCGATCCCCGATCCCGGTGAGGTTTTTAAAAATAAAATAAAATGCGGATGAAAGCCTCTACAGAATTCCATCATTCGGAAGTGATGTAAAGCCGTGGGTTTCGTGTTACTACGATGTGTAGCATGTAAAAGATCCCCTGCTAAGGTTGGAACTCCTTAGGCTCGGCAAATTTCTAAGTAGGACTAAGGTACCTGGTGCTCTGAAGGCCTAGACCTTGTACACGGAGTTGGCAAAAAGGGCCTATGAAGGCCTACTTGCTAGACATGAGTCTCCCCGAAAATACGACTACTACTACTACTAGACAAGAGGTTGGTTTCTCACTTAGCACTTGTCAGAAATTTGCGAGGAAATATCTCGTTTACGTGCCAAGTTTTTTTTTTAATACTCAGAACAACATATAAAGAGACAAAGAAAATATTTATTTACAAACAAAACCGAAAAATGACTAAGTCTAACTTAAGCGCTACGGGTCATGTCCGGCATGGCGGCTATAGTCTTTGCGTGGTGCACGTCGCGTTGACAATGGCGTTGTCTAGAATTCGCGAAGCCTAAACACCACACTGTCCGTTCACGGGGCACTTTCCACTACTGCGGTCACGCGTTCTATTCTCTCTGGTGGCGGAGTCGTCGCGGAAAGCGCTTGGCTCCCCTGATGCGGCGGGGCGCGGTCACGAGTGGCATCGGAGAGCGGAGACGCAGGCCGGGGTTCCTCCGGGAATCCCTTCTTTCGGTGGAGCGGGCGGTGGCGTCTCGGGGGCGGCGTGGGGACAGCTGCACTTCGCGCAGCGGAAGGCGATTGGCGGCCCCTGGCTGACTTCCTCAGGGCTGAGGAAGAATGCTACTCCGAGTTGCCGGTGGCGGCAGGTGAGGCTGACTTGCGATATGCGTAGCAGCGGGCGGCCTTCCTTCGTAGGCGGCTCATCCTGTAGGCGTGTCTCCGGGTTTAGGCGTGCGGGGGCAACTGGGGGAGGCGTCTCGGCGAGGGCGGTGGCATGGGAGCCTTGAGGACGTCGGCACTGGCGAGCCTCCTGGACGAGCGGAGATTCGGGCGAGCTGGGCGGCGATGGCCCAAAGAGGTGCTCCAGTAGCTCTCCAGTCTTAAGAACAAAAGAAAAAATTTTTGGGGTTAGGGTACCTCGTACCTTCGCAGGTGGCTGCACGGTGGGCGGCGGACCGACTAGCATGGCTTCTGGCGTAATTTTCCCTGGCTTACGTTTGCTGCATGCTAGCTTGTCGCGGGTCTTGGTGCGGCGGAGCGGTGCAGCGGAGGCAGCGAGGTTCTCGATGGGGCCTGGGATATAGCGGCGCGCAGGGCTAGGCGTAGTGGGCGGCGGCCGGAACTGGGGCTGAACGCCACTTCGGGTGGAGGCGGACGGCTGCGTCTATTAATGTTGGCTGCGATGACACGCTGGGCTACTGCGACCATAGATCTAGCAGAAGGTGGGGTCGAGGAGTTTGCTTCGAGGTCAGAGATCAATCAAAGTGTGAGGAGACGTGGGGCTTCTGCGATCAGGGATCGAACAGAATGTGGCTGTGGAACTTAGTTCCTGTGATCAGGGATCGAACAGAAGTAGCTAGGCTGATCCGAGAAGAGACTGTTACCGTTACGGCAACTGAAAAAGAAGTAAGCAAAAGCCAACGGCTTCTCAGCCGTAGCTCGTCGTGGGTAAAACAAAAGACCCAAAAGCTTTGGCTGAAAAATAAAAATATGGGCGCCAAGTAGCTAGTAACCCAGCACTTTGCTAACCAAGAGATACACTACAGAAGGCGCTACTAACCAAACCTGAAAATATAAAGGTAATGGCAAAGGCACAAATCATATACGCAAACAAATAGGTCAAGGTAGTATAATTGCTCCAAACAAAGAATACATGCACAATTAAAATACACACACAATATACGGCAAACCAGATCATATCACAGTTTAAAAATAATAATTAAGCGTATGGCTAACCTCACCACCAAATTGCCATTTAAATTTATATAAACGTAAAAGCATAGTTGACAAGTAGATTCAAGTTAGATAAGTAGATAAAACGGTAATTGATATCTTAATTTGCGGCGAAATGTTAGTATTAAGAATTACAAAAATTGACGCTAAACTTGGCCAAATGCATTACTAAATAAATAGCAAACGGTCGAAAGCATAGTGGCTCCGACACAACTGTTAAGATTAAATAAAAATAGAAAGGCACATTGAATGCGACCAAGCACCCAGTATGCAAGGCGTAACTTTTAATTAAATTTTCAAAATGCAAACACTGGCTACAAGATCTTGCTTCCGTATAAGACGCTAAGAACCGCGAATTCACGATAACGCTAGGCAATTCGCATTAAAAGGGTCGTAAGCGAACATTACATTTAATTGCTTGCAAAGCGGGGCGCATATGATTGTGTTATCCAACCGTAAATCAAGTCACCACGGCATCGTGACGATTGAGAGTGAAATGAAACTTTTCATGCACTTGCCTTACAAAGAAATATTACAGTACCGTTGAAACTAGTACGGGGCCGGATGTACCACCGTACATATGATCTAAAAAGCTGAATGTCAGTTAAAGAGAGCTACAACCAAATATTCTTTACGAATTACGATGGCGGGTTATCAACTACATTTATTTCAAAGGTGAGTTAACCGCTTAAAATACACATTAAAAGCATTCGAAAGTTTATTGAGCACGTCGTAGCACCGTCACGACAGCGCCTCCAGGAGGAACCCGAGGTTCGAGAGGTCGAAATGAAAATATTAATCTAACCGACCTTGCGATGGATTTTCCTCAGCAGCGGTGAGCATAGACAGAGGTCGAAGGGCTGCAAAGCGGCCACGAAGCGGACGATCACTAGGTGACTGTCGGAGGAGGTTCTACAGGCGCTCACCTGCGCTATCCCTTCGTGCGTGCCAAACTCGAGGGGGCTGCAGCCAGAGGCGTCGATTAGGCCTGGGTGCGGATGTGCTCGCAGGGGGAGCAGAATATTGCTCGTATACGGAAAAAGTGTAGGTACGTCACCAAACGGGAACAGCTAAAAAGGCATCAGGCCATAGAGTCGAGCAAAGTAAACTTACTAACACATACCCGTTTTAGATGTTCACTGCTGCACTACGCTAAAAGGAAGAAACATGCGCTTGCTAAAGCGAAATCCCCAAACGAAGTTTGGGCTAGGTGATTACCACAAATACCATTCTCGGGGCCTATTCCAGACCATCCGTGGAATCCATAACACACTAAAAGTAACTCCCAGTCTAAGATGCCACCGAAGGAATTCAATTAAGCTACGTCTCCAAGACGTGAATTTTGGAGGCACCTGACTTTAGCAGCACAAAAATGGCGAATGCCAAGATGGTTTCCAAAAACAAAATCAAATTTTGGGAAGGGGTCAGATAATAGCAACCCAATGTGCATAAAGTGAAGCCTACACACCAGGGGCTCTCAGGCCTGTAATTCTGATCAGATGGCTTACTTAGATTGAAATGTAGTTTTCAAAAGATCTGAATGCTCAGTATTAAACTTGAAGAAAGATATGGCAAAAGTTAGTTTTAACCAAGATTAGGGCAAATAATAAGATGAATAGCTGCAGATGATTTTTGAACCGTAACAAGACGTCAATCGAATGGTGTTTGTGACTGCGCTTCCTTCTTTTAAAGAGGTTCCACTCCCACCGTTTTCCCCCGGACGGCCGTTGGCCGGGGTGTGACACGCTATTTTCGTTTGCGGGGGATGATTTTAAGCATTCTGCGTCTTTGCCTACCACACATGCCTATAGTCTTATCAATATTACTGTAATTTAATTCATTCGAGCAGTATGTTATTAATTGTATCGCGGACCGTCGGCGTTTTAATCCGGGCAGGCGGTCTACCTTCCCGATGGGATCTCTTCATTCTTGGAAGTATCCTTTTAATCCTATTTACCTGGTTGTTTAATAGCCTCCGGATTTTATTTTCCCGGAACTCCCGATTGTTATCTCTCAAGCCTCCTTGTTGAATTCTGGCCTAGTGTATTTCTTAAATGCGGCCGAGGGCCTTTGTTGATGTTTATGTTGGTTGTGTCGCTTTTTGTTTCTTTTGGAGGCGCTCAGGTTTCTTAGATCGCCCTTTGTGTCCGCGATGAAATTCGGTGCTTTTTGATACCTCATTCGACTATTCTATGAATAATTTCGCGTTGCTTTGATTAATTTATGTATCTACTTTTCTTATTTAAAATTTCATTTTGCTTGCAGCCCGCTACCCATAGGTGTAATGCGTTTTTGATTTGACGAGTGCCCGTTGTACCTGGACATTTTAAGCTTCGGCTAATCCTTGATTCTAATCACTCTCACTTTGTAGGTGGGGAAAATCTTTATTTCAGCGGCTACTTTCCGTTTGCTTTGCTGCCCTGCTTGTGTGTTTTAATTGAATCTACCTTTATGCTGTTGTTTTAATTGAATCAGCCGTGGCGTAGTGAGTTTATTTATTTTTCATTTGCCGCGCTGTTGCTTCGCGGACCTGGTGCACAACATATGGTGTCTTCAATAAACGTGGTGATTTGTTTATTGGAAGCTTGCCCTTGTCCGTCCGTATTTATGATGCTGTTTTTCGTCGAGCTACCGGCTTCTGTGAGTAATTTGCTTGGGTGGCTATTTTTGAAATAAAGCCCTCGGTGAGACGCTTTTCGGCGCTATGAATCTCACGTGTGGCGATTAAGTTTTGCCTTCCGTGAGATTAGCGTCTGTGAATCATATCAACATAATCTCAAAATTATGACACTTTTATTTTATTATTATGAATTTCAATCAAGTCACGGATATACGTTTGAATTACCACAACCGCCCCTTGTGGAATTTATTAATGAACATGTACATAAGAGCATCAAAGTGAATGAAAGCGATCTCATTAGCTTTTAGCGAAACACAAATGTTACAAAATCTTTTGATGTGTAAAAAACAATTAATAGTATAATCAAGAAGTGTTCTAAAGCTGAAAAGACTGAGAACAGATCTTATAGTTTTGGAAAGAATATAAATCAATCTTTACCGTTAATACCTAACGTTTCTCTGAGAAGCTAAATCCTCCATCGTGCTCCTTTCAAGGTGGTGGATAGGGTAAGGCTAATGGGGAATTACTTCCTTAAAGGTTTGATGACAGATAACTGAGGGCTCACTTTAGTGAAGTAGACTAAAACAGTAGACCTTTAATCGCATCACTATTATGCCCTTTGTGCACAGACTCGTTGAACTAACGTCGGAACCTAACTCTGGACCAAGCGTTATATTAACGTGGAAGTGTCACGAAAATGTAATACTTCTTTAACGTTCTGTGATTGATTCTACTTCAGTCTTAGACAGCATTTTATAGTTTAAGTCATGGGCAAAAAAGAAATCGTTATTTGTTGACGTTATAATTTCCATCCAAAACACATAAGTTTTCAACATGCTATTTCATGTGTTTTTATGTTTTGTTGCAAAGCTAACGTCTTTTAACGTCATGCTATTGCACATCTTTTACCCATATGTTAATGTTGAAACGTCGCAGATTTGTCAACAGAAAATTTAAACATTTTATACGTTAAAACAATGTTTTGTTAACACCAGTTTTTAGCTAAATGCTAACGTTATAAACACGTTCCGTTTAAATCAGAACTTCAAGTTGCGGTCTACGGTTAAACGACGTTTTCTTTGATACAAGTTGACATTTTAGGTACGTCTAGTATTAGCGTTTTAGTGAATAATCTTATTTGTGCCGAGCCCAATTGAATAAAACGGCGACTTTCTTTGATAAAATCTCAAAATAGATCGAGTAACTGTTTGGAAATTACGTCGTGTTACCCAAAGTGTAGAACCACTCTATCTTGAATTG